>CM044431.1:128105616-128130462 GCA_024363595.1 Xenopus borealis
ACTCCGAGCCCAGGTATCAACAGAAGAAATATGCAGAGCAGCTACCTGGTCTTCGCTTTGTACCTTTTCAAAACACTATATGTTTGATACATATTCAAAAAGTCTGGCCAGCTTTGGGCACTCCATTCTGGCGGAGGCTACTTCTAATAAATAACATGAATTTAAGGTGTATTATTCCCTCCCTATCTCGAAGCTTGTTAAGTCCCTTTGTGTGCCCACTGCCATGTGGAAGGAACAGGAAAGTGGAAAATCATATCATACTTACCGAGATTTTCGTTTCCTGGACTGGAACATGGCAGTGGGCAGGGGCTTCCCTCCCACAGGTATTTTCACTCAGTCAGAAAGAATAGAAGAAGAAAGGGCAAGGGGAGTCCCCTTTTATGCGTCATTTCCTGTACCTTCCTCACATCAGGGGGATTAACCCTTTGTGTGCCCACTGCCATGTTCCAGTCCAGGAAACGAAAATCTCGGTTTCCTACCCCTAATTCCAATTGCAATAGGTCTGAAGAAACTGAACCTATGAGGCGTAGTGAGAGAATCAGAAAACTACCTACATGGACCCAGGACTATGTGATGTGAATAATGTATATTATTGCTTTAAGATGCATTATTATTGTTTAGTACATTTGCCCAGATGCTTTCCTACTATAGGGTGAATATGTGGTGTTTATACAAATGGCCTGCGGGTGCCACTGTGCATACACAGGACTTTCTGTACAGCTTGAAAGTGAAAGTAAGAGCTACTGCTATGTAATGGCTCCATGAACCTGCTAATAAAGCACTGTTATACTCTCCTCTTCAGCTACCATACACAACAAGTACCATAGGCAAAACAGTATACTTAACAGCTTACTACTTACTAAATAAAGTTGTGCTTCACTGCACTGCCACTTGCCCAACAGCCACTGATTTACTCTCTTTGAATTCCTCAAAAAATGCCAAACTGTATGTCAAACCAAATAACGATATTTGATAACTCATAGTAAACTGATACTGATACAGTGTTATGTACCATAACCTTTGTCTGCTAATGCAGAAGTGTTAATAAAGGTATATCTGCTTGAACCAAGAGGAGCACGGTGTCTGTGTACATTTTCTCCTCTGTCGAAAAGAAAGCTGCGGGCTCACGTAAGATTGAGCTACTGTTTATCCCATCTCTTATGTAGAATGGCAACTGTAACCCTTGGCAACTCCTGTCCCCTCCTGAACCAATTTGTTAATTATGTTGTCTCATCCTTTGGGAAAGGTATTACCTTCCTGCCATTTGAGTACACCACCAACCCTTTTGAAGTACATTTAAGACTTATGGTGTGATATTAAGGTATTATTATACACATAAAACAGGTAAAATAAGAGCACCACATACACACACAAATAAGTGATTAATCTGTAAGGATCAAACTCCTTTTGGAGCCAAGCACAATATCTCCTTAAATGGTGACAATATATCTCAGCTTGAATTTTTGGCAAGCAAATGTTTGCATGTGGAAAAAAGTGTAGATTTTGTCATTTATATTGAGGGTGTCATTGTTGCCAGTGCAGAACTAAGTAGGTCAATGACCTATGGGGATTGGGTGGGAGAGAGGAAGGATTCAAAGTTTTTTGGCAGAGCTAACCCCATTAACAGGAAGCAGTCAAGTGAAAATATGCAGATTTAGCAGCCCAAAACTAATCACAAATGGAAGTTCTTAGTGAACTACAAATATCATTAAACAATGTCCTGCTAAACTCTGGAGCATGTGACACTCTTCTTAGATAATCCACTTCATTGGTCATTTTGAGTAATATTTCTATTAGAAAATATGTTTACCTTCCTTATTACCATCTAAAGCTTAGGCTTTACTTCCCAGCTCATTTATCAGGAATGACACAGGATTAAGTAGGACTTTAAAGTCTAGAGCCTTATTCCGTTTATACATACTGTATGTCCAACCATAGGAAATGCACATTTGTTTTGAAGTGTGCTCCTCTTCAAAAATATAAATCTTATATAATCTTATAAATAATGCATGAGGTATACATTACATAAGAAACAAACATACTTAAATAGTAAACTCTGTAGGACAGGCCTTCCTTCCTTTTGTGCCGCCCAAAATGTTGCACTTGAAACTTTCTTACTGCAAATATTTACCAGTTGAAGGCTTTATTTTTATTAGACCCACTTCTAATAATATACTGTAACTATGCATGAGTGACTCTGAAGGAAATTAAAAAAATAGAAAATGTACAGATAAGCAAAGGCCCAGAACCTGATGGTATTCATCTAAGGCAAGCTTTTTTGAAGAGGGATCCATTTACCTCTTGTATTAGTTATTAGGTGTTATAGTATGTTTTCCTGTAGGCTTTTACACCCATTTATTGTACAATATGTTGGCATTTTATAAATGTGTTATAAAAACCTCTGATTGCCAAACCTTTTTTTCTAGGGGGGTTATTTAATAAACATCAGATATTTCTGGTTGGGTGTTTCGGGCAAAAACTTAAATTTTTTGAAATTTATTTTACCCTGATGCTGCAAAAAGCCTGAATCCAAATATCCACCTAAGTATAAGTCAATGGGAAAGGCAACTATCTCAATTTGGATTTTTCATGGTTTGCACTGGGTTTAATTAGAAAATCTGACTTTATTTTAAAACTTTGAGCAATTTGGGGAAAAAGCCTGAAAAATTCGAGAGATTTGAGTTTTCACTTCATTTTATAGAGGTTTTCCGCAATCCTTGAATCTAGTTTTTTTTATTAATAATTAATAAATTCGGCATGAGAGTTTGGTTGTGAGTTTTTAAAATAAAAGTTTAGATGAATTAGGATTTTAGTAAATAAACCCCTTAATCTTTCAGAATTATTTGAGTTCTGGCATGCTGTTTGCCAATATGGTGCCCTTTGTAAGAAGGAATTCCATTCTTTGACTGAAAACTGCAGGCCTGTTAGTTTGACATCAGTGGCAGGTAAGCTTGGTAAGAGTAATAAGGTGTTTATTGAAAACTTCAAGATACGGTACTTACAGCATATAGATTGCAAACCACAGTACTATAACTTTATGCAAGTATGGTTTAATGCTTAATAGATCTTGCAAGACTAATACAATCTCTCTATGAGGAGGTGAGCAGAAACCTAGACTCTGGGATGACAATGGATGTTATCTACTTAGATTTTTATAAAGCATTTGATACAGTACCACAGAAGGTTCCTGATTAAATTAAGGAATATTGACCTGGAATGTATTTGTAGTTGGATACTGTCCGAAGGATAGATTACAAAGAGTGGTGGTAAATGGAATGTTTTCTAATTGGACCATTGTTGTTAGTGGAGTACCACAGGGGGGGTTTTGTCCTGCTAATTTTTTTTAATGACCTTGAGGTAGACATTTTAAGTGCTGATTTTGCTTAATTGGATAACTGATCAATTAAGTGATGGTGATCAAGCTGGCTTTTTCTCTCTACTGCGCATGCGTCAGCCATGGGATTTGAAGAAAGAAAATCGGTACTCCAGGCGGATGACGTTTTCTGCTAACAGAAAAATTGGCTCAGTGTATCAGATAATTGATAAAGACCCTTGGGAAATGTTCTAAGATTTGACACTCCCTATCAATGGAACTTTTTCTTCTCCTTTAAAGCAAACTTATCATATTGGTTTCTAAATTTGGGATAAACATAAAAGGGTTAATCTACAATACTCCAGGACACCAGTGCTAAAGCGAAAAGGGGTGCAAGTGGGTGCCCTTTAGTGCTCACTTAAGAAGCACATGCTGCCCACTGTAAAATGTTATATGTTCCTGCACCTGTAAAGTGCAGACCTGTCTTGTAAATTGTTCTATATGTTCATACATAAAAGGAGGACAGTATTTTTTTCTACCTGTTTTCTCAGAATACACTTGAATTATTTCTAAAATAGTTGTACATTTAATAAGAAACTCTAGTTAAATGCTTTGTGATCACAGGTATCTATATGTATACCTCCAACATATACATTATATTGTAGCAAGAGGAATCAAAAAAGTCAGTAAACTTGCTGCTTTCAGATATTCTGCATTCCGGGCCAAAAATAAAACAAAGACAAGAGCTTTCTCTGCTGAATAATCACTATTAATGTAAGGTGCAACCCTGATTTGTTTTGCTTTTTCTCTGGCTTCAACCTCAAGAATGAAAACTAAAGTTAAACAATATGTTGCCACCTATTCTAATCCATGAAGGAATGAAAACATTCAAATGGTAATGTCCCAAGACAAGTGGACGTTATTAGTCTGTTAGAATGTTGGAATAGCTCTAAGCAAGACATTCCTGCAACAGAAAAAAATTAACTATACACACTGGCTAGCTGGCAAATGGGCCACAGTTTTATAGTTTCCACTTGTATTAGTAAGAGATTAGTGGTTTTAACAGTGGCTATTTAAGCTGATGGACTTTGGTCCAAAATGTGGCAAAAAGATCAAATCAACAAGGACAAGGTTTTCCTGGTTTTAAACTACACAGCACCGGTCACATGTTTGCTGATATTATCCTAGCTGCTCTAGATTATTAAAAGCTGCTGATTTTTTGCTATAGGTTACCAGACAGCCAACTGTATACCCTTACTATTATAACATATTATTGGTACCTAACACTCAGTAATGTATTAAGTGCCCACTGTACCTTTCTTGTTTCTTTATTTCTTCAATTGTTTGATGGACATATTCAGACAATAATGACTTTATGTAGTTTTTCTCTTTTTTTTCCCCTTAATTTAAGAAAGATGGTGCTTGCAGTTTTAGTCACACCTAAGCTGCCATTGTCTCAGGCTGGCAGACCACAGCTCTCCTTATCACCTCCCATAGTCCTCCTTCGGGGTGACAGTGTACTTACTTATTTTATCTGTAAACTGCTATCTTATCTTATGATCTTTGACCTGACTGGGTTCTTATGCTATTTAGGGAGAAATACATTGAGTACACCTGCAGTTTTAGATCTTAACTCAAAATAGCACAATACTAGCAGATCGAGAAGATAAACTAGAACAGTTTTTAATGTTTGTTCCAGTTTTTTTATTCATATTTGTCTCTGTTTTTGCATTGAGTCTGTCATTCAGGCCTAATAATGTAATGCCAGAAGGCCCAAGTGTAGAAAGGTGAACCAGATAGGCATTATGAAATTCTCCAGCTCTTGAAAAATCAAGTGAGCTATGAGATAGAGGGTGAACATGCCGAAGATATTGGGTCATTTCATATATTGAAGCCTCAAAAATGTCATACAAAGAGGTCAACGGAACCCTTTAGTAGACTGAAAGCTAGTGATGAATGAATCTGCCCTGTTTTGCTGAAAAATTCATGATACAGTAAAAAAATTTCAAAACGCATGAAAGTCTATGGGAAACTTTTTTTTGTGATTACTTTTTGTAGCAAAATATATTAGTCTATGAACAACTTTTTGTCACTGTGACTTTTTTTGTACGGCGACTTTCTTGTAGCAATATATTAGAGTTTGGGGGGGGAATTTTTTCTCACTCCAATTGCATTAAAATCTAAACTCTAAATGCTTTGAAGTGAATAAGAGTTTTTTCTTGCATTCTTTTCGGGAAATCTTTTTTGCGGTTTCACAAAAAATCGGCAGATGCCGAAATGCATAATCTTGATGCAAATCCATGCATGGTCGAAAAACTTTGCTCATCACTTCCGGCAGCGATAAAAATTACTTTGAGGTCCACAGCCAATACTTTCACCAAACATTTGGGAAATGTAATACCATCAACATAAAAAATATGGGTAATGTAAATAATTTTTCCTAATTTGCTAGTAGAGGAAAGATTACATTGGCGCATCAGAGTGCAGTTAAAATTTCTAATAAATACCTGTCTAACTGAGAAAAGTACATTGTGAAATATGAAGTTTTGTGACTTTTTGTCACAAAAGTATTCTATTGTCAATTTTATTTGTATTTTATTTAATTTAATATTCACCATAAATGAATTTGCCCTGTATTTCCATGCTTTGTTAATTATATAAATAAGTACATCAGTCTCTCTGGGGCTGCACCAGTCAAACCGTCTCTTGGCTGTGATTAGCCTTACAATGGTTTGAAAGAGAAGCAACATGAAACAAGACAAATCTTACTGAAAAGCTTTGTTGGCTGTTGTTTAGATGTGATTTGTATCTCTCAATGCATGTTCATTTTTCTTTCCCACAGTCAACATTTTGGAATGCAAAAAGTGTTACTTAGCAGCCACAAGTAGTGTGCTTTCTTCACTGTGTTTTTCCATACATCTTGATAGGCCAATATTGGCTTTTTCACTTTGTAGAGCACTCCAGGTCAAGTGTAGGCGTGTGTGGTGCTTAGGAAACTCATCACAATCAATGTCAGTGTCTGACTTAGTCCTTAGAATTGAAATTGCTAGAGTGTTGCTTAAGGAAGACTTCCTGCTGTAATTTTTAAACTCTGATCACTTGCTGTATTCATTGTTCATATATGATGACGACTGAAATGAAGCTTAAATCTTTCTGCCCATGAATGCATTTCACAGAATCTTCCATTGTGAATGTTAAACAACTGAAAATAATTATCGCAAATATGCGTTGCCTTCTCAGAGGTTTTGAAAGATCTCAGAGACGCAGGCAACTTGGGAAATCTTGAATCCTTTCTCTCTAGAGAAAGAAAGGAGAGGGGAGAGCAAATTAAATATTTTAAGAGAGGCTCAAACCATTTCTGGTGGGAACTTTTGCCACTGAATAAAAGCTTTGCCTGGGGAGTGTGCTGGTATTTAGTGTTTTATATGATGGTAATGGGCTTGCCTCTACAGATGAAGCACATAACAGCTCCATCTCTGTTTCATTCAGTGAAAACCTTTTTTTCCTTCTGTAGATGAGGAATAAGAGGAATCCTTGACTGAATAGAAGCTTAATTTGCTGAGACCATGCGCCTAAATCATGACAAAGAAAAGCATGCAGCTTTATGCTGAAAATCTTTTATATTGTCTAGGCTCTTTTAGTACTGCACCCTGCGGCCACATTTTCTACATATTTCACTCTTCAGGCATTGCTTAGAATTAAAATAAAAATGATTACAGTATCGATAACAGTACCTCTCAAGGCTCAGGCTCACTTTAAAGTAACATTATCCGTAGAGAACTAGTTTCATTGTTTAGCCATTATGGAATGCAGGATAACTGTTTAACAATACAGAAGAATGAGCATGCTTTACATTTAAATAGGGCTCCATTTAAAAACATTACATTTTAATACTATTAAATGCTATGTTAACCCTATTTTTGATCTTTGATATTTTTTTAAAGCAAGATTCTTTTTATTGAATTTTACACAAGTTATTTTACAATCATAATATTATTGTTCACTTATTTTAGCATATTTGTTAAATAAAAAAGTTAAATGTTTTATGTTTGCTACATTCTAGGCTGGAATAAATGTAATGGTAGTTGCATATGGCATATGATTCAGCTGACAGCCCAAGTAATACTAGGGTGAGTGCATTAACTTTATTACAGATGTAATAAACCATGCTGTGTGGCATTGCTGCTTTTGTGTATGCAGTTACCCGGAGGTAGCATAAGCCCCAGCAGATTTAAATGGCCTACAAAGTGTTCAACTAATGGTTTTAAATAAGAGGAATAGCACAGGTAATGTGTTGTCTTTGGCTACCAGCAAACCTTGAATAATCTGTAAAACTAGATTTAGTTTCTCTGGACACACATGATGTTTAAAGCAGTGTTGCCAGGTGCCCCTATGAGTAATGTTATAGAGTTAGTGGTCAAACTGATGTCTTTAAGTCACAAATTTGAAGAAGCAATCAAAATAAAGCTTGCATTATATTATGTGATGTATATTAATAGCAAGCAGAAATCCTGGCAGTTAGAGACAGTAACTGCAGCGGAATACAGGCTACAGTAAATAAATATATTTGTTTGTATGTGTGTATGTATGCATGTGCTATATATGTGCGTACTTTGTGAAGAACTGCCTGTTGATAGTTGTGGCATTTCCTATACGCTAATCCAATCATTTGCAACGTTGTATTTATTGCCTTTTTTGCCTAATTGCCTAATATTGTGAGCACGATTTGGTAATCCCTTTTTTGTTATAAACAACCAATGCCACCACAGGATGTTTAAAAGATTTAATATGTACTGTATAAGGACTAGAAATCTTAAACCAATCAGTAGGTGAGCTGCTCAGATTGGAGTCTATAGTGAGCATAGAACTCACATTACATTCTTGTCATATAGAATAAGTGTATGGAAATTATATCATTTGATCTAATCAAAGAAAAATCTGATGAAGGTCTCTGAACAGATTAAAATTCTTATGCAATTTAAAAGCACTTTAAGGTCCAGGCCAACATGGAAGCCAAAGGATCTTAATAGTCCCTTGAGAGCACAGGTGCTCCAAAGACTTGCTAGTAGTACATCCTCAATCATCCCTGCAAACCTTGTATGTGTTGGATAATTATCATTCTATATGGAAAACAGTTGAAACAGCTATGCAAGACAGTGATAAAACCAAGCTTTAATATATATTTAATAAAAGAGGACTGAATTTGCAATGTAGCACAAGAAGATTAGCACCAAACCCATTACCGTACATTTCCCGGATCAAGTGTAAAAACTAACAGAAACTAAATATTTACCAAAACGTGGGGATTAACTTTACAACATTGGTAAGTAACACTGGGATTTGTAACTTGAATGTTGGAATCTCGATTACTGTATTTAAAGGGAGAAAAAAATCTCACATATGTAATTATGGGAGGCTAGTTTATGTGTCAGTAAGTTAGGTTTAAGAAAACCAATAAATGTATTTCCTTTACCTTGGCACAGGATTACAGTGTGTATTTCCTTATGCTACACTTGGTTATGTGATGTAAGGTATTTTATGAGGTGAACAATGACAGCTCTTATTCTGTCAAAATGCTTGGATTTTTTCAGTGTTTCATATATCTGTTGACTTTTAGAAAAGTTAAATGTGTACTGTAATTATTACCAAGATTATGTATTTTTTCTAAGGAAAATAAAATTACTAACCTTTATAATTGTAGACCTGTAATGTTTTATACCTTTACATGGTATCCTTCTCTTTGGCACTTCCCAGATATTTACTTAGAGTTCTTTACAAAAGCAAGTGTAACTGCATCTGGGCTCAGATGGGTACAAGGCGGTATGCACATTCATGCTACTTATTACATATTTATATAGTATATTCATTCCCCTCCAGCCAGGTTCACGGGCTCCATCTTCTCCAGCAATGTCTTCTTCCTGGATCCGTCAGTGCTTGGTGGCGCATGTGCAGTATGATGCATTTGCCGGTTGGTACTACTGCGCATGCGTCCAAAGTTCATGAAGTTCAAATGCCAAACTTTGTGCATATGTCCCAACATTTTGGAAATAAAAAGAGGTACAAAAAGATTTGCCTTGTGGAGTGTAGACTTTTTTTTTACCACACCCATTTATTTGGACACACACCTTAAGTGAGAATTGTGAAGATGTGGAATTCTCTACCTAAATTGGTTCTGCTGACTGATACATTAGATATCTTTAAGAAGGGGTTGGATGGCTTTATAGGAAGGGAGGGAATACAGGGTTATGGAAGATAGATCGTAGTACAAGTTGATCCAGGGACTGGTCCGATTACCATCTTGGAGTCAGGAAGGAATTTTTCCCCCTGGGGCAAAAATGGAGAGAATTCAAATGGGGTTTTATGCTTTCCTCTGGACTCTCTGACAGGTTATATATGGAATTAAAAGGTTGAACTTGATGGATATGTGTCAACCTTGCTTTCTGTCTTACTATGTATATTCTATATAACATATATATTACATAAGTTATGTGTTTTGTGCCCATATTAAATACATTATATGTTGTACATTAACTATTCATGTATAGATGCATTCAGTGAATTTCTGATTTCCCAGGATGCCATTAATTTTTTATGTATTTTTTTGTAGGTATCTGGGGACCAAACACAGGGTGCTGTGTTCCTTCATGAATTTCCCTTGATTAGAAGAGAGAGCCATCAGGAGGATTTTTTATCTGACCAAATGACCAACCAAAAGGTTGACGATCCGGTAGGACTGTTGCTTTTGTTTGTTTTAAGGTTTATGGCATGTTGTATCATTTGCTTTAAAGTTTCTGCTGTGTTGATGAGATATGGAGTGGGTCCTAACCCTCAAGATAGACCAAGTGAACAACTGGATCACACAATACATTGTCATCAGGAATACTCATTTTCTATGCTTGTCAATATGATGTAGCTTGGGAAAGCAACCTGGTTAAGAAGGTGACTGTTTATCCATTAAAAAACATGAAGTTGTGTACAACATTATAGTGTACAATTCAGTGGAACACTGTGAGAGAGATGCTACTGTACATATTTTGTACAAACTGCTACTACACTCTTATGAAATATACTTAACTTTTACTTTACTTTTATTTAGATATTTGCTTGCTAATTTTTTAGCTGTTTTTATGAATGTGGTTTACTTAGTTAAATCTGTGTTTTACATATGAGCAGTTTTATGCAGTATATATTTATAGAGACCTGCAATGTTCAGGGGTATCGATTTCCTTTAATAAATTGGTGTTAACTGAATTATTCCATCTGGATTAATTGACAATAAACAATTGTTCTAGTTCATTAAGTATTGGATTTCCAGTTGATTTCCAAATGAGAGAAATGTTTCAAAACATTGAAATACGGTTCATTTTTTTTTATATAACATCTTGGATTAGAATGTGTATACTTATTTATAATTAGAAAAATAATGACTGTACTGTATGTTGATATAATTGATCGCTATGCATTTTCTGGTCTCAACAATGGTTTGATGTTGTCCATTTGTTTAGTCCTAAGTGTAATAATATTTAGTCTGGCTATGCAGGTGGATTCCTCAGTTGTACTGACTTGATTACATGTTTGCAACAGTTCTGTTGGTGCATGTGGCTGATGTGGCTTTTATCTTGAATGATCATCTCAGATCTAACCAAATATAGTGCTGATCATTCACAATAACTGAGCAAAGAATTTATGTATGTTCTGCTAATTTGGTGGAGGGACTAATAAACTGACCAGTGATATTAAAAAGTGATATTAACCAGGTAACAAGAAGTCAACAATTAAGGAATGGTTGACTTCCTGTTACCTGTGGTTTGCCCAGTGTATTGACTTAAATTGTTCCATGTTGCTGTGTACTCACTGATCAGCCCATGCATGAGCATACACTATATGGGCTATGAAAAATGGACAAATGCCATCAGTCTTCCAAATCAAAATATACCCAACAAATTTGTTCATCTCTATCTTGACAAAATCATGTTATAATTAAATGTTTAATGTGTTTGCAAATTACCATGCTCAATTGCTGTGTTGCTTTATTATTTTTGATCTCTAGGAATCATGCTGTTTTGGAATTATTTACTTTTATTTAACATTCCTTTTACAAATACTATGTGTCAGTTGTTTGACTTTCAGTCAGAAAATAACTGAAATTCGGAAAGGAAGCTTTCATTTGTGGATTTTTTAGGCAACAGTGTTTAGAATTCATGCCTTGCTGATATCCCTTGTTTAATTCCAATATCTGCACATATGTTTTCTCCGAGTTTTTATGGATTTTCGTAGTTTACTTCCCAAATTCCAATAATAAAAAGGTAGGCCAATGGGCTACTGATGAAATTGACTCTAGTAGGCATGATAAGGAAAATAAGACTTCTACTGGGGCAGACACTAGTGTGAATAACTTAACAACTTTTACATATTCCAGATTCAGGCTATTAAATGTAAATGTATGTCTACATCCAGAAATTTTAATGAATGATCCACAAGGTGTGTTCCATTGAAAAAAACATTTTGCATAGCTACTGCTCACTGTTCTCTGTCAAGAAATAGTTTCTATATTGTCAAGTTCTGTGAGTAGTAACAGAAATCCTTGTTAGGTCCACCAAAATTCAGGTGGCCAACATGTAACATACATACTATATAAAGATACTGCACCCAGGCCTCTAAATTCCTGGCCTTTTCCCCTCCCCAGCAGCCACAAGGTCTGTTTCCTCTATTGTTGAACCCAATGTTCAAACTATTACTTTAGGGCAGTAGTTTTTCATGCACTAGTTATTTTTTTCTAGAAAGCTGATAGCAGCTTTACAATACAACGTTGAACTTATTCATACTTGAGTATTATTAATGATTTGATCCTGGGATCACCAAGTGGGTTGCCCTCAAATCCCTCACATCACTGTCTGTTATCTAGGAATGTATTACTTGTTCATTCATTGAAATCTGACACATAAAGGTCTTAAGTGTAAATTACAGTGATTCCCCCAGTGTGCACTTGTGTCATTTCCTTGTATTCTAAAAACTGTCTCTGGAGAATGACAGTGGGAAATTATACAAGATTTTGATTGCTTGGTATTTAACCTGCAGCCATTACTGCCTTAAGCTCTGTAGCTTCAAGCTGCAATGATCAGGACAATGTCCTTAGCTAATTTGAATGGTCCATTGCTGGGTGTGTAAAACCCACTTACATTGTAACCACATTTATTAAAATAGGTAAATCTCAATTTTTCATTCAGTTTTTGATCCTAATCCTCTTCAAGACAGATCTAAGGTTTTGTATTAACACCAATGCATCTTAACATAATAACGGAACAATATAACACTGTACCCCTTAGTAAAAATTTGTAAATGTTACAACTTATATTTATCTCCCAAGGAAACACAATACTTGGGAAACTAACTTACTAAAGGTTCTGTAGCACTTTCAGCATAATCATTAATAATTAGTGATGGGCGAATTGGCGGCGTTTTGCTTGGCAAAATTTTTTTGGCATTTTGCGAATTTCGACAATGAGGCGCCGGTGATTTTCGTGAATTTATTTGCCTGCGACGAATCTCTGCTTTGTGTCATCTACACCTTACCTTATCTCCCCCTCCACTCAAAAGACTCCTCCTATTAGTTTACCAGAGGATTTAGCTCAAGCAAAGAATGGAAATGCTATAGGCAAAAGAGAACACCAGGAAGAAATTGGTGTTAAAACTGACAGGTGGCATGTAACATTACCATGATGAAAGGCATGTCTACATATTTACTGCACCCTAGTATCAAAATCTCGGTATACAATGAGCTGTTTCTTCTTTGTAATGAGATAGACAATACATCAGTACAGAAACTTATTTATTAACTTGTATTTATGAATACCCCATAACTGTAGGAACTGACAGTTTAATTTATATTGCAGTAATTCTCAGTGTTACTTGATTCTAGTAATTTACTTTGTACTGGAAATGTTGTCGGATTGGTTCTTCTTGAAGACCTCTGCTGTACATGATCAGGAAATGCTTAGCTTGTACAATGCATTCCTTTTATAATGTAGTTAGAACTGTAATGAGCACAACTTGTATTAGCAAAAATTGTGTTCCAGATATAATATGGAACTGAAAATAAAAATTGGTTCACAGCTGTGTCAGTCTGAACATTCTTTAGAAGATATGTTGCAGATGGTGGGTGGGAACAGCATAAAGTAGAGATACAAGAGCATGGAGAACAAAATAACAGTGACATAAAAATGTTCAGCCAAACATTTCAACTGGGAATTTGCATCCTGAAGCAGACAAACATACAACAAAGGTGCATTTGCAAAAGCATTGTGAATTGTATTCACAGGACTAAGACATTAGTACACATCATCCAAAGCACATCATTGAAATATGCTTCTTTCACAGTACACTAATCGGTCAGTAGGGCAGAAAAGGGGGAGAGAAAGGCACGTTAAGGGGCAAATTTCTCAAAACGTGAGTTTAGATTTTAATGAATAATAAAAAAAAAACTCACCCGTGTTTTCTATTCATTCCTGTGGGATTTTTAGAAGCATGTTTATCAATAAATACACTTCCAAAAATCGCATAAGAGTAAATAGAACGTGGGTGAGTTTTTATCCAATAAAATCTAAACTCATGTTTTGAGAAATCAAGCTCCCTAAAGTAAAAATAAAATCTCTCAATTCAGTTTCATAGAATTTAAAAGGCATATTTTCAAAGGGGTGTAAAGAAGATAAATAAATAAGCCCCCTAAAATAAGTGTTGTGCAAATCCATAACTGCTGGATTAGGCTCAATAACTGATCTGTGAACACAACATTGTCATCAAACTCAGTCAGCTTTTTTATGGAGAGCAATTATTTTCTTGAAAACTAGCTTATATAAGACTTTCGGGGCATGCAGAGTGGTTTGAGTCTGGAAATCACCTCCAACTGCGCATGCGCCGAAAATGATGGTAAAGTTACAAAGGAGGCCAAAGAAAGAAGATGGCTGCAGTGAACTCCCGTCGCAAGGATCTGCAGGAGGGGTAAGTAAAAAATTAGGGGCAATTGCCCGAGGAGGGAGGAAGGCTGGGGGGAGGTGGGACTTCATAGGGGAAGGGTTTTTTTCGTAACAGGTTGAATTCTCCTTTAAATAAAAGAATAAGCATAACATATCTTATGAATAATACCTATTCATTAACCTAATGTTGAAAAGGGTGGGTATACTGTCCCTTTAAGAGTTGGGGAATTCTTAACGTCCAAAGGTTTTTGGGCCATGTATTGCATTCTGCTTATTAATTAAACAGGTTACAGGGTAAACAGCTAAAAGATTATTACACGGTTTCATGGATGCAACACTTTACTGCGGGCTCAGTGACCTGTGTAGGCCTCTTTTTTTGGCCAGGCCAACATGTTTACCAATGTGGTTTAAGTTTATCCACTGAATAAATATTGAGTAGGTTAAAGAGGGACAGCTGATATTTGTACAGTATTGAGAAACTTGAGACACGGTTATACTTTAAAACCAGTTTTCAAAAACCAAACTGTCTCTGGAAATTAGTGACAGTACATAACTGCTGTCTGCATTTAAACTTGCACCAGATATTTTATTTTAGTTCCTGTTTGATTTCTTAATTGCCAGCAGGACATAGATATAATGTGCACATGCCTTTAATGAAGCTTAAACTGTAACATTAAAGCCTCTTCTGCAAAAAGGTTATGCTACTGCTAATATATTGCAGGTTATTTTCCATTACATTTAAAAAAATAAAAATCCAAGTACGTTACTGGTACATGCATTCTTGTGGCTTAGCTGAGAATAGCAAACGAGCTATGGTCAATGGATTCCTCTGCTAGGCCATATTACCTTTTTAGGGTAAATATTCTGTTGTTTCTGAACAACTTCATAGCTGTGGTAGTAGCAAACTATACAAATAAATTGTTTTGCATCCAGAAAGGGGATTCCAAAGAAAGGTCTGTTCTTATTAATTATTCACATTATAATATTTTCTACATAGTTTCTTGCTTTGTGCATATTTCATATCTACTATGTTATGGCACAGCAGTAGATGATCTGCAGGAGGAGTAAGTACAGTAAATGTACTGCACACTAGCACACCAATGGTAGTCGATTTGCAATGTTACGGCACAGCAGTAGATGATCTGCAGGAGGTCATCTACTGCAATGTTATGGCACAGCATTTCTATGCCATCCTAAAGACCGAATTGAATTTGATTCTGCTTTTTTTTTTTTTTTTTTGCACCTCCCACAGTCAGGTCCAAATAATTGCATCACTTTTATGGAGAATAAAAATGTCCATTGGTATCAACTTTAACCTTTTAGAGCCCTGCACTTACACAAGGCAGGTGTTAACTACAGGGCTCCCTTGTACTGGCCACTTTCCACCTGTGTTCATGCAATGGCTGAACCACTAGAGGTGCAGAGTGCACAATGGTTTGGGTAGGCACATGTGATAGCTGACTGTCACCCAAATGGCAGCAATTGTGCACCCTGCAGTGTACCATCATGCCAATCAATCTTTAACAAAAAAAAACAAGATAGGTTTGTGTGCACATCCCCTTATTGTACAGTTTGCAATAACCTCTCCTTAAAAGTAATGGAGAAACATGACTGCAGCATGCCCTTATATTGATGCCATCTTGCATGCATTTCTTTGAACCTTAAAGCCTAATATATTGGAACCTGAGCAATAAGAATTATAAGCTGCTTTAATAGTTTTTTTTTTTATCTGAGTAAGAAATACCTCAGGCAATGAATCATATGAAGTTTGTGTAACATGTGTGCCACAGACATCATGGTTACTTGTATTTCAGATTTTCCGACATACAAAAGAATCAAATTGCACATAGGATTTAAAAAACAGTGAAATGTTTCTGCTTAATTAGGTGAGCATTAGTGCCACAGTTACTGTATGTATTATGTAGATATCTGATGCAGCAGGTGTAAAATATGTTTATGGTTAATATATTTTTGCTTTAACTTAAAAGTGCACTAGGGGCACTTTGTAGAAACATGTCTTACAGCCAGAAAAATTGCACAAAGTCCCCAGACCTCAAGGTGTTCTTCGATATGTTCATTATGGAACAAATAATTTGACTGACTGGATTCTCCATCCTTTGCATGATGAGTTTTCTGTCCTTGCTACGTGTTACCTTGACATGCATCTAAACTCCTTCCTTCATGAATCCACTGACACAGGTTATTGAGCTTCAGTTTTATTAACAAAGGGAAGGTTTGAAACATAAAAAATGACAGTGCTTAGTCAAACTGCGTACCTCCCAACTGTCCCATCTTGAATGGACAGTCCCGCTTTTGACAGCTCAACCCGTAGTCCAGCGTTGGTACAGAAATCTGATCTCTGACACTGAACAACCAGATTCTAACTTAATTGGCTTTTGGCAGAGACCTCAGAATAGATAGATACTTTTGTAACAGTTTTAGATAAGGAGGTCTCTTGGGAGAAGACTCACATCTTAAAGGAGAAGGAACCTCGTTAATGCAAAACGCCCCCCCCCCAGTAGGCGAGCAGTCTTCTTCCAGGATCCATCAGCATCTTCTGGCACGTGTGCAGTAGAAGGCTTGCCCTGGGGGAGGAGGTAGGACGGAGGGGGGTCTACAGGGGGGAGGGGGGCCTTTTGTGCCAACAGGGTTTCCTTCTCCTTTAAAGGACAATTCACCTTCATTAGCAAAACTGTAATAACACATAAAAACCACAGAAATGTGTTCAAACTTTCATAACTTTTCATATTTAGTAAAATGGACATGATAATTAGGGGGTGTAGCCACAAAAATGGGCATCTTTCTGTTTGCAAAATGTTTGGAGGTATGAAAGTGTACAATAAATTTCATAGCATAAAGTACATAAACACTGTAAACAAAAAATGCATAAAGTATGAGAGGCATCTGTATGAGAGTAAAGCCTAGATGCTTGGGTATACAGTAGCACCATAAGGTGGCTGCACATATATAACCAGGGCCGCCATCAGGGGGGCACAGGAGGGTTACTATTGTACCGGGCCTTAAGGGGGGCCCGGCTATGCACCGGGGCCTGCACTCACTTGGGGCCCGCCGCCCGCCAGAGCCTTAATAACATAATTGAGCTGGCAGCTTGGGAGAATGAGAGAGGTGGAGCGAAAGGCAGAGGGAGGAAGGGAGGGGTCAGCAAATGAGCAGGGAGAGCAGCCACACATGCTGCTCCTTCAATTCCCTAACTCCAGTCCTTCCCCCGCTGCTGCTTGAACTTGTCCTGACAACTCGGATACAACTTTCCCCTTCTGTGTTCATCTTGTGGAATCCTGTACCCGGATTGGTGCTACTGAGACCTATAACTGCAGATATTGTCACAGCAACTGACTGCATGCTAAAAAGAAGTGAAAGTTCTGCAGCACTGCTGTATGTGACCTTTATTTTACACACAGTATAAGCTATGCATTTCAGTGCAAAACTAGTTCCACTTTTAATTTCCACAATTAAGATCCCTACTCTGTGTGGCCCAGCTATGATATAGTTAGCTGATGATGCTGGAAGTTGTAGTTTCTAGCAGCTTCACTTCTCTCATCTACTAAAATAAATATTTTACCGGAAAATATGATCGCTCCAAAAAGTGAGGTGTTAAAGCTGACTGCTGTTTCATTTTTTGTCAGCTAGGGCTGATAAGGTGGCATTCAGCTGGCACTGAATCCACTTCTGAAGTGGGGTGTGTGCATACTTATTCTGGTCTATATGGCATCCCCATTACTAATTGATGTTGTTGGTACCTACTACTTTTGTTATTATTATTATTGAACATCCATGTGATAGTGGGGCAAGTGCCTTTTGTACTTTGCATTCCTGATCCTGTTAAAATCATGTCATGTATCCAAGCACGTTGAAATCTATTACACATGACACACAGTGCTATATTTAACCCACTGGTTGTATTATAAATAGGGTAGGCAACAAATGCTTATTTATTTTAATAGGTGTCACAGTATGAATCAAAGAATTCAGAGCCCTGCCCACAAGAGCTTACAATCCAAAGTCCTGAAGACATGCGTTCAGTTCTACTGAACACCAATGTGTGTGTTTTTTTATTTTTCTAAAGCCCTGGCCACCAATGTATTATTTTAATACTCTATAGGCCCCTGCCACCAATGTTTTTTTTTAAATTTATGTGGGACCCTGACCACCAATGGCTTTTTATAGCTTGAAAGTGAGGCGGTTTACCGTTTTTATCACTGGTGTGGCCTTTATACTGGGGTGTGGGATCTGGGGTAGGGTTTGGGGTGGGTGGGGACCAGGGGGCCCAGAAAATGTTGCTGTACGGGTCCCCATGATATATGATGGTGGCCCTGTATATAACAGTTTATAAAACATGCATAAAGATAAAAATAATGATCTACATTTATAGACCAGGATTGGGGCATAAGTTATACCTACCAATGATGCTATCACGGGGCTAGATAGGGGAATGATGATATTGTGGATGGTATTCTCTGATCTAAAGATGACAGCTATACTAATTTCCTGGTGTTACACATGGCCACATGGTAGGGGTATGGTGTCCTAAGAAAGACATTTTTGTAACAATGCACATAAACCATCAGCTAAAACACTAGGGGGCACAACATAAACAGTAAAACAATGCTGGAGGCATAACAATGAGTGTGGCCCTATGTGCTGTCCACTCCAGACAGTTGTGAACAGGTTTTCAGTTTCATTCTCGAGCTGAAATATATTCTATCAGTATATAGTAAATTCAGTCACCCAAAAACCATTCTTGACTAATGAATATAATAATATAATAATATAATATATACACCATCTTATAATAAAATATATACATTAACTTCAGGTAAGCGTGTTTACTAACATTGGAAATAAATATCTCATCAGGAGATGTTGCCCATGGCAATATCCAATCAGCAATTAGATTCAAACAGTCACCTACAAACAAAAGCACACATCTGAATGGTTGATATGGGCAACATCTCTGGAGATTTCTGGAGATATGTATCTCCGACGTTAATTAGCATGCCCAAGTAAATTCTGTTTATTGGGATATAAAAGACGTTGATGTCTGAGGGCATTGAATGTATTATTAGCGACATAATACACAAACAGCATATGGAAAAACACAGGAAAGGAATCTGAAAAAAAAAATTGCTTATTTTTTTCAGACAATAACAGGGGAAGGGAAAAGATGCACCAATAAATACAACTAGTTAGTTTTCATTTGCCCCAGGTGTTTTGAACACTTATTAATGAAATGACAAAATAAGTGCAGCACGTGTAATTTAAGACATAAACAGTTGTATGAAACGCTCCCTCTTCCCTCAAAAGTGTTCAAGGCATAAGTGAGCAAAACATTCATTGTACCACACAGCACATTCATTCAGATTTATGATGTACCCTCCCTAACAGCAGGAAGCATGTGGCTTTAATTACAAATTTGCAGTCATCGGGGTTAAGTAATATTAAGGCAGTTAAAGCATTAACATGTTTCACACAAATTGCTTCTCAGATGTCAGGGCTGTGTTTCTATATGTCATGCAGTGCAAGCTGCCAGGAAAGTATGGGACACAGCTCTGTTCCAGGCACATCTTGGGTGAAGGCAGGAAAAATATTCCATAATCCAAGACAGAGAAGTATGCTCTCTGCTAGATGTTATAACTGCAACCCCTAGCATCCTCAATAGCAATGTATTTTGGGAGCCATTAGCAATATCTCAGCCAAATTAAGCAGCAAGTCTATTTCCCTACTGTACAGTTGCTGAGGGTACTGTTGCCCAAACATATATATACATTATGACTGCTATTAACACTTTATGCATGCAATAATACTATTGCAGCCAAATTCTCCTGTGTGACTCCCTGTTTTTAAGGTTAGAAGGCAAGTTAGGGTTTATGGGCCACCCAAGGAGAAGCCATTGAACTTGGATATCTTCATTGGAAATCTGTAAGGCCACAGAGTTGGGAACCAAAAACTGGCAGTTATCTTATAGGCACACAGCTTCTCTGCTGCCATTTTGAGGTTAACATTGCAGCATGAATATGAGCTGGAGGCATAACTACCTTGATAATGCTCCTGACACCATAAACAGATTCAACATGCCTCCATAGTTCTCAGTAATAACACAGTGACACTTACTTGGAAATGACAAAATTTCAGGACAAGCTAAATATTATATTTCATTTACAAGTACATTAAATTGAAATGTTATATATAATTAAAATACAAAATATTTTTTGTCAACCTTGTGTGTGTGTGTGTGTGTGTGTAATGTCACAAGTTAATGCAAACCCTGTCAGAGCACCTTAAAGTGGCAGCTCATAATACAAGCAAATATTTCATAGCTCCAGGACGCTCAAAACCACAAGTTCATCATCCCCAATTAAATGGTTTTAAGTTGCATTGCATGAGGGTATTCATTAAGTGTGGTCAGTCTAATCAGAAAACTATTGTAGATGGGGTTAGCGTCACATGTAGACAGTTATATTGTTTGGCTGCCCCATCCCTGACCATAGCACTGCTGTTCCAACACAGGAGCAACTCATTTGTAATTATATGATCATGTCAATCCATTGATGGAGAAATGCACTGCTCTGCAAGTGACCAGATAAATCTGATTTTGGTATGCAAAGTAAAAAGAGATAGCTACCAGCCTCTACTGTATTTCCTACCTGCTGCCTAGTATCTCTTATTAAGCAGGTTCCACAGCTCTCTACACTGCCAAGTCTGTTATTATTAGAAATAGTATTGGGAGGGTGGGTGAAAATATCCAAAAATGTGGGTGAGTGGACAAGCCTTTAGAACTGCCACTGGATGTGGTCAATACAAATATCAATTATGGCTGATAAGCAAGCAAATAAGTAGTGCAGTATGCAACTGCCAGATTGTTTCCATAATCCCCTGTTCACACTGCTACACTAGGTTGGAGGTGAATTATATTTTCGTTGGCACTATTGGTTTTATCTCTAAGCATAGTAAGAAGCCAGCAGAATAAATAATAAACGAAGACATGAAAAATTACATCTCTTCTAAAAGCTCCCCATGGTTTAGAGCGTATACTTGGACTAACTGCCACATTATTCATTGTAGGATCTTTAACATTAGCACTTCAGGGTCATCCTTTTGCTCTCAGGATAAATCAAATTATTTATCAAATTCCAGTACTGTATAATACCCAAAGGGTCATCCATATTTTTAAATGACATCCAGTATATTTTACTTGATTTAACATTATCCTAGATGTTTACAGTCTCTCTCACATTAATAAAAATCTGTGAATGCTTGGACTATGACAAATGGCAGAGATGTATTAAAAAAGCAATGATGTCACAAAATACCTAAAAGTGTTATCTCTTACAGTTTATTATTAAAAAAGCCAATTATTATGTTTATTTCTTACACAAGCCAGAATGACATTTCCATTGTCATTAATTCTGCTTTAACACAGGGTTGGGTCACACTTATTCCTGCTGTGACTCAAAAGATTCTGTTGAGTGAAAGGTCACAGAGCACACTTAAATGTGACAGGTTGTTTTACGTATTGATTTCCCATGGATGTTATAAATTAGAGTTCCGCAGCCATTCCATATCCACCCTTCATCGAGAGAAGCTTTATTTCTGCATATCCTTCCTATCCACACCTATTTTCCTGAGGTGCTAATGTATTTTAAGTTTACATTAGCATTCCATTCAGTATTTCAGCATTTCAACCGCAACAGATCTTCACTACACAAAAGAGTGGCAAATACGTACTGCATCTGCAGGCTCATCATGACCCTTGTGGGGGGAAGAAAGATATACAAAGTAGAGAAAAACAATACATTGTTTTAAAACGGATGGACTTTTGATTAAAAGGGAAACTGTACTATGTGATAAAAATTATAGATACTTGCTTCTTAGAGAACTGTTACAAACTACAGATAATCAGTCAATAAGCACATTGGTTGTAGATACTCCAACACATTTAAAATGGAAAGTCTATGTTGAATGTCCTATTGACATCCCTTGTCACTGAAGGAATGCACTAATTATCTTTATAGAAATCATGATTAGTAAAGTGTTATTGATGGAACTATACTTACTCATAGATCCAGAATTTTTATATCACCACTTTCCGTGGACAGCAGCCCTATGCTTTTATGTTTCTTTTCTTCCCTTTTTGAAAATATTTTTAACCCATGAAACCTGGCTCTTCATCTACATTTATCCCAGTCTTCCTATTTTCTAAAATATTTATTAATAACATTGGTATTGAGAATCATTTATACTGGCTGGGTTTGGAAAATTATCAGCCAAGTGGAAGCTCTTGTGCCAACCCAAAAGACTTGGTACCATATAATGAAGGTATATTTGAGATGCAGTACTTATTGTTTCAGTGTATTAGAGGACGTAGCTCACCCAGGAGTGTGTAAAAGTTAAATGCGTGAACTGAGCACCCTATCATTGAAGAAGAACTACACCCTAAAAATTAATAATGCTAGAAATGCCATATGTTACATGCTGAACTTAATTAACCAGTCTACAGGTTCAGCATCACTATTGTTTTAATGATTGCAGCCTTCACAAGAATTTCCCATCTTGGATTTTCATTTGGAGTGTCTGTGACATGCAAATGCTCCGTGTGTTTTGAGCAGCTACTAAGCTTAGTGTAGGGCTTGTCACAAATTATCACGCAGAAATGATATAAGTTGATGCTACCGGGATATTTATTAAATTATGTTGCAAATTGTGCTTGTTTCTGAACTGCTGTGTACCATGAATCTGCAATTCAGTGAGTGGTCAGTTACAAGGGATGGCAAAAAGCCATCTCTTGTAACTTTAAGAGAAGATTTTACATTTTAGCACTCATTGTACTAGCTATGTAGGCAGCATTAGGTCTCCATCCCTGTTGTCTATTTTCCAAATAGTTATTTTCATCATTTCATGTAATATTTACCTTACTGGTTTCTCTGATAATGATGTACAGGTATTAAATATCTGCTAAATGGTCATTTGTGCTACAGGACCTGATTAGCTTTATATTTTAACATCACATTGTTGTACTTCCAGTAAGTGACTTTGGGTTTTTCCACATCTGGTTTACTTTCCAGGAAAGGCCAACATCTCTGCCTTCTTATAGAGAATTATTCATTATGACAAGGCTGGATATTCAGGAGGCTGGTTCGAGCCACACTGCACAGATAAACTACATTACATTGTAGGCACAGCATCTGGAAAACTCAATATATTTTGGCCTTGAAAGACCTTAAAAAATTATATTAAACATATTAAATATACTTTTAATAAAACACATTTAAAAACAATATTCAAATTAAATATATACCAAACAACACCAATGATGGCTGTATAAGTAGTTTAAGTAATTCTGCTCTTTCCCAACTTATTGTATACAGACACTACTTTGGGTTTCAACTAATCACTTCTCACATCAGCTGAACTTTGCCAGTACACTCATGCCATTCTATATATGACCTCTGCTACCATTCTGGCAACTCACAACTGCTACCGTACATGAGCATTTTAATGGGAGTTTAGATAAATAAAAACTCCCCCGCTTTCTATTCATTCCTATGGGCTTTTTAGAACCCTATTTTCACCAACTTAAACAGTTTTTATTTATTAGGTCTCACATTTTGATCAATCTGCCCCTAAGGGACTGAATCATCAATGTTTGAGCATGATAGTTTTCAAAACTGGAATTCTATTTATGTATTAAGCACAAAAAACTTGGCTGTAAAAATTCAGCAAATAAAACCTGGTGAATTTATATAGAAGTTAATGGTTAATTTTGATCAAGTTCTTAGACCCATTTAAAATGATCAGTGGAATACAAAATTATTACATTCATGTTTTTATTCAATCGTCATTTTTTTATATTTCAGTTTACTCCTAAATAAGCACATCTTGAGTTTGGTAAATGTTCAAGTTTATTAAAAAAATTTTTAAAAAAACTCACACAGTCGAATTATGATAAATAAACCTCCAGGCACTCATCAAAATACTTGTTTTGTCTTAAAATCTACCGCTCAATATTTTACTCACTACCTCTTCACATGGACATGCATATAATACTTTGCTTGCTTAGAAATCCCTTACATACTTCATTAGACTTTCTCCCTGCCATTTTCTGACAGAAGTGTACCCTTATCTAGTCTAGTACACACATGTCTCTCACTTTGCTGATACCTTATCTTGCCCATCCTCATACCTTATATATTGTATCCCCTTCTCCTTTTAGACAATAAGCTGTAATGAGCAGGCCCTCTTTACCTCTTGTATTGGTCTTTATTGATATATAATGTGTATGTTTGTAACATAAATTATTTGTACAGCTTTGTTTAATATGCTGGCACTTTATAAATATATATTTATATTTATAATACAGACATTGCTTTTCATCTTCTGGCCTCTCACATCAGCTGAAGGGCATGTGAAGATGGCCATCATTTTCTATTTACATAAAAGATGACTATTTGTTAAATATGTTTGGTTTTTAGAATATTTTCATGGCTTGTATCAAACAGAGCACAGATGTAATTTACCCTGGGCCCTTAGCCACAGAAGGAGACT
>CM044431.1:128131422-128148914 GCA_024363595.1 Xenopus borealis
GCTGCATCTATTGATGCACCTCATAGACAGAACCCTGGAATCATTGCCAGTTTGAAGGTGGCAGTAGATCCAGGCACTTAAAATGAGGAGGCGTTATGAAGGCACTGGCACCAATAATAACTATAAGTTCAAGGAGCTTTTTGGTACTCAAGTACCTTTACTAAATGGCTTCAATTTCCACAATGACTGTGCCCATTTTTGCAGATGAGTCTATTGGTTCACTCACTGATTTAGGATAATTTAGTAGACTAATGTAGAAACGTTATCAGCAGGTTGAAAGAATAGATTTTGCATGAACTTTGCTTTTTGTAAGTTCCCTTATACTGTATTAATGTAGAAGATCTAACGTGTTTTACATTGCTCTATGCATTGTATGTACAGTATATTCCTTTATTAGTTCCATTTCAAATGTTGCCATAGAATACATTCCCCTAAGAGGGGAAATAAGGCAAGGTTGTACAATTCCCTAAAAACTGGTATGAAAAGACCAGGCATCAAGCTGTGTGAATTGGCAGATTTTTCTTGTGTTTTTTTTTTTTACATAAGGTGCAAGAGCGAAGCGCCTGGGACATAAGGGCTGGTAAATTCCCCAGTCTACTGTTTGTGCAAATTTAAGTGATTGGAAGTTGCCATGTTAGCCTGTCTAAACTACTTTCCTTACTTGCACCACAACACGGCTACACAATCCCCTTGCAGAAAACTAGAAAGGAGCATAGCCTAACAAGCTGGGGCTAACAAAAAGGGACCAATATTTAGTAATCAAGTCATAGTACAACACGGGCAGTATTGGGAGGGGGGTGTCTGTGCCCACTGGGGATGCTACATCAGAGGAACCCATACCCACTCCACCAACTTCAAGGCCCCCCTCTACATCCACAACCCATATCCATCCACCCCCTCGTCCCCAACCAGTGCGTACCTGCTATTCTTTTATCGGTACGGGAGGGAGGGGTAAAGGAGAAGTCTACCCTCCTTGCCCTACCCTCCTTCCCCCGGCCTACCTCCCACCCGGCAAAGGCCCCTAAGCTGCTACTTACCCCCTCAGTGGAGGTCCTATCCATTGAGTTTGCAGGCACCATCTTCTCTCATGCAGTCATCTTCCTGGATTCTTCGGTGCTTGGCGGTGTATGCGCAGTAGGAGCATTTACCGGTTTAACTCTACTGCGCATGTGCCAAAAGTCACAAAGTTGAAATTGGAAAACTTGATGACTTTAGTAGGACCGGCAAATGCCTCCTACTGTGCATGTGCCGCCAAACGCCAATGGATCCTGGAAGAAGACTACATGAGAGAAGATGGCGCCTGCAAACTCAATTGACAGGACCTGCACTGAGGGGGTAAGTAGCAACTTAGGGGCATTTGCCAGGGGGGAAGGTAGGTCGGGGGGAGGGGGGTAGAGTTAAGCGCAAGGAGGGTAGACTTCTCCTTTAAGAAGCTCTGAAGATAAGTAATAACAACAAAATGGAATTTTAAATTACAAACTGGAAAGAGGCAGAAGAGGAAGTCAAATAACTAAAAAAAACTTTAAATAATTAAAAGTAAATCAACTGGAAATTTAAAAGGAAGCTGAAAAGGAAATTCTATAACATAAAAGGGGTCTTTTGCATCCCATGGGTACGAGTGCATGGACAGAGCCCCAACTGATTTGAATCCAATAGCTCCCTACCATGCTCTGGCTATTGACCTGCAAATTAGGGACAGGCGAGTGAACCCCTTCATGCCTAGATTCTCTAGAATCTCTCTAGAATCCTGCACAAAGGCTTTGCTGCTTCTCTACAGGTTTGCGACTATTTGCACACAGCCAATTGCAGTCTTTTTTTGCACTTTACACATGGTGTCTGGCTTTGCAGATGAGGCCTTAAATATACCTTAAAGGTGAACTACCCCTTTAAGTTATAGTGGCCATTACTGCTTCTGAATTTAGCCTCTTTACTAAAAGAGAATAGAACACAAAAGAGAAATACCTGTTTATTTATCGCTGCTACTGGCTCTTAGAATTGTTTTTATTAACATTGGTGAGAAAGTGCTACCTTTTAATTTAATTTTACCTAAATGACATAGCTCAAACATAATCCTTCTTGGCTAAATAATCATTCTAATGCCCTGCCTCAAGTTTAACAGCTAATTCATCACCAAGTAAAAACCACAATGAGCAATGTCATCAAACTGCCAGCTTAAACCTTTCAGCAACAACTATGGTGTAATGAATTTACAGCTCGATTAATGGTTTGGGAGATTATATTACGGCAGTGTGGGGTTTAGCACAGATTCCTTAGTAACAGGATCCTTGCTTTAATTTACCAGTGAAATGTTTCTTCATGTGCTTTTTAAGAAACATTAATAGGTAATGGTCTCTTGGAAAGTGACAAGAGCCACCATTCAGTTATTTGCAGTTTTAGTCGAATAAAATTGAAAGTAACGCTAACAGCCATAAGGTAGTCTTTTTATTAGTCCCTTGACTAATATTTTTTTTAAGGATCCAAAATAATGTCCTTACTATACAGTAGTTGCTTAGGACACCAAAAATGTAAATATATATTTTTATAAGGGGTGTAATAACTGACCCTTTCTGTGCCATGAAGTGGTTAATAGCATACAGTATTTAAATATGGTGACTGTCCACGTGCATGCATACAACCATTGCACATTTTCTGGTTAATTCCCCAAAAAAGAGTGACAATATTCACTTCTGTAGTATGACAATATTCACTTCCCCAGTATTCATAACATCTACAATCTCTGCAAGATGCACAAACCTCTTGTTTCTCCTCTGGCTTTTTTGTTTGTTCATGCGGTTTCCATAAACCACAAATGCCTGCAAAGTAAATAATTTCATTTCTTAGCCAACATCTTCTGTGGTTATACCCTTCTAATTCTTCTATTTCATACACTGGCCCAGATTAAATTCAAAGAGAAAAAACATATCTACCTATTTTTCTACAGTGTCTCCATTTGATAAACAATGAATCAATATGGACCAATATGTCCATGTAATTTGATGGTGCCCAGTGCCAGAATGGAGTGTGCAAGGCCCACTGGGGCTACTACCCTAGCGGTCCCCAGAATCACTATAGTCACTCACTTGCCTACCAACCCACCACCAGCCCCTTTCCCCATTCATGTGTGTGAGAGAAGGCATCGGGGGAGCAACAATATTGCAGGTGGGGGGGCCGATTAAGGTATTTTCCCGGTGCTATAGAAATAAAAACATGCATTATGGACATACTTGGAGACCCAAGCAGATACAAATTACTTACAATTCTAAATCTACGCTGGTCCTTTCATAGTCTATTCTGAATTTTGAGAAAAACATTCACAGACAATCACAAGCAGGGGGTTTCTACATACAGTAAGCAATAGTTTCAGGATTTCAGTTATATATTGAGCTATAAATTGTTTAACTGTACAGGTATTTTCCAACTTCACAGATAAAAGAAAGAATCCCACAGTGAGCATTTTATAATTAATATGGCACTTTCCAAATACAGCCTTAGAACTTGAGTAGTTGACCAAAGCAACCAATCTGATATTTGCTTTCATTACTAACATGTAGGTGACTGATCAAATATAATTGCTGGTTGGTTGCTATTGGTAAAATGCAGGTGCAGAGCATTATCCCCAGTACTATTAATAACAGTATAAAATATAATTTTAACATTTTAAAAATGTTTGAAATTGTTTAAATTTATAAACTTTTGCATAAAATAAACTATTTGATCTTTAACTCCAATCAGTTAGATACACTAGTTAAGAAAAGGTTACTTTCTACAAAGAGCAAGTCAAGCCTGCCTTGAGCAGTCCACATTTTACTTAACATCTCCCTTTATGGGAGTGCATTGCTTTACATACTTTCACACTAGAGCAACACTGTTTTAGATTTATAATAGTTATAAAAATGTACATAGAAATTGATCCTTACAATTTATCACATAAATTAGTTGCTGATCCGCTTGACCTCCATAAACCCTTCTGTTCTTATGGGTGTTTAAAAACTTGGAAAGCCTTGAAAGAAAATATCCAGGTTACAATCCCACTGCCATCATCTTCCAGATCAGTGACTACACAATCAACTCAACTTCCTATAGCATGGAATTCTTTCACACAACATTAATCTATACACCCACATTCTTCTTTGTTCTTCAGGGCATTGCTCATAGAAAAAATTCTAGACTTATACTTCCTTCGATGTTATTGCACTTCATTCATTATTACTTCTGCATTTTAGGATTTAATAAACAGTTCCTTGAAATTAGGAGGGAGTGGCTGCTTTCTTTTTCTACAAGCTTTAGGATACAACATTTCCTAGAGGTGGTTAGTTTGCACAAATAAGAAATGCCTGATGGCATAAAACAGCCAGTTGTTTTAACATTTACACAAGGAGGTGCAAACTAAGTCTCTGCTATACAAAAACCTTCTTGTCCTTTGGGCCAATATACATAACATGGGTATAATTTTGCCTATACAGTATATACATGTATAAATATATGTCCATGAGTAGCATTATTGGTCATCTTTTTTACTCTAATACAAGTGCATTTATGGTGTGTACAGTATGTGTCATTGTTGGAGCTGGATACAGCTCAAGTCCATTGTATATGGATATGGTGTATTGGAGAAATGGTAGCTGAGTAGCTTGTCTTATGAGAACACATTTCATTTAAATTTATTTAATCAAGTAAAATTTGCAAATGTGTTCAATAAGTTGAATATCAGTATTTTCTTCACAATAACTAAACTGTTATTGGTGTATAAAGTAAAATATTATTTGCAACATGCGGGGCTAAGATTCTTATCTTTTTTATCATAATCATAAACCAACCTTTAACCAAGTCACTAGAATCATTTACATGTTATGTGATTTTGTTTAATCATTTGTATGCAAAATACACAGTTAATGGCTATCCTTTATAGAGTGAGTGTTCATATCCACATTGATGGGTGTCCATGTTACAGTTTAATGTACACCTGATATAAGCTTTGATAACAATTAAAACACAGGTACAAAAAAAGTTTTGTCAAGAGCCCATGAGCTTGTATGAGATTTATGGTCTTCTCTATAAGGGGTGGTGTCTCTTCCCATGAGGACAATATTCTTGGATCGCTGTACCTAATGAGAATATGCTAGGTTTTGTTCAGTCCTCAAAACTAGTCTGACAAGCTTAGTTCTCATAGTAATATGGAGAAATTCAAAACATTTAAATACAAGTTAATTAGAGAAATCCTATCCTTGACTGAACTCAAAATATTTTCCCAGTAACAGCCATCTCCTTAGCTGAACTCTCTGCCTCAATCTTTCTTTGTATTACCAAATCAAATATCCTGTCAACACCATAAGCATGCTGTCTGTGATCCCTTATGGTGTCCCACCCTTTCATTTATTCTTTATACAGAGAACCTCAAGAAATACAGCAAATACTGTAGTAACACAAAAAGATAATTTGTTCTCAAGGCAGAGGCAATTGGTTTATACAGTACATATGTGATTAGCATACCTTGCTTTAGAGACCTATTTTGGACTACTTGATTAGCTTGCATCCAACTTGTACCAATAACCTGATTTATACCTATTTAGACCTAATTGACCCAAATCAACCAGCTCTGACCCAGAAAACACATCAGCAGAATTAACTAATTGCAACCTGTCAATACTGGTATTGCATTGTGGGCACTTGCAGGTACCGAACCGTGCTTTTTCTACTTCAGAATTCTGCTTGTGTCATTCCCCCTTAATTTGTTCTTATATTGTGCAAAAAAGCATATATACCATAATATGGAGGCTATTTCGAAATAAGACCCATTTTATTTTTTTCAAAATATCCTCAAAAATGTTGTCAACTTTTTAATATATATTTTGTCCATCTAAAAATATCAGGGATGCACTGAATCCATTCTTTTGGATTCGGCCAAACCCCCAAATTCTTCCCGAAAAATTTGGCCAATAACGAACTGAATCCGAACCCTAATTTGCATATGCAAATTAGGGGTGGGAAGGGGAAACATTTTTTACTTCCTTGTTTCGTGCCAAAATTCTTCCCTCCCTGGTCCTAATTTGCATATGCAAATGCCAGGCAGAAGGATTCAGCCGAATCCAAATCCTGCTGAAAAAGGCCGAATCCTGGCCGAATACCGAACCAAATCCTGGATTCAGCAATGCTGTCAACTAAAACAATAATATTGCTAAAATATTACTGTAAAGCATCTTTAACCTTCTTCGCATCTCTTGTAGAGCATATTAATGCACTGCATTGTGATTGTCCACATTACAACAGGTGCCAGCACTTATTGTCTGGCAAATGGCAAGCTGTAAGAACAGAGCCGAATTTGCCAATGATCGTTGCACTGTGCACCTGAGTTTCTCTACAACATGAGGTGCAAAGCACAATCATACATGGGGAAGAAGTGCTACCATAATGACAACTAAGGGACATGATTGTATGCCCCTAAGGCTAGGGCAAACGGTTGTGGATCCAAGAATGCGCTCCTCCGCTGCTACTCTGCTCCTGCTTAACTGAACCTGGTAGCATTGTCTCTGTTTTACCAAAATCTGCCCTGCCAACAGAAAAAGATCGGGAGCAGCCGAGCAGCGGATTCTCCCCCTGATCTGTAGCATTTGATCCTGTCCTTAAAGCTCTAGCACTCCTTCCTATGGTCTTTCTAAATAAAATAACCCATGACTCTAGGGTGCTGTGCACCCGTTCCTTTTTTGCATCTTGCTTCCATTCAGCAAAGCCGTATCAATCAAAAAAAAAAGACTCAAGTATAAAGAAGCATGTACTGACAATGATTTCAATGATTTGTTGGTTGATAATGTCACATACAAATACTTCTCCTCCAGTAGAATACATCAAAACTAGTCTGTGCACATATGAATTAGTAGCCTGAATCATGATAAAGAAGTACTCAGGTTGTACTGTAAGCGATACATTGCGTGAGACATTGTAAATCCTTTACATGCTTATGATTTAATGTGACAGGTCTCTGTCATAATAAAACGTATGGTTTAAAATATGTTTCATGATATCATGTGATCAAAGCTGTGAATACAGTGAATACAAACACGTTTAATTTCACTTGTATTGTTTGTCTTTTAATAATTTTCTCACCTGGCAAGTCTAATGAGTGGAGAACCCTGACTAACGATTAAACACAATGTTGACAATACTTTACTATTGTATAGAATACACCATAACTTCCAAGATGCTATAAGTAATAGACGAAGTAGTACAGTATGAGATAGAAATAGAAAAGACAAGGGAACAGATTAGGATGTATCTGCAAAGCATGTGCTATATTCATCCATAATAATTATGGGAAAGAACAACGCAGAGCATGTCACATCTTGCACGCAGTTTAAAAATTCAGATGCTAATTTTATTTCCACAATGGAAAATTACATGAAACAGAGATCTGCACATGTCAAATGAAGGTGACAAATGAATAAAACAAAATGATCTGCTCCATACTTGCATCCACAAACATGATTCTCCAGGCAACCTGCAAAATACCTGCATTTTGTTAAAATTAAATTTTGTGTGTTAAAACATGTGTTAAAGCATGACTCACACCAAACTTCTGCATTTCGCCATATGCAAATATTTTTGTGAAACTGCATCAAAAATTTGCAGCAAAAAAAGCCGGTGAGACAAAAAAGTTGCTGCAAAAAAAAAAAAGCCCTCAACTTTAATGCAATTTTGAATGAGAAATAAATTGAGACAAAGCACCCAATGACCTTAAAGCAATTTTAAGTGAGGAATAACTTGAGGAAAGCTCCCACTGCCTTTAATGCAATTTTTGAGTGAGAAATAACTTGAAAAAAAACCAACTGACTGCAGTACATTGTGAAAAAAAAAGACGTGCGCATAAAAAATTGTCGCAAGCCAAAAAAACCCCATTTCCTAGTGACTTCAATGCTTTTCACAAAGTTTTCAGCAGTCTTGTACTTTTTACGGCAGAGCGAAACGAGACAGATTCGCTCATTACTAATCACACTGCCTCAAACACTGGGACGGGTTGAGCAGGATAAACATGTGAGTACAATCATGTGGAATGTAGTAACTCGTTGGAACACAGGCTGACAGAAGAAAACACAACAGGTTAGCAAATGTGCTTAACTCAAGTCCATAAACACTAATTTCCTTTGTTATTTTATTTTAGCTTGGGTTTACGAAATGAGAATTAAAAAAAAATGTGGCTTTGCCAACTTTTGTGAAATATCCCTTCCGACCTATAATGCACTTTTACTTTAAGAACCATAAATGGAGAAATAGTACATTAGGGTCTTTGCAGGTTTCCCATCTCACCTTACTAAAACCTGCAGGGAACAGTTTCCTTCTTAATTGCAACTGGCAAATTGTATCTGCATGCCAAAAAGCCAAGAACCATACTCTGTGTGTAACATAACTTGTAGGAACTCCAAGCGAGGCAACCAGTGGTTTCAAGCAAGGGTACATCTATTTAAGGGAGCATGGAAGGAATTGCGTTGCTGCAAGGCTTTATTCTAACTTACCAACAAAATATCTAATAGAAGTTACTCAGAAAGTCCAGTTGTTTTTTTTAGAATTAATTCTATTAGATATACTGTACCATGACCTGGACTAATGAAAATCTTCATAGTCATCTTACCAACAAAATGCATGACAGAACCCTGATACTTAAGCAAGTGGCGATTCCAAGGCTCTGTAAAAGTGGCAAACAGAGAGCATATTGTTAGGAACCTGTGGCAGCTATTTCTGTGCTTAATTTATAAATGATATGCATAAATGTATGTTTAATGCTAATTCAGGATATGAAAATATGTGATTATGTCAGGGGAATGTAAATGTTTAACTCACATTTAGTAAAGGGCCACTACACATAGAATACAAGTTAATCTAACATAAAAATGTATTTAACAATCTCAAATGTATATGTAACAGTTCCCAAACCGGAAAAAAGTTGTTAAATATACTTTTATGGCAGTGCAAAATATTGGGCCCCTTATCAAGAAAGCCATTATTCAGAAGTCTCCACATCATGGGAGGGCCAGCTCTGTAATTTATTAAACCCCGACCCTGACTTGAATCTCTAGCTACAACCTGTCAAGGTCATGAAGATGTCAATGGCAGAGGTCCCTCCAACCATTTCAAGATGTTTATAGCCTTCACGATGTTCGAGTTTTTTCTGTGTGATTCATTCGAAAACTCGGGTTGTTAGCCTCAAACTCGCTGATTTGAGTTTTTTTAAAATTAGAAACCATTTGAGTTGTGACTTCATTCTAATTCTTTCCTGGTCTAAAAAAGCTCATATAGCACTAAAATTTGACCTTGACCCCTGAATAGAGTATTCTTTCTGAAACAAGTTTAATTCTAAGACATAAAACCTACTCACTGTTATGAAAAGGATACATATATATAGATATAGATATATATATATATACAATGATTAAAAACAGATTCACTCGCAAAAGCATCTTTCACAGTTACAAGTCTGAACAATTTATAATGAGTTACACCTCTTCAATTACTCAACAACATTCTGTAATTAGTGCTAACATGCCTTATCTTTAGCAGGCTTCACTCTTGACTTTGATCAATGGGTGCAACTTGCATCGGTAGAGGATGGTGTCTGTAGTATCACTCCTACACGGTGCACCCTTCAACTGAACAGCACATAGAGGAATACCTGTGCGTGATAAAAACGTCATGCCTTGCAGCAATTAAGGGAATCTGAAATCTAATGCTACTGAGAGGCAAGAGGAATTCCCTATCTTGCACGAAACACTTTCCAGCTGGTGTATATCACCTGTTCCTTTTGTCCCCTCTTTTTTTCTTGCATTCATTTTTATTTTTCTGTAATACTGCTAAAGTACAATCAGGTGTTTTCCCATAACAACAGCAACTAAAATAAACATACAGTACATTTTCAGTCACTGTCCTTTAAATTTATTTGTGCACACTTCTTCCCATGCTAGCATTCCCCTTTATATTAGAACTGTGCTTAAATATATAAAGCACTAAATTAGACAGCATGCAGAGAATAATGCCTTCTCCTACCAACATAGTGCAGGAATTCATGTTCTGGACCACAGATTAGGTCCCAAAGTTGTTTAGGGTGGTTTTCCATGATCCACTTGAACACAATGAATTGTCTTCCGATAACAAAAGTAGTAATTAAAACAAGTTGCATAATTAAAGGGGATCTAAACTGAACCTTAAAGCTGTACCACTGCATCTCCATATCTCTCTATAGAAGATGACAAAACACTTACTTCTGTAAAGAGATTTACCAAAAAAGAATTTTACTGATCAAAAACATCATTATACATGCAAGAGAATTTGCCACTAATAATCTTGCTGTTATCTTACAAATGAAGATTTGCATATGGATAGGAAACTAGCTGCAGGATAGGGTACAGAGGGTGGTTGTTAATCATACATTCTCTACTTGGAGTAAGGTTCTTAGTGGGGTCCCTCAGGGCTCGGTATTGGGCCCACTTTTATTTAACTTGTCATTAATGACTTAGGGGAGGGTATTGTTAGTAATGTATCAGTGTTTGCAGATGACACAAAACTATCCAGCCCAATTAATTCCATCCAGGATGTGGCATCCTTGCAACAGGATCTTAACAAACTGGCAATCTGGGCAGCTAAGTGGCAAATGAGATTCAATGTTTATAAATGTAAAGTCATGCACCTGGGATGTAAAAATATTCAAGCCACTTATACCCTTAATGGGACTGCACTAGGCAAATCCATTATGGAAAAGGACCTTGGAGTCCTTGTAGATAATAAACTTGGCTGTAGCAAGCAATGCCAGTCAGCAGCATCAAGGGCAAATAAGATCTTGAGCTGTATTAAAAGGGGCATAGAGTCACAGGAGGAGGGGGTCATTTTTCCACTGTATTGAGCACTGGTAAGGCCCCATCTAGAATATAACGTGCAGTTTTGGTCTCCAGTGCTCAAACAGGACATTATTGAATTAGAAAGGGTACAGAGAAGAGCAACTAAGCTGGTGAAAGCTATGGAACATCTTAACAATGAGGAAATACTGGCCAAGTTTGGGTTGTTCACCCTGGAGAAAAGGCACTTAATGGATGATATAACTATGTATAAATACATAGGGGGATCATACAGTAATCTCTCTAATGCTTTATTTACCAATAGGTCTAGCTGACAAGAGGGTACCCATTCCGATTAGAAGAAATGAGATTCCATCTAAATATTAGTATTGCTGGCCATACACAGGCAGATAAAGCTGCCGATATCAGTCATTAAGACCAATTTATCATGTATGGGGGCTTCCGACAGGTGTTCCCAATCGATATCTGGCCACGATATCAATCAGGAAGGTTTGATTTTCTTCCTACCGACCCGTCAGGGCCCCTTGGTGTCATTGTAATCCAATTGGAAGGTAATACAGGGTTATGAATAGCTTGTAGTACAAGATGATCCAGGGACTAGTCTGATTTTGGACTAGTCTGGCCATTTTGGAGTCAGGAAGGAATTTGGAGGAAATTGGAGAGGCATCAATGGGGTTTTGCCTTCCTTTGGATCAATATATATAGAATTAAAAGGTTTAAGCTTGATACTTGTGTGTCATTTTCAATCTAACTTACTATGTTACTACTGTATGTATTATTATCTAATTTTGGCTTCATTATATTACTCTATACTCTAAACATGAATATAAAAGACTTGTTCAGTAATAGGAAAAATGTGCTTAACCTTTCCAGTTCTAATTGCAAAAATGAACATGGAGCTAGATCTAATCAATTCAGGTAAGGTTGTTAATGGAGAATTATTTTGCATTTTAAAACAGCAATGGGTCCCAGACAACTGGGGAGAAGTTTTATTTAAGCAATTGTTCTTTAAACATACAACAATAAAGTTGCTTGATTACAACTTCTAGCATACCTTAGCCTTATTAAAGTGTGCTGGTATTTATAGGCCAGCAAGAACTGAAAATCCCGAGGTCCTGAGCATTCTGGATAACAGGTCCCATACCTGTACCAGTAAATTAAGAGGATCTATGTAGTTTTGGTTTGTAGATCCAATACTTGTTCCTTTCCAAAAAAAAACACATTTGATCTGAACAATTGTGTCCTTTATCCCCATAATGAATGCAATGTAATATAATGCAATATATGTAATATATGCTATTCATGAAGTCAAAATTACATAATAATCTTTGCATGCAAGACAACAGCAAACTAACTTGAAATAGTGCATTCAACCAGCATTCTCATTGGTTCCATCTGTACTGAAGTTTTTAAACAGTAGAATTCTCATTGGTGAATTTTCTTGTATGTATAATTGAGCTATTTTTCAGCTTCTACAAAAAACAAGGGGGCACAGTTGGACTGCCTTCTGCTTGGGTTTAGAACCCCTTTAACATCTGTGGAAGGCGTCTTGTAAAACACAGTTCATATTACAGCTCATATTTTTGATTGCTTACTATGACTAAAGGATGGTTAGTTTGCCAGCAGCTTATTGATGTTTCAGATGTTATAATCTGCAGGGATTCATTTCTTTCTCTCTCTAGAGTGCAAAATAAAGAAAAGCCCAGGCAATACGAAAAGATTAAAAGGAGCAGATGGAACTTGTCATACAGTATATGGTGCTTTAAAGTGTCTGGCAGTGTAGTTGATGTATTCATACTGTGAAACCAAAACCCCAATGTTTTAAAGAAAGGTTGCATCACATGAAGCCTTTAACATGAGAAGAATAAAATATAGCCCTATGCTCTGTATGTATGTATGTTTTTTTGCTGTTTTGGCAGTCCGATTTGTCGACAGTAATAGCACTGAATTAGTTTTGGTTGTGCCTGACAAAATCATTTTTATGTGCCAGTATTTTGTAAGGGTATACAATAATAGTTTATTATTGCTTGTCCGCACATTGCAGCTGTACCTCTAGGCAGGAAAGGAGGATGATCTTCTTGTTTGGGAAAGGCTATTGATAGAAAGTTTACCTTACAAGAACTGACAATTATTATCAATTTATTATTATTTAGATAGATTTATGTATTGGGAGGCTATGCCTCCCCTAAGCTCCATTATTCTGTGCCTCTGCCTAAACTATGTTTTGGAAGCTACAGTATTTGCTGGAGAGAGGGTGTTTTCGTATGAAAATAGCAGCCTAATACAATGGGCAGGGAAGTGATGTTTGTCTTAGTTAAGTATCCAAGAGACATAACATAGGCAAGTGAAATAACAATGATGTTGCAATGGGCTATATGATATGTCAGGTGCTTAATATTATATCCCTCTGAGCGCCAGTTGGAAGACAAGGAGGGCTCAGGGAGCTATTAAAACTGGTGGCATTTGTGATCCTGCAGGGCCTGAACTAGGGGAACACAGGCAGAAGAGGTATGTGCTCAGGGCCCCCTAAACTATTGTGCCCTAGGCACATGCCTCTTCTGCCTACCCCTAGTTCTGGCCCTGATCCATGTTTCATTTGTCCGCTCGTTTTATTTTGCCATTTTCCCAGCGATATCAATACATGTGCAGTAGGCATTCAGTGATGTCAGCAGGAGCTTTGTGTGTGTTGCAGCGAGTGTTCAGAGGCTTCAGAAGGATGTGAGCAAGCATGGTGACGTCATTCAGACAGGGTGTACATGGGATGGCTTCTAGAACCGAACCTGGGGTTACATCTCTGTGTATTCCAAATGTGAAGCTAAAACAATTATTAGCACCACATTCTTAAAATTATTTTGAAGGTAACGTCCACCATGTCTGGAACTAGGGGTAAGTAGAAAATGCACATGCCTAGGGCACGCCTGTTGGAGGGCGAAACGCATTAACCTTTTCTATCAACTACCTCTAGTCCGGGCCCTTGTGTATGCATGAGCATTAACGCACATGAGGAAGGGGGACATTGTCTCTGGCTGGGTTGCCTAGAATGCCCAGTTGGCCTGGTCTGACACTGAAATCTAAGAATCTAGAAATACAAGGGGTCAATTACAGATGCACAGTATTGCACCGTGCAATCTGTGGATTCTCACAAATGCCAGAAGTGTTGCTTTTAGATACCATGGAAAGTCACTATTTAGTGGACTGGTATGGGGCTGTTTGGGACTCTGTGTACTTAAAAATATTGTGGCCATTGGCAATAACCTGTTTGTGGGGCACGGTTACTTCTCTGCAGCTCCACATTAGCTATATTCAGTTAATGGAGAATTTATATGGCACTGCACTGTACATTCTTTTCAAGTGTACAGACTGAAAAATAAATGAATGATTGATCCTGGTAACGTCTCATGTCATATACAAAAAGGGCACTCGGGTAAGGAGTCCATGTCCTCTTAATATGACATAATATTATAATAATAATATGACACAAATACAAAACTAAAAATAGGAAACTCATCATAAAACATTTTACTGTACATTTTCTCAAGGCAACTACTGTATAAGAATGATACATCCCAAATTGATCTTGGCAGCCTTGGAGTAAAAACTTTTTCTTGACAGAACTGTAGAAGCTCTTTCTCATAGGATGCTTGAGGGAATTGAAAGCTTCTGAATAAAAAAACCTGTAAACATCTCATTCTGTACTAGGTCTCCAAGTTATCTGTCACTGTAGTCACTTGTCAAATAAAATAAAATATGCTGCATTGTACTTCTGTTGTACTGCTACAAAAGTAGTTACTATCATGAAAATTCAAAGGATATTCCAGCATATATATGGGTTGCTGCCAAAATATTTCCCCAGCCTTCCTTCAAAGAAGAAAATGTGTAGTACTGTTACACGTGTCAATGTCACATAGCTAAATAAGATCAGCAAGCACCATGTCTTACCTGGAAATCAGTTTCTGAATAAATAGTGCGTTGTAGGTGTTCTTATTGAGCTTTATGCTATGGCAGTTGCATACTCTAAATCAGGGGTCCCCAACCTTTTTTGCTCGTGAGCCATATGTAAATTTAAAAAAGAGTTGGAGAGCAACACAAGCATGAAAAAGTCCATGGGGATGTCAAATAAGAGCTCTGATTGGCTTTTTGGTAGCCCCTATATGGACTGGCAGCCTACAGGAGAGAATGTTTGGTAGGACATCTGTTTTTTATACAACCAAAACTTGCCTCTAAGCCAGTAATTCAAAAATAAGCACCTGCTTTGAGGCCACTGGGAGCAACATCCAAGGGGTTGGAGAGCAACATGTTGCTCACGAGCTACTGGTTGGGGATCACTGCACTAAATTAATCTGTTAACCACGTCAGACACTCGCACACACTCGCACACACTTACATTGTTATGTGCTGAAGATTAAGGAAGTAAGCAGCAGGTGAGTGTGTGAGAGATGGAGTTTCATATGGTTATAACTCACTGTTCACTGGGGAAAGATAGTCTCTGAAAAAGACAGATTTTTAACTCCATGCAGACTGGACACTGTATTTTGCTGAAATAAACTATTTTTTATTTAGAATTTAAGCTTATTTTTATGTTGCCATTTTACTGCTGTTGGAAAAACTCTTTTGAGTTAAAAAAATACATGGATTGTTTTTCCTTTACTCTGAAGTGGCCTGCATTTTTGGTGCAAATCCCTTAGAGAGCCCTCCAGACTTCACAATATATATATTGCAATTTGCATATTTTGGTAAGCCCATATGAATCAAAACTGAGAGTGCTGGTATAAAGCTGAAACACAGAACAAAAACATATTTTATTTTATGAAGGAGAGATGTAGCTAGTAACATGGCCTGTGTGTTAAATAGGGTGTGTTTGAATTATTGGGTAGTTTTAGAATTTGAAAGCTACAACTGATGTATGAATGCATCTAATAGAATTGTATAATGGACCTTTTAGTGACCTCTAGTGTTCTCTGCATGTTTTTACAGGGCAGATTGAAAACTAAAGTACTATACTATGATGTAGCATGTGACAAAACATTATACTGTATGCAGTTAGATGGGCAGTCCAAGTTTAGCTAAAAGTGTATTTCTTTGTAAAAGCCTTAGGTATATGTGTGTAAAAGCTTATTTTGCCCATAGTTTACATCATTGACAGGTACATTATAAGAAATAAGTTAATATTCATTTACCTGGGATATATAGCAGCTCTGTGTGGCTTAGGTACATGCAAACATTTCTGGCAAGCGTTAAAAAGGACATGCATTTTCCAAAATATGCCATGATGGCATTATATAGCAAATTGAACAGATCCCTTGTCAAGTATATTTTGTATATCATGTGGATGAAAAACTTTTGGTCTGCCCCCACCACAAACATTGGAGCTCTTGCTGACGTTTGGATTATTGCTGGCACATACTATACCATATAGTGATTTAATGGTAATGGTAAATTGCAGGTTTTGAAATTGCAGGTCATCTAAATAAGATCATTATTTTGTAAATCATTTGTCAAAACAAAGAGAAGTTTAATTCATACAAACTTTGCATACAGCTTTTTATTAGGGTGAAGCACATTTGAAATTGATGATGGAAACAAGTTGAATTTCGAATTTTTTTTTTAAATTCAAAATTCGACCATTAGTAAATCTGCCTCATAGACTTACTAAGGGAGTTATTCATTAAAAGTTCAGTTGTGTATTTGGCTTTTAGTACAGTAGCTTTGGGGCACCAAAAATCTCGAAAAAATTTAAGGTTTTTTTTATCCTGAAAAATTCAGCTTTTATTTCAACTGCCCTTGAAAAACTTTTTGGGATAAAAATCATGGTTTTAGTTTTTTTTACAGTGGTTCGGGCTCCAAAACTCGATCAATTAGAGTTTGTTACATTCAGGTTTCTTCATAAATAAGCAGACCTTTGAGTTGTGAGTTTATTTGAGGTATAAAAAACCTTATACACCTCATGAACTCAGCCTTTTATAAATAACTCCCTAAATGTATTGTTGCTTTTATACAAGCTACACTAAGGGGCCAATTTACGAAATTCAGGTGAAATGATCGAAGTTTGATCGAATTCGGATATGCAAATTTGGCCTCTTCGACCATTGAATATTGAATAGATCGAATATTGACCGGATATTCGATAATTCGATCATTCGATGATCGAAGGAATCAAAATTTTTTAATTATTCAACTGCCTACTTCGTCAGATTGAACCTACCAAATTGTAATAGAAGCCCATGGGAAGCTCCCCATAGGCTTCTGTGGCTAAGCCCTGCTCGAATACCATTCGTATGATCGGAGCGTTTATCGGAGTGTTCGAAAATTTTCGGACGCTCAAATGAAATTTAGCTATTTTTTCGTGAAATCGAACGATCGGTATCCTATCGTACAAATTCATCAAGAAATCGGATATCAAGCAAAATGATAGCCTAAAACAATTCGATAAGCATTCAATGGTCGAATGCTTATCGAATTGCAAATTTGGTCGAATTTATTTTGGGGAATAATAGTAAATTTGCCCCCAAAATGTAATCTGCTTGTCATGGTACCATATACAGTAAGAATGAGATTCTCACTTTTTCAGTCTAAACAATTTCAATATTGCTTTAGGTGAATGACTCTAAGGGGCAGATTTACTAAGGGTTGAATTCGAGAGTTAAAAACCCCTCGAAT
>CM044431.1:128171140-128185207 GCA_024363595.1 Xenopus borealis
GGGCAATATTTACTTAAATATATATATATACCAGGTAGGTAAGATTCTTTAATATGTCACGTGATTTGATATAAACTGTTGCTCAAAAATTAATTTTCGTTGTATAGTTTTACTTTATACATTATACAAAGGGACTAAGTTTTACCTGCAACTTACTTGCTGCTTTCAAAGTAAAACTCCCAATCTTGGTTGCCCTTTTATTAGACACCAGTGGGATCACCTGACTATAGTTGGGAGGGGTAGGAGCTACAACATGGAGCTGATCACTACTCCTATATGAACTATAACAAACAAGGAAAAGTTGTGCGCCTACTCTCAAATTGCATCTGATTCATTCAATTTTATTGCTTTATTATAAATTTTACAACGGGACTACGTTTTTAAGTCAGATTTGGGATGACTTTGACGTAGTTGGCCCCACACAATGGATCGTCACTGGATCGCCTTTTCTGAAGAGGAGCGGAAGCAGAGTATCTGTAAGATATTTCTAAATTGTGTTAATGGTCCTTTAATCTGTCAGTGATTTATGGACACTGATGCATAATTATGAGACACATTCATGTACAGAATACATCATGTGAACATTGGAGTTACTAATGAAATTGTGTAAGCAAGAATAAATAAACATTGTTTGACAGAATATAGTCCAATTTTTAGCCTGTTAAATGAATGTTACATTTAATTTATATATTAGGATATTTATAAATAAATATTTCAAGGAAAGTAAAACATATAATTGCTAACTCTGACATAAAAAATGTGTGCTTGGCATTGATACCTCTATGGAAATAGCATTGTACCATGAATGGTGTATCATAACAGGAAAACTGCTGCTCTGTAGTCATGTATTTAAGTCTTCATCATATTTAAATTTTAATGTTCAAGTCTTCATGAAATAAAAAATGAAAAAAATCAAGATAACAGAGGTTTAGATGTTATGCTGTATGTGAGGGCAACTTTGAATTACCAAGGGGTTATAACCTCTAAATGAAACCCTAAGAAAAAAAAATTATATTGAATACCCAAACCTGCTGGTATTTTAATCACTGTTATCAGCTTAATTCTGACAAACATTGTGTTACAGGTATGGGACCTATTATCTGGAATGCTTGGTTCTGGAAAAGGGGTGTTTCAGTGCTTTGGATCATCATACTTTAAATCTACTAGAAAATCATGTAAATATTAAAGAAACCCAAAAGGATTGTTTTTCTTCCAATAAAATTAATTATATCTTAGTTGGCTGGGATCAAGTACAAGGTACTGTTTTTATTATTACTACAGAGAATTTGACTCTATGGGAGATGGCCTTCCAGTAATTCGGAACTTTCTGGATAACAGGTTTCCAGATAACAAATCCTATACCTGTACTAGTAATCAAAATAAGTTTAGTAACAGCTGAGATCTTTATGAATAAATATGAGTTAGAATCCATGTTTTACATAGACAAAGGGGTAATCTGTGCATGTGAATTAGCCATAAATGTTTTTGCCACACACCAACCTCTCCTATGATGAATTTAAACATTAGTACTTGGACATAATATCTGGAAAGCTTCCCATGCGCAATGATTTCACTCTAAACAGAAGACTGGCCTTGCCTAGACATTGCATTGTGTTGCCATTAATAAACCACAGCACAGTAAATGAGTCCTTTCTTCAGCTTTCCTTTCAGAAAGTCCACGAAAAACTTTTGATGATAAAGACAAAGCAGAATAAATCCTTGCCTAAATTTATACTTTTCAATAAATGTGGCTCGGATAATATTAATAAAACGTCTAACCGGCCAAAGGGTTTCCAGATGTGACAAAGTGTTGGATGCACTGAAATGAAATTCTCACAGGGGAGCATTGGTAATTCAGTATTTGTGGCTAGAGGCATAATTCTCTCATGGAGAAGTATCTGCCTTGCAATTTGCTCTGTGCCATTATATCAGCTTCTGCACTACGTCACCATCCACTGGATTTCTTGAAAAACAAGAATAGACATCATAGAAATCAAGGGACTGAGCTTAATCTGCCTTTGTGACCTACCCAATGACCACATTCTTTTCTGTCAGCAGATGAAATTTAAGGTCACCAGTTTACAATAAGATTTTTACTGACAGGGCCAGTTAAATAAAAAAGGCAGTTACAGATTTGCTACGGCTGACCTTACCAGTTAAGAGACTGCTGTGATGTCTTCCATAGGGGGAAATTCACAAAAGCATGAAGTGTCTAACGCTATCGCTAATTCGTCAGCTTGACGTCAATTCGTAACTTTGCAAGTTTACTAACACCGACTCTGGCGAATTTTCGCTAGTGAAGTAGATAGGCACCCTTACGCCAGGCGAAGTTGCGCACTGACGAAGGATCGTAATTACGCAAATTCAATAAGATCAACATTTTCCTGAACGTTACCACTTACGCTAGACTTTACTTCGCCAGGTCAGACCTGGCGAAGTTCAATACAGTAGATAGGAGTTTCAAAAAAAAATTTGGAAAATTTTTCTAAGTCCCAAAAAAACGCTGGCATGTTTTACCATTTACCATAATAGACTGAAAAAGATAAAAAATTTTGTGGGTTTACCCTCCCCCCTCTACATTTCCTAACACAGCTCTACAGGGGGCACATGTAGGGCAATAGGACAACTTTATTTTATTTATTAAAGGTTTTCTTGTGTAGTGTAATGTAGTGGCTGTAACATATACTTCTATTATACACTTAAGTTTGTGCCATATGCAAATTAGGCATCGCTAGCGTAAATGCGCTTTGTCTGATGAACGGTATCGCTACTTCACTTACGTTCGCCGAGCTTAGCGTAACTTTGCACTTTAGTGAATTTGCGTAGTGCTGGCAAAAATTTGCCTGGAGAAGTGCGGCAAACGTCAGCGAAGGCAACGCTAGCGAATTTTCGTCTCTTAGTGAATTTCCCCCATAGTCTGTGAGATATTATATATTTGTCTGTATTGGACATTCTTTAATGCAAATGAATTATTTTGCCTCAGGTAAAATATCAGCTTGGAAAGTACTTTACTGTTTGTCAATTATCAATTAACAAAAAAAGATGTGTCTGTCTCTGTGTGTGTGTAACAGTTTGTAGAATTAATCAAATATTTTTTGAATAAATTCAGATCTTTAAAGTGGACCTGTCACCCAGCCAGAAATATGTATAATAAAAGTCCTTTTCAAATTAAACATGAAATCCAATTTCTATTTTTTATTAAAGCATTCATAGCTGTTTTAAGCTCATTTAAAAATATCAGCTGTCAAATATTGTCTGCCCCTCCTCTATGCCAGTGCAATAGAGGTGGGGCAGATAATTACTTTCACTTCCCATTCAGCACTTCCTAGATGCCACTGCTCCCCAAACATTCCCCCAGTTCTCTTAACCATTTAATTGTGTAGCCAGGACATGGGGATAGACATCGGGTACCCCCATTCTGGTGCACAAACAAGAGTTTGAGATGATGCAAGGCTTGTCTTAATAACAGTGTCCACAAAATGGCTCCTGACTGCTTGCTATAATTTTGAATTCCTAGACTGAAGGAAACAAGAAAGAAGAAAGAGTCAAATAATTTATATAGTGTAAATAAAGTTAATTTTGTTTGACTAATGTGATAAAATAGGATTTTGAATATTTCTTTTGGGTGATGGGTCCCCTTTAAAGGTGAGTAAGCGCATTTTCCTCACAATGGGCCAGATTCAATCCTGTGAGAAAAAGTTACCCCCCGGTTTATCACGTAAAAAGTAATGGATGAGATTCAGTTTGAGAAGAAAAACTTTTCTCCTAATTCAGTTGCAGTTTTTCGACTTAGACTTCTATAGAGTTTTCACGTGATAAACCATTGCATTGCATAAAATTGAATTACAAATAGAATCTTGTCTAAGAGTTTTCACGTGATAAAACTTTTTCTCACTGAACTGAATCTGGCTCAATATGTAATTTATTTTTTAAGCTTTTGAATTTCATAAATATGCATTTTTAGTAGCTACTTATTTAAACAGATATTTAGCCTCAGTTAATTTGATATATTTGCTACAACAGGGCTCATAATGTGATACCTCATTTTAATCTAGTGACCATTTATTTTGCCAAGAAAGAATAAGGTTAAGTAAAATAAGTGATGAGTTATAACCTGTAAAGACTTCATTTCCACAACCTTTTTTGATTCTACAACTCTACAATTTCCTTCCCTCTTTCATCCAACCAAATAATTTCTTTTCAGATGTACATCCAACACATTTATAGGATGATGTAATAATACTGTCACCTACCATATGGTATATTTACTCTTGCAGGGACTAGCATTCTCTTATTGTTAATGTTTATTCTATGAACAGCCCAGTATTACAATACATTTTACCCAAGAACTTGAATTCCCTCCTGAACTGATCTGTAGATTTCAGCATGTCACACTTTAATGTCATCTTTTAGATTCATACAGGGCAGGTGACATCACATTCACGGTTATAGTGTTATGGATACCATTACTTGATCTTTCCTAAACATAAGTTGTATCAGCCATAACACAACTAAAGCAGTCTTGACTTTAATCTGATTTACAGGTGTATATGCCTATGGCTTTCAAAAACTAGCACTCTCAAGAATATCTGCAAAGAGATTTCATTGCTAAGGGTATTTATAGTGTATACAACTTTAGTATGATCAAGAAAATGTTTCGGCAGCACTCGATTTTAGTGAACAAAGTGTAGTTTTATTCGTGCCTCAAGCTAAGCGACATTTCAAGCTTATCCAGAACTTTATCAAGCTTAATTAAGGACTGGATAAGCTCAAAGCATCGCTTAGCTTGAGGCACGAATACAACTACACTTTGTTCACTAAAATCGGAGTGCTGACAAAACATTTTCTTGATTATGGAATAGATCTGGGCAGACAGACTCACAGACGGCACCCGACGCTACAAAAAGCAGTGAGAGTGTTTGTGTAGCACTATTTTGTCTTTGTAGAATATCCAACTTTAGTATGAAACACTGTGATTGTGCATATATAATTGTAATCAATTAAAAATGCAAACACAGATAACTAATATAAGCAAGAAATATATTAGAGTAGTCCAAGGTTAACCTCTAGACCTTTAAGAGCCTGATTAATAATTTGCTGTGGGGCCCAGCAATATCAAGTTACGCCACTGCTACTACATACTGTATATGACATGAAAGCATGAAAACCTTCATAAACATAACATAAAGGTACAGTAGCAATGCAGTTCATATTATGGAGTATTGCCATAGATTAATATAACCATACATACCAGTAGTTAATTATAAGAGGCATACTGTGTACAGTACATAGTTAATATCAGCCATAGATAAACAAGTTGTAGAGTCAAATAAATTAGCTATATACATCCTCCACTAGCAAAGTGCCTTGTTGCATACATAATATGCATACATAATATCCTCAAAATAAGTGTAAAGCTTTTTTTGTCTGGAACATACTGGGCAATCCAGCAGTTAAGTTTGTATGATATATCACGTGTCAATATCCCTGTAAAGACCATTAATACAGTCCAAGAGATGAGCCCTTTGCATATTACTGTCAGATATAAAAACAATATGTTACACGAGAATGGGATGACAGCATAGGAGTCCTAAACAAGAGTTAGTTTGTAAAATGCCTATTCTGCCTGTCATAAACATGCTGTTTGCATATTAGAATGTATTGCAATACAGTGGCGTGTAATTATATTTCCCCAGACCAACCTGCACTGCAAATGAATGAGCTACATGCTCACAGGCATTTGGGACCAAGAGATGGGCTGTGTACACATTAACTATGTGCAGCAATATATAACAGATATACTGTTTGTATATTTACACCAGTGATAAAATGTAAGAATAGGTTGTGCACCCTTAGACTAGCAATACAATATAGAAGTCGAAGGAAACTGTAGCACACTTTGTAGTGCAAAGAAAGGGCTTTAATTGGCTCAAAGTTGGGTATGGATACTAGAGCAACAGCTTGCTCATTTATGTACATACAAATATTTAAACAATAAATAAGACCCCAGTAGTTATAAAAAGGGTACACTGTTGACTAGAGGATGGATACTCCAGCTTGACAGATTTAACCTCAAATGTGTAACTGAGATCCTAACCCTGCCTTCCTGTTTCAGATTAAGTCACAAAATAATTATTTCAAATTGATCTAAAAGGTTCTTGAAAATGGTTTCCCATCATATGGTTTGCATTATTTCACCTTTCCCATGCATATTTTGCAGAATTATTTTCCCTTTACTACCAGGTGTCACATTTATTGAAAATGCTCATTTAACAAGTTGGAAACAGTAACAAATTTTTGATCAAGATGTATGAGGGTTTGTTATACTAGAATTATTGATGACACATTGCTACAGCTATTTTGAACTTCACTTTCACTGGTTTATTATAAAAGTGTCTAGGTTAGCACTTTGTTCTAAAGATGAATCCAAGGAAAGAAGTAGAAATCTATAGTAATAATCCTTTGTTATGCAATGTTGATTAAGGTTTCTTGAAAGATTTAGAAGTCTGTCCTTCTGACTCATAGTCCCCTTCTTCTCCTTATATCCTACTGAGGACTACCTAGGGAAGGCTCATCTCCAACAACAGTAAAGGGAGGCAAACTAGGGACGTTTGCCGCCCATGGTACAGTTGGCGACAAAATGGCTGTGTGCCATGGCCATAAAGGTGCCAACTGTAGAGAAGAAATGCACAGGCACACGAGGCAATTAAATGCAGGGTTACCCCTTGCGGTTTATTCTGTGCGAACGTGCAAAGTTTCAGGACGAGCCTCTTTATCAAGCAGCAAGGGCTAACCCTGCCTTTATTTGCCTTGTGTGCCAGTGCATTTCTTCTCTACAGATACCATTGGGGTTGCTGGACTCCTGACACTGTGCTCCAGGCCTGCTCTATTCCGAATTGTTGAGTGTGCTCTACTTCACCTTGTTCTAGTTTACATAAAGGTGGCAATAAATGTAGTGATTTGTTTTGTTATTTTATTAATTAGTTCACTGGCCAAATGGACAGATAACATAGGACTGGCCTTATGGGTGGATGGCCACATCCATCGTTTCCCTTTGGACAGCCTGACTGCATGAAAGATGTTGCTACTGTTCACTTTCCGCTGATATGCAATGTACCCACCAACCAAATGGATCAACATTACGATTGGAGTGGAATTTTATCTCCAACACTTGCTAGTCTAGCACCCAAGAGCTAGCTTTAAAGTTAAATAATGTATCTCATTTTAATAATTCAGTTGCATTTACAATTAACTGATGATAAAAAGCAAGTTTTGTCAAAACGAAACAGGTGAGCCATAGCTATTGTTTGTCTGATGTATGCCCTTAGGCCAAAAAGAGACCATTAATATATTAGACATGTACATAACATAGATTTCTAGTTTTGTGTGTTGTGTATCTCTAAATGTTGCTCATCCTGCAGAATGAGACTTCTGCATTCCACAGCACTTTACAGAGGCACACAAAAGTATTTCTTTGCAAAGAATGTGTCAGAATATTGCCTGCACCATTTATTGAAGATAGGTCAGACAGGTATGATTGATAAGCCCTAGAGCTACCTTAGAGAGATCTGTAGCTTCCACGTATGTGGTACCAATGCTTGGATAATGAATCCAGGCATGTAGAAGCAGTGACACGTTTGTCTCTATTACATTGCGTGCCGGCAGCTCACTGCCTCTATGCAAAAGCAAACATGCCTCTTTATCCTTAATTCCTTCCCTGAAACACCCCCTCCTCCTATGGGCATGAGAAAAAAAAACTCTGTTATTACTTTTACTTTAAAATGTCAGTTTTAGCCCATTCTCCTAATCACTCCTAATATTCAGCTAATAAACACATTTTTGTCATAGTTGAGATGTTAGTTTACATTTCTTATCTTTCATCACTTGTTATTCATCATTGTTAAAGGTGCAGATTTAATAACGTAAACCCTAAACTCACAATTAAATGCTATTGAATCTTCCGTATTATCAGAAGCATGGTTAGAAAAATCTGCTAACAATCTTTTCAAAGCTTTAGAGAAAAACGTGCACAATTTATATAAGAAACCTGATAACATGCTTGTTTTATTTTCTCTTTGATTCCTTTACATTGTAACATCATTTAAACCAATATTTTATGAGCTGCATTCTCTCCAGTATAACCATAATCAAGTGGCTTATATGAGGTATTGAAGATACAAACAAACGCTGTAATGCATCAGTGGGTTGAATTTTCTCAACATGAATACAGTACATGCATTTGAAATGAACAATGGCATAATTGCTGGCGGTTTCATTCCAAATAATAAAATAAAGTGGTACAACCTCAAAACAAACCACAATCACATGGAAAAAAAAAACACTAAAGCAATGTAAGAGTGCTAGTTTCTTCCAAGATTTTTAAGTGTGCAAGTACAGGTATGGAATCCCTTATCCAGACACCAGTAATTCAAATTATTAGAAGGCCATCTCCCAGAGGGTCCTTTCTAAGCAGATAATTGTGATTCTGAAAAATTATTTAATTTTTCTCTATAATAATATAACAGTACTTTGTACTAAGAAGCATTAATCCATACTGGTAGCAAAATAATCCTATTGGGTTAATTTTAAGCCTGATTAAAGGAAACTATACCCCCCAACAATGTAGGTTTCTATAATAACATATTGCATAAAAAAGCTCATATGTAAAACCCTGATTCATGTGAATAAACCATTTTCATAATCATATACTTTTGTAGAAGTATGTGCCATTGGGTAATACTAATTGAAAATTGACATTTTAAGAAAAAGGGCATCCTCCTGGGATCCATCGATTCACGGCGCACACATAAAAACGAAACAAGCTATACGTTAGGTCACATGAGCCAATTAACTGGCATAGATCTTTCTTTTTCTTCCAAATATCTTCCTGGTACAGTTAGAGCTGCAGTATTTCTGTTAGGTGATCTCTGAGGCAGCACACAGAGTGTTACAATGGTGGTTCAAGGTCAGAGATGTAAAAGGGCAATATTTATTAAATATTTATTCCAGTTTGGTAAGATTCTTTAATATGCCACTTAATATTATGTAAACTGTCTGTTGCTTAAGTATTCATTTTAGGGGTATAATTTTCCTTTAAAGAACCTGCTAACTTCTTGGAATCTAACCATGTAAACTTATTGGGTGCTGGTTAAACTTCAAGCTGGTCATCGTATGTATGTAAGGACAGTTGTCACCACTGGATCAGTAGGAGGAATGGCACTTGGGAAGAGAAAAAAGACAGAAGGGAAAAGAAAACAAACAAGATTCAAAAATAAAACACTGAAAAAATAGAAAGGGAAGAAGCAGATAGTTGCAGACAAATTGTGCAAGGTGGGTGTAGGGTATACATAGAAGAGTGAGAAAATAAGAGTGTTTTTTCTAAACACAAATATCTAATATATGACCAGTCTGGTTTTGTTAAAAGTAGCCAATTACACAACAACACCAGACAGTTAATACATTTCCTACATAATATTCTATATCTACTACAAAACACAATCTCTGTTATTAGTGCTTAAAGCAGAAAAGCATTTGACCACGTAAATGGATCTTATTTAATACAAATCCTACTGTTGCTTTACATGATTTGTTTCAGCTACTTGACTGCTTTGGCACCATATTGCATTACAAGCTAAACAGCACAAAACCTCACACACTCACTCACAAGCTAAACAGCACAAAAATTACTCATTTCAATGCCAGTACAGATTAATTATATCTTAGTTGGACACAAGTACAAGTTACTGTTTTATTATTACAGAGAAAAAGGAAATAATTTATTAAAATTAACTATTTTAAAATGGAGATTGGCCTCCTGTAATTTGGAGATTTCTGGATTTCTGGATAACAGATCCCATACCTGTAATCTACAAATGTTGTTCATTATATAAGGTAAACAAGGTTGGATGTAAGGAATAGAGATTATTGGTCCATCCAAAATGTGAACCTTTGTAACAATTGTAGGGGAGTGGTAAATTAGTCTCCAGTACTATTTAGTAGGCAGTCCCCTAGTGTTCTAGATGCCTAATTGGGTCCTAAAATACAGTTAGGAGGACCTGTTTCCTTATCCTGCTTAAAAGCAATTCCCCTTGGTGTTCTCACACTGACCAGTAGATGGCACTGTGCTAAAGTATAAAGTCCTGGGCAGCTATGCGCTCATTGGTCATTTTCTGTTAGTCCTGGTCTGAGTTGGCAGCCAGGACTCCAATGGAACTTAAACTGAATAGGTTTAGTCAGGATAAGTTACCTACAGTACCTTAAGAGGTCACTCTAGGAGTGACAGCTAGAGAGGTTATTTAGCTGAGCAGCTCAAGGCTCCTCCGAAGATTGTGAGTGGGGTTAAGACCCGGGTACTAATTTCCCAGAAGTAGGGACTAAGTGCACAGACTTAGGGAGGTAGAATTTCTCCACAAGTTCCACTTACAGAGAAGGCTGAAAACTGGGTGTTCTTCAAGCAACTGCTGTTGTACATGTTCTTTCATGTTAGGATTAAGATTGACCAAAAGGTGATGTGAGTGCATATCGCTTGTTAACGTATGATCCTGTTTTGTTTTATATGTATACTCAATTGTGAATGCTCCTGTTTCAATAATACATTCTTTGGTTAAGTTACCACTGGCACCCAATCACTACACCCTGCCTCCCCACAGTTCACGAGGGCTTACCTAAGTTTTCAGGTCCCATCCGGAGCACAGATATTGGGAGTGAAGCTCATAGTAGAGACTGTGCACTCAATTTACTATAGCGCTACACAACTATTTATCTAACTACATTAAATCCCAAGTGAATTTTTACACACATGAGTATTTTTCTTGTGCAAACCCATGTTTTTATCCCAGCATGCTGGAATACAGTGGAACCATATAATCAAGTGCAAATTTCCTTCTCAAACCTTAACTGGATTCTAGGCACCCGGGAATAGTGTAGAAATGGTTGGCTTTCATATTTGACTATTCTGCTGTCATTAAAATCTTAATGGCAAGGCACTTGTAATTAGAAATATGCTCTGGACTGATAAGATGTGTTTTGGGAACCCTAGTATATGATGTTTCATTTGCAAGCAGAGCAATTGTTAGATCCACTGGTAAATTGTACAGTAGAGCCTGAGATTCAAGATGAGAAGCAAGCATTATTAAACTACTCTAGAGCAGTTTACATGTTTAGAATAGTTTCACTATAAATTATATATAATCCATATCAAATTTAATTTATTGTTATAAACAATTGTGGCTAACAAAGCTTTTAAAAAGCTTTTTAGAAACCAAAAAAAGACCAGTTGCTACTGTCAGTAGAAAGGGTTTCAACTCTTCTAATCTCCCCTTTCCTGAAAATAAATTAATATGCATTGTTTCAGTCTTTAATTTCAATAGCAGCTGGTTTAGTCATGCAGTGTAATAGCCACAGCAAACCATAGATGTTCTATCCACTGTATTTATTTTTCCATTGCTATTCTGTTGTACACATGTCTAGGATCTCTGAGTCAGTCTATAGGGCTTAATACTCTGCTTTGCTTCGCAAACATTGTCCTTATTGATGTGTTGAAACTTTCAGCTGAATGCTGCAAGCAAGACAAACACAGCATGTATGGTTAAATCATATCATATGAAAACCAGAGTCTCAAGTTCTTAATTTTGGTTTCCTAAAGGGCATTATATTCAACATTGGAAACAAATGTACCCCTCCATCCAGGGATATGTTGTATATAAGTCTGGCTTTCTTTTCAGACATGCCTGTTGTCACTTACACTTTGGCTATGGGCAAGTAGTGTTATTCCCATTAGTTTACATGTAATAAATACATTTTCTTCTGTAAACATCCATGGACTTTGTTAAAAAGTTTTGCGTACAGAACTTTTAAAGTTCTGCCTGAGAATGTTTGGAAAATTTTGAGGAACAAAGCTTAGTACTGACTGATATGGTATTCTCCATCCTATTTTTCTACTTGACCCAGGCTTCTACAAGGTCAAGACACACACTCCTCCTTTGATGGGGTCTAAAAGAAAAATATTGACAAATTGACAACTTCCGCAGGGTTCACAAGATCCTGTCTGTCACTTGATAAGAAAAGGCCATAAAGTGAATCAGCCACAAAAATCTCATGTTATCTCCTATCATCCTGACTGATGGATACCTGTTCCTATACTTTAGGAGATATAGTAAGAGTGGAGATGTAGAGGGGTAAAGGTTTTCCATGCTTTTATTTCAGGCAGTCCCCATAAGGGCTAAGCTGACTAAGAGCATTTCGAAGGAGAATCTCTTTATTTTTCCAGGCCAAAGTATGTCCTGGCAGTTCTGTAGTTGGCCAGGGATGTCAGGTTTCCCTTGCCTTTATGAGGGGAATACACCCTGTGCTTATTATTTTTGGATCCCATGTGATGCATGAGGTTGATAGTACTCAGAGCCTGAGGTGGAGTTAGGCCTCAGTAGGTGTAGCTGTTGTGGTAGGTGTAGCTAGTGTGAGGATAGACTTGTTATAGCTCACTCTAGAAGTAAGAGTTAGGATCAGGGTAGCTAGTGAGTAGCCTGATGCTTCAACAAAAGAGAAGGAATAAGAGTAGAAGGATTTGGTAATTTGTTAGTGTCACCTGGCAGAGTAGGAACAAGCTACAGTAATTGCTGACTGTTTGCTGTGGGCAACATCAATGGTTATGATTTTCTCCAATATTTTAGACAGCATGATAATTAGGCCCTTTAGTGTTAATGCTGGCAATGTTGCCTGTAGCAGGCAGGTATAAAAACAAATAAAAAGATTGGCTGCTACAGGCAACAATTTATCTAAAATGTTTGAAACCAGACCAGTTGGTACAAATACCTATATACCCTACCCTGCACATGTTAAATATCTATGTCATTGTAAGACCCTTTGCCAAATCAGCTTGAACCTTTCAACATGTTTACATTTTTGTGGTTAAAAAAACACATTGATGCAAAGTAGATGGTGTGGAATTCAGGGGTCTTTGTGAAGATATCACAGCCATTTGTTTGCCTTATGTGTATAAAAAGAAGTAATAAACCCTGATTCTCTGAAAATATCATTGCCTAGATTTTTCTCTAGTTTTTAATTTACAGCTAGGTTAAAATGCACAGAAATGAGGGCTAATCTTTTCTGTTATTCAATAAAACGGTACAAACTGCGCCAGTGTTAAACATTCATGCCTGTCCATGGGGTGTCTGTTGCACTGGAGTATCTAGTAAATCTCATTTTACTACTATACTTTAATTGCACTTTACAGTTAAATCGTATGAGTTATTTTTGGAGAACGAGGTTTATTACAGAGCTCAATGAAGTGGCCTACATTGAAACATAAATCTGACTGTCTGCTGCTGAACAGACAGAAAAAAATATACACAATTTCTGTCAATGTGTGTGTTCTCAAAAAAAAAAACTCCTACTGGGACACTAATTTCCAATTGGAAAAGGAAAAATAAATGGTCAGAGCATGTTATATTTTGAACATGAATGAGTTTGTCTATTTATAGAAGTCTTTCAATGCAATAAATCTATATTAGATTAAAGGTATACAATGCATTATAAGCATTATAAGCATGGAAATATGAAATAATTATTTTATGTCTTAAGCTGTGTTTTTTGGTTTGGTTTGTTTAGCCTGCTTAACCTGCAGATTTTTAGGCAGTGTAGTAATGGCATGATCTGAGTATCAAGGCATATTTCATGTAGGAAGTCTGGATAGATGAGGCTGGAAGGGAAAACATATTAATTTACACTTACATAAATGAAGGTGTTTCTGCATATCTTGCAAAACCAACCCAAGGGAAAAGTTACCAGCCATTCCATGGAGTGCAAGTAACAATAAGGTTAAAAATTCTTATTTTTTTAAAGAATGATTATCTCTTTTAGTATTTTAGGAAAGCTTAGCGATCGGGAGTGGCAGCAAGGCAGTACTCACATTGACCCTGCATCCAGTACAAGTACACTTAGCATACAACTTTACCCAAACTATATTTGGGCACTTCACTTTTCAGTATGCTATAGAATGTCCTGTTTAAGGTGAACCACCTCTTTTAGGACCCCATTAAAGGGATACTGTCATGGGAAAATATGTTTTTT
>CM044431.1:128220071-128232476 GCA_024363595.1 Xenopus borealis
CAAAATTATCTCGTAAAAATCTGGCTACAGTAGTGATGTAGTGTTTTCATTCAACAAATGGCGCTAGTAATGACTTATTCATTACAATTTCAGAAAAATTAAAGGCTGGCATGAATTATGTGGCAGTGATTAGGAAAGGGTCTACACAATGTTGTCTTCCAGCTCAGTGTTTCTGGCATTGTCCAGTTACCAGGCTGGATGCTTCCTTGTTGTATCTGGATGAATTTCCATTTTCCTTTGGTTTTTGTGGCTTCTTCGATCAAGCAGTGTGGTCTGCATGTATGCTAGAATGGACTGTTTGATTTCATGCCAGGCCACTGGGTTTGCATGGAAGCCAAATACAATGTATTTCGAACTCTGAATGTCTACCTTGCTTCTGTCTCCCTTAGTCAATAGCTGTGGTTTTGTATCACTGTTCAAACACTTTCTGTACTCACTAATGCATGTTCTACCAAATATGTGGAAATCACGGCTTCTCATATATTGAATAAAACATTTCTTGGATACAACAATGGAATGGATAATGTTGCAGGAGATAATTGCTGCAAAGTACAATGTTGCATTACCATAGGAAGAAAACACTTTGTATAGCCAGCATAAATAATCGTTCCTCTTTTGTATGCAAAAGTTCTTGGGAAGGGATCTAAGTGTCACTTTTAAGTTTTTAATATTCATGGTATACCTTATAAATTAAAGCTCACCCGCTCAGTTTTAAAGCACAGCCAGGGTAGCTGTTAATTTTATCCCAGCTGCAGACTAGTTTCACCCTAATTTCAGCTGTGCAGGGAAGGGTTTTATGATCAAAGTATGCAAAGTCAGGGTAGTGGTTACATAAGCAGCATATTGGAACTGAGATTGCATCTCTTCTTCTATATGCAAAATGGCAGGGATTCATATTTGCTTTTGCATGGGGGGGAAGGGTCATAAGTAATGAACAATTGCAATATATCTGTGCAAATCAGATTATCTTCTGCAGAACACTATATTTATATATATATATATATATGAAAATTTTAATTTTCAATGGTAGTTTTCAGTAAAAACTCAAAATTTCAGGTAAAAAAAATTTTCTTTAAAAGTTTTAGGGTTTTTAAAAAAAAACTTTTTTGAGATTTATTGTACCCCAAACCTGTAAAAAGCTTGAATTAAAAAATACTCGAGCTAAAACCTGTCAAACTCATATAGGAACTTCAGCCAATAGAGGAACCTATAATGGAGCAGGGAAGGGCAGAAGAGCCAATGGAATCAGGTAATGATGCAGAAGCAGGGGTAGCGAGGGAAGGAGATTGTGAGGAAGAAGAGGAAGGAAAAAAAGAAGAATAAAGGGAGAATTTCCACAGAGATGAAACAGGGATGGTTGAAAGGAGAGGAACTTCTTTTCCTGGAAGAAGATGGAGGTTTCAGGAAATTAGAGGAATCCAAGTGAAGAGATACAGTGGGGAAGATGTTCAGGATAAATCCCTTAAACCCTCAGAAAGTCAGAGGTGTAGACGCTCCTAATTTTAGGTAATTGATCGGTATATAAGTTTCATGTGATGTGAGAAATCACTGGGAAAGTACAAAGCACAGTAACTGTTACTGTATAGAGTAGTTTATTTTTGAGATATAGAGTAGTAGAGTAGTTTATTTTTGTTTTCTATAATATGAGCTAAAATAGCAAATGTATTTGGGTTTATTTAATATTTGTAATTGCTCTTTATGATGTCTGTGTATTTGTTCTGCATTTAGTAGGTTAAATCTGTTATTTTAAGTTTATGCTTGTTTTAACCTGTAATTTGTATTACTCTAATAAACTAAAATTCCCTTGAACCATTTGAAAACATTTTCGGTGGTTTTCACTTGAGTATTTTATTTTTTCACCCTGACTGCACTGATTCAAGTTTTTTACATTCAAGTTTTTTAATAAATTCGAAACCATTAGAGTTGTGAGTTTATATGAGGTATAAAAAAACCTCAAAACCCCTTAAATGTACTGTTTGACCTCCTGTAGACTGGCATCTTACATCAGAATGAGGGAGGACAGATGTCTCAGAATTTAGGGTCAGTGGAACTTACATCTCTAGATGGTTCATACGTACAGATGAAGCCACTTTGGATTGTGTGTTTGACACAGAATAACTAAACTCAGACTTTACACATAACACTCATTTAACACAGAATATTGTGTCACAGCATCCCATCCAATTAAAGAGTTCACCATTGAAAACAATGGTGCTTTGGTATGCTAATGAAAAGGTTAAATGCAATAAATGAGTTAAGATAACTTTAGATACCACAGTTTTTTCAATTAGTCCTGAGTCATGAGACATTTAACTTATAAATCCAAGTGGCTGCATCTGTACTATGATATTTTTTTAATTGCACATTTTAGTACTGTGCATGCCCTTTTATCAAAGGATTGAAGTTTTATTACTGGTAATTAGTGATGGGTGAATCTCCCGATATTCGCTTCGCTGAAAAATGCGCGAATTTCCAGAGAAATTCGCAAATTGGCGAAAAATTCGTGAAACGAGTCGTCGGACGCTTTTGACTTTGACGTGTCGCGTCGTTTCCGGCTCGCGGTGCGTCGTTTCCGGAGCTTAAGTCACATCGCGTCAAAAACGACGCGCGACTCGTTTTTCCCGCGAATTTTTGCCAAGCGAAATTTTGCTGCCGATTCGCTGCGAATTCGCCCCTGGCGAATATATTCGCCCATCACTACTGGTAATGTTTACAGTGCTCTTTGCTTCTTCTAACAGAAATGTCTATAGTTAAAATGTTATTGGAGTATTATATATATATATATATTACTGAAATCTAATTTTCCAACACCACTTTTATGACTTACGAGAGTAATACATTACTTTGCCAAAAGTAGTTTTCTGTTCTTCCTGCAACTTAACAGGGTTTTGTTGGGTCTGAACTGACCAATGTTTGGTTGAAGAGTAAGTTGAAGTTCTTTTTAGATAGGTAAAAACCTCAAAACTTATTGATGTTTTCAAATGACTTTTGTTTGTTTGTTTGTTGAGGCTTATATAGAGTTAGTCCTTAAAACAATCATTTGGCTTGCACAATGAAGGATAGAAGATTTAAAGGACAAGGAAAGTTAAACTACAGGCTAGAAATGTTTTTGGGCTTCTGTACCAGCCCAAGGCAACCACTTCCCTTTAGCAGTAAAGATCTGTGTCCCCAAAGACGCCCCAGTAGCTCCCCATCTTCTTTTCTGCTGATTCACTGCACATGCTCTGTGCTGCTGTCACTTACTGAGCATAGGAACCGACTCAAAATACAGTACACATAGAATAGAAATGTCACACTATAAAGCTGATTAGTAATTAATATTGATAATTACTACATGGCAGCACAGAAACCAGTGCAATTAGCATCAGAATTGAATAATCAGCCCTGTAGCATCAGCTTATATGACAGCCAAACTCTTGATAATTTGTGACCACCCCTAAGCTTAGCTTCTCAACAGCTGTTCAGAGCCCACTGAGCATGTGAGTGTCCCAGACACTTTTCAAGAAGGTGACCCCCTGTGACACGTTTGAAGTCCTGGATCATTGCTGCTATTGACAAGCTGAAACTTTAGGCTAGTGCAATAAATTCAGCATATAAAACATAGCATTTTTAGCCCTATTAATTTTTATGGTTTAGTTCTCCTTTAATAGGCACAGCTCTTAAACACCTGCAAAATAGCCTATTTATTCTTATCCTTTATTACACAGCACTTTTGCTAAGATTTACACATCATTTCATGTCCCAGTGCAGCTTACAAATTATGGTCAGTTGTATCAGAACCTTTTTGAAAAATCGGTAGAGAGGATGGCGAAAACCTGTAAAATCGGGCTCATACAGAAGAATTGTTGTATAAACTACACACTTTATTGAACCAAAAAAAACCCTACATAATTATTATTTTTAAACATGTAGGCCTTTTGTGCAAGGGTTAAAGTGCATAGTACCCAGGTACCAGGGGAAAAAAGATCATTGCCCTATATGTACAAAAAGGAACCTAATAAACAATTTGTTGACTGTATAATATATCAAGTTGCACTGAAAACACACATATTAAATGTTATAAGCTTCCCATTGAACAAATGACAATCAACCCTCAAGGAGCAATTTTGTGGTAGACTTCAAAGATCCTCACCTATTCAAGGCAGAACCTCACAGGGCATAAGAACAGCAGTTGTATCAGGAAGCAATTAATGTATTTGTATATTTTTGGATTGTGAAAGTTAAAAAGACTTGAAAACATTATTTTAGTTTTTTTCCAGAATTGAACATTTCAGCAAAACATAATTTGCTCATCTCTGTTGGGGCTCCCTCTTCCTTGGTTTACTGGCAGTACTACTAGTGAATTAACTAGATAATTAGCACTAATACAGTAATATTGTGTGCAAAGCCTTTTTCCAAGTGAAGTCTAAGCGGGAATGCTTGTGGTCCACAAGTCAACTGTACTTTTGAACTCTGCCTTGGTGCTGCTAAAATATAGACTATGCATAGAAATTAAAAATAAAAGCAGCCCTAGGTCTTTATAAAAGTTATAACAAAAGAAGGATAAGACTGTGGATCGAAAAATACAAAATACATCTTTTCATTAACTATTAAAAATACATAAGAGCACCATGCTGCAGTTCCTGTGAGTCTATTTTATTATAAAAGCGTAACTGTATGAATTGGGGAGTGATTCTTTTATTCCTTATTATTGGCTGACTGTGTTTATAAGCAGGCTTCTAGATGTGAGATGGCAGTCTCTAAACACAACTCTGGGAATTCACTTTAGGCCGAAGATTTAATAATTTCTCCTCTTACACCCCAGGGCTGTCAACAAGCTGGGCCTTTGCTTTACACTGTTAATGTTGCATCTTTTGCCATTAGCAGACAAGGGAATACTGGCACCAAACACATGTCATAACTTTCCACAGGTACAAATATAATACCTGGCAGATTATGAAAGAATGTGTGAGCTCATTATGTCAAGAGGGAGAAGTAAAACGGCAAATCCTGTTAAGGGAAATTAGCAGTCAAAAAAGGAAGGAGAAAACAAAAACACTCTTTGGTTTTGATTTCTGATTTGTTAGGAAAAGGATGGCAGGTATAACTAAAATAGAATACTCAGGAAGGAACTGGCCTACTACAGTATCAAACGTCCCCTATAAGCCCCATCTATTGAAAATGCTACACAGCCCTTATTCCTCTCATGTGTCTATACAACATCTATATCATTTAGCATTTACTACGTCTAATAGTTGTCAAAGTGGGTCTTTAATATTAGATTCTGTGGTCGGCCCTAGAAGTCCAACACAGAAAATAGCCATGTTTTGGTCCCCAAGATTAATATGTGATCAAGAGACAACATTTTGTTAAGACATTTAAGCCCAACATTTTATTTTTCACATCAGATTTTTTTCCTACTGGTTTCCTTAAATTTTGATTGGTCTTACTATGGTTCTCTTCAAACTCTGCAGTTAATGCTAATCACAATTTATCTAACTTGCTCATCCGTAAAATTGCCATAATTGTTCTAAAATATGTCAATATGCAATATTTATCTCAAATGCTTCAGGCTACTTTCAGTTCATTGACACCCATTCCAAGACATTAACTCTTCTGTACTATGCATATGCAGCATTTGATGCCTTTTCATGTGCAAGTAAAATAATGAGCCAATGATACTGCTCTATTCTGAAAGCCCAGTTTCAGTAACTTTATGATGTAGCAATCAATATAACTTTATGGCATATCAAAAGCTAAACAAGAAGGAGCAAAGTTCCAATGACATGACATTTAAGAATAACTGAAACATTGGAATGTTGTTATGTAATTATAAGTTTAATACATGGCAGCCAGAAAATAAAAAAATCAAATGTTGTTATCGGTGTATCTGTGTTTGCAGTGGTTGCCTGACACACGTTTATCAGTAATACCACTAGGAGCACTCTCCCCAAATAAGATTCATGATTTGCAACAATAAATCTCATTGGGTTCTATATAATGTAGAGCACTGGGGCCAAATCAAAACTTCAAAAACTTCTCTGTTTCATCTGCAAACATCTGTGCATTAAATTTAGGGGTTATTTACTAAAATATGAACTTATCTCATATTTTATTAAAAAGAAAAAACATAACCCAACTCCCATGCCCGTTTTTTAGCATATTTTTTAATTAAAAAAAAACTCGATTTAATCGGAAAAAATACAAATTGTGTGAAAACCAGAATCACTTTTTTTTTATTTTATGAGCTTGTTTTCATAATCGCTTTGATTTTGTCAAGATTTTTCCTGAAAACTGGCGAAAAAGTCAGATTTTCAGGCTAAACCCAAAAATTCAAATTGAGATACAGTAGGTGCCTCTTGCATTGGCTTATACAGGACCTTGATGGGTCTGAGATGGCGGATTTTTGGATTCTGGCTTTTTGGAGCATCTGGGTTTTGTTTTCCTCTAAAAAAAATTTCTATTGAAAATAAAACTTGAATTCTTCTAGATTTTAACATTTGATTTTAATACATAATTCTCTTAAAGCACCAGTAACATCAAAAAATGAAATTTTTTTAAAGTGATAAAAATATAATGCAGTGTTGCCCTGCACTGATAAAGCTGTAGTGTTTGCTTCAGAAACACTACTATTGTTTATATAAATAAGCTGCTGTGTAGCCATGGGGGCAACTAGTCAAAGGAGAAAAGGCTCAAGTTACACAGCAGATAGCAGATAAGCTCTGTAGAACAAATGTTATCTGTTATCCATTACTTATCCTGTGCCATGTAGCCTTTTTTTCAATTTCCGCCATTGCTACTTAGCAGCTTGTTTATATGAACTATAGTAGTGTTTCTGAAGCAAACAGATCAGTATTCAGAACAGATCAGTATTAACAGCGCAGGGCAACACTACATGATATTTTCTCTACTTTAAAACACTTTAATTTTTTAGTGTTACTGTTCCTTTAATATTTAGCATTTTCTGGAATTGTCATTTATGTTTTGGCCTAAAACTAACTGGAAAAATGATTCTAAGCATATTTCAGTTGGTCTTCACTGGTTATTTTTAAATTATTATCTTTCCCTTTGTGCACATTTTTAGCCTGCATTAGGGTATCTAACCCCCTGCAATTGAAAAACATAATAAATTGATAGGGGTATGATTTTGTTTATATTTTGATAAGTAATAAAAAGTAACAATAACAGTGCAGTTGTAGCTTTTCAGAGAAATTGAGTTTTGCTGCTGGCAGTAGAAGAAGGCACATATTTAAAAATAATAGTAATTTTCCTGTCAAAGGGCAAATTAGGCTTGGGGAGAGCACAGCAGTGTGTTGTACTAACCTTCTATACTCCCCCAGCACTGAAATTATAAGGTAAGAAAAGATGAGGGTATATGGGTTGTCAGCCTCTGCCTCCATAGAAAGGAAAGATTGTTTGAAATCAAAATAGTAGGGTATCCAAACGCACTGCTAGTTCAGTTCAGTATAGTAGTGCAACTTTCCCCGATAAAGTCTCCAATATCCTGATGTACTGTATAAAGTTTAGCATCTTGAAAATTGAGGAGAGCACTCAAAAAGCATATTAATGCTGTGAATATACATTTATTGCCGTCTACTAGTACACAAAATGTTTTGGCCCTGTGTGCCCTTTATCAAGTGTAACATAAATACAGAATGTGCAAGCTTTTTAAAGCACACCCCCTTCCTTCACCCACCAGTGTTGGGTGAGCATGTGTATATATATATATATATATATATATATATATATATATATATATAAATATAAATAAATATATATATGTGTGTGTATGTGTATAGTCCAATTATTTTCTAAGTCCATATGCAAATGTCAAATCAATATGTATTAAGTATTTGGTTTTTTTGCCCATGCTTTTTCCTGAACGCTAAAATATTGCACTGCTGTGCCCGTCTTTCCGTTTTTTTGGAATTGTAAATAAATTTTCGCAAATGAGACAGGTCTGTGCGTGAGTATAAACACTTTGCAAGTTTGTTGTGCGCGAAAATAGTATTGACAGTAACTTAAATGTGCAGTTTATAGGTGTATGTCATAATGATGAAAAACTTGAATGGAAAGTATTTGTTTATCCTTTTCTGTAGAGAAGTCGTACAGAGAATATAAATAGCCAGACAAATACTGCTTTCAATAGCAATTCCATTTACAGATAACCATAAAAAACATTGTTAAATAATGTATATTGAAAAGTTGATTTGATATGCATTTTCTTTTATTATAATTTTTTTTGGATGCCCTTTGATGCAGTTTAAATGAAATATGAAAGTATAAGCAAAGCCTATATGGTGTATTAACTTCATGGTACATGTACTGTGTTTGATACAATACTGAATTCTCAAATAAAATAAACTACTATACAGACAAAATAGACATGAGAGTATCTCAGGAGAATTCTTGAAATTAATGTGAAACTGATACACTGTTTGCAGAAGAACCATTGGAACAGCAGTCTGAGTAAAAGAAGATGACAAATTACTGTCAGCTATTTGGGTTTCTAAGGCATACAGACACAGTGTGTCAGGCCATTTTTCTTACCTTTTTATTTTTCCATTGAAAAACCAGTAGCGTCCCATGTGTATGACAAACGATGATAGATTTACCAAAGGATGCTGTGGGCAAAACACCAGAAATCCACTGTTCTTTTTCATGCTTTTACCTACAGAATTTTGATGCTGCATTCCAACATCATTGCACTTGCACAAGAATTAGTTGTCATGCAACATGCACTGGTTTTTCCAGTATACAATACAATGTTTGGACTGGCATTAGTAAAAGTGCCTTCTGGCCCAACATTCACAGGAGACCTACAGTATCTGTAGGCAGGTGTAAAATACAGAGAAACCTTTCGTCTTTTGCCTTATTCTGGAAAGTAGGAGCAACCAGCACATTGATACTTGGCAAGTATCAGTTAGCACACACAGGTTCAAATAAAATTGAATCCCATTTAGCCTGGTGCAATTTTGTCACTATTTGCACTAATAATGTCTTGTAAATTAACATGTATGAGTTCTTAAATGTGGTGTCATAATTGTATTCACCATTATTTTACATATTATTGTAAAAAGGATGAAATCAACGAGCACCCAACAGCACACATGGTAATGATAACTCTGTTAAACAGGCCTATAATCTACAGGGGGAACACGAGCAAGAGCAAATTTACAGATTACACAGAAGTGTGGAGATGATTTTAGCAGAACTAAGGGATAATATAGGATGACCCTAGACACAAGTGCAGTAGTGAAACTAGATGCCCACAGGCCCTTGAGCAAAATTGTAAACAGGGGCCTAGTACTCCTTCACTGAAACTACCTGCTTTTCCCTATTGATTATTGGTGGCTCACTGTCACATCTGCAACCCCTGCCTCAGTAAACATTGGGCACCATAAGGGTAACCAGAGTGAAGTCACAGTAGTTGTCACAGTCCATAATGGTAATTCTAAAACACCAGGATCTGGATGCACTCTGGACCTAGTATCAGAATGGACTGAAGGCACTCCCTAATTTGCTCATCTGAATGATGAATGTCTTGCTTTACTCACCCCTTATGAATACATCACATCTGAACATAGGTGGTGCATATTTATAGTGGGAATGCAAGTCTTTGCAGAGATGAAGCAGAGATTAAACGGGTGGTTCACCTTCAAGTTAACTTTTAGTATATTGTAGAAGGGCCAATTCTAAGAAACTTTTCAATTGGTCTTCATTGTTTATTTTTCATAGTTTTTTAATGATTTGCAATTTTCTTCTGTTTCTTTCCAGCTTTCAAATGGGGGTCACTGACACCATCTAAAAACAAATGCTCTGTAAGGCTACAAATGTATTGTTATTGCTACTTTTTATTACTTATCATTCTATTCAGTCCATCTCCTATTCATATTCCAGTCTCTTATTCAAATCAATGCAGGGTTGCTAGGGTAATTTGTACCCTAGAAACCAAATTGCTGACACTGCAAAATAGAGTGCTGCTGAATAAAAAACTAAATAACTATAAAACCACAAACAATAAAAAATGAAAACCAATTGCAAATTGTCTCAGAAGATCACTCTCTACATTATACTAAAAGTTAACTTGAAGGTGAACAACCCCTTTAAGAAAAGTGCCAGAGATCTAAAAAAAAAATGTTGGATTTGTGTTTTTTACTTTTGACCTACACATAGTAAAGGACTTCCATGGGTGCAATGCAGCAAAAAGAAACACAGCGCATAGCGCCAAGATAGTGCTATAAAAAATTAGGATTGTAGTAGTGTTAGTAGAAAGAAAAGGGCTATGGGGAGTGTATTTGGGCAGAGGTACTGGAAATTAGTTTGTCTAAGATACACAAACAATTTTAAACATAAAAATTTTGTGAATCCTATCTAGAGACTTTTAAAGACAGGTGGCAGCTTTCAAAATTAAACAATAGTCTTGCCAACGGCAGGTCATTCAAAGAAAATGTGTGAATAGTCCTAGCAGAATTTAATGATCATAATCTTTGTGGCAGACGGATGTAAGACAATTTTTCAGAGAAGAAAGCATCCCATAATTTCAGTTTAGTGCTGAATGCAGTTTGTGAATTTTAAGGTGGCTTATTATTTTTGTCTATTTTTTGCTCCAAATCCTGCAGCGGAATAAAATGTACTTAGTAGTAGTGATGGGCGAATCTACCCCATTTCGCTTCGCCGAAAAATTTGCGACTTTCCAGCGAAATTCGCGAATAGGCAAAAAAATTTGCGAAACAAGTCGCATCATTTTCGTCGCATCACGGCAAAAACTACGCGCGACAACTTTTTTTTTCTTGGCGAATTTTCGCTGGCGTTTCGCAAATTTTTCGCGGGAATTCGCCGCGAATTAGTCCCTGGCGAATAAATTCGCCCATCACTACTTAGTAGTAGTAGCAGCAGTAGCATATCCTTTGTTGCATTTCCACTTTTTTCCTTTCATAAACAAGCCTCTCAGTTGCTCATTTAATTTTGATGAATGTGTTCATGGTGAAAAGAAGCTGCTGAAATTGATATTTTGATTGAAATTCATATAGAATTAGGCAATTTAATGTATATATTTTTTAAAGCAATATTTTTCCTTTCGGATAATTGTAATATTGAATGTACAAGTTACATAATATTTGAAAGTGGAAACCAATGTATTCATTTTCAGACTGAAGCAAAAGTAACAATTATGGGTAATAAGAACTCAGAGCAAAAGGTAATGTCTATTTATTCTGTTGCACTCAAAGGGAACAGCTAGAAAAATGCTGAAATAGAGGGAGCCTTACTAAAGCTTGGCTAAAATATGCATTCTCCAGCAGCTAAAAGAATTAAAATGCCTAGTTTATTATGCTGAGAAAATGCAGGAATTCTGTGCCAGGTAAAGTCAAGGAAAGCTACAATGTCATAATTATATTTGATAAAATGAAAACTGCATGCTGCTCAGTGCCAAGCAAAAATGCAATGCTATTATTAATAAGAGAAGCAATTGTGAGTGTAAGTGTCTGTGTGTAACTTTTGGAGCAGACTGGAGCATCCCTGTTTAAACCGTATTTCATTCTCATTCTTACTAACTGATTTAGACTAGTTTTATTTAGGCTGAGGAACAGAGAGCATCCAAGCCACACCCACAATTTGTCAACTGTTGCACTTTAAATATCAGATGTTGATGTGTGATGACTATGTTATGACCTTCATGCTAGATTCCCTGAGATGGCAAGTCTGCAGCATTCAATGACAGTACAGCGTAGTCGGGTATAGGAACAGCCACTTCTGTGAACCTGACCTGTCTGGTTACAATGCTAAGATTTTCCCATACTGCTGTCACACTGGTATGTTAACTGGCAGATCAGCTGCTCTTCCTGCTGCATTGTGTCATTAAGAGTTAACATTTCCCCACTGTTTGACTTCCAATTGCTTTGAGGCATCATTGAAGTGTCTGGAATGGAGTCTATTTTATAGAATGACTGAGACCTGGGTTTTTTTTTTATATATGGGATCTTTGCATTCATTAAAGGTCCAAAAATGGCTCCTTGGACTTCCAAGTTGAGCACAGTACTGGCGCATCTGTCCCATCTCCTATTGAGAATTAGGCACAATGGTGGTAGTGGTAGGGCTAGACAGAAGATGGGACATTGGACACTCAAGGGAATCCACAGGGCCAAAAATATAGAGGTAAAAACAATATTTATTGATATAAGTAGTGGAAGGCTTCCGACAGCTGACGGGCAGCATACAGTACTTGTGCCTCAGAAAATTCCCAGTGCAATTGTGTATGATTTAGGCACGTGCACATCTTCATGTGATGGCTGCAATTTTCCACAATGCATTGTGGCTATAAAAACTTAGCAACTTTGCACAGTGCACTTTTGCTCATTAATGAGCCTTACTGTCTTACAGAGAAATAGAAATTTAAATGTAGAACTACCTACCAAAGCTTAGGAC
>CM044431.1:128235345-128287783 GCA_024363595.1 Xenopus borealis
ACCTTATTGCCCTGCACTATTGAATCGGTCACACTGGGGAGCAGACTTTGGTTTACTATCTCACATTACTACGGTGTTTACTTTACGGCTCCAAGCCCCTTTAATTAATTATTTGCACAGAAGCTTTGGTAGGTAGTACATGTACAATAAGATGGACACTCTCATTCTCAATCCTGTCAATCTAGTTATTATTCATAGACTTCTACAGGTGTTCATTTTGGTTTATTGTTAAATGTAGAACTGTTTGACACTAAGGAATATGACATTTGCGTATTTCTGAATTTCTGAATATTAGATTCCATCCCAGTTATATAGAGGTGTACCTAAACACAGAACTATACTTTTACCAAAGTAGACACTAATTTGCATATACAATGGGAAACCGCTGCATTGGAGGTAAAACACGTGGGAATTTATGGCCATATTTGCAGTTTGCACATTGTATTTGGGTTCCTTCATGAGCCTTGCTTTAGTCACAGTTCAACCATTTTCTTAAATTTAAGTATATGTTAATAATTATATATAATAAGTATAGTCATAAACAATAATAGGTAAATGCATATACATGTAAAATCCCTTTTTTTTTTGCACTTTTGGGAATGAAGATGATTGCTATATGGTGACGTTGTCTAATAAAGTATTGGAGGTGCAGCCTTGGCTTTCAGTGATTGTACAACTTCCTACCCCCCATCACACATTATTACATTCCAAAGATCAATTCTTCAAGTTGCAAAACAACCTTATTGGGTTTAATACATATTTTAATTATTTTAGCAGACTTAAGGTAAAAAAAAAAAGATCCATTATCTGTCAAACCTCAGGTCCCAAGCATTCTGGATAACTTACCTGTACCCAGCAGTGCAGTGTAGTGGCCATAGTCATATTTGAAATGCAGGTTTATTTGCACTTCATTTCCTAATCCATCAAGAAGGATTTAGCAAGCAGCTTTCCTGCAGAACTGAGAGTTTCAGCAATACCAGCAATCATAAAAAATGTATATATGATCCAATGTCTGTTATGGTGCATTTGCTGCTTTATTAGGACTACAATTAGACAGAACAGGCAAGGATGATCTCAGGGGGCTTTTATTCTTAGGATTCAGTTATTGCTTCATATTCAGACTACTGCTAGGCTGATTTTGTATGTGATAGGCCACAAAGGCCATTATAATTCTAACAGCTGGCTGCTTATTTTGGTGGAATAATAAATTTAATTTTCATTCATTATAGCATGCACCTTAGAGCAATGTATGCAAAAGCTGGAGTTTTAGAGCAGCCATTGTATCCCATTTGTCTTCCAACAATTCCCAGGAATTAATCAGTGCACGTCAGTTGTTTTCTGAGCTGAAAATAGCAGAAAACATGGGTGAATGATGTCACAGCCATTTGATACACACTGCATTGTTTTGTGCTAACCTGATGATAGATTATTGTATTGGGCTTGTCAGCAACCACCCCCTCCTTCTCCACCATCAATATTCTGGGAATGCTCATATGGACTGTCTGTTGCAATATTCATCTAATTGTAGAGTATGTTTAGTAAAGCGTAAAGGGGAAAATCATCCAAACTATATCTCGAAATTCAAGTCCCTTGTATATTTTTGCAAAGTTCCCTGAATATTTCTTTAACCCCTTGATAAATATGACCCATATGTTCTGCATAGTGACCAGCACACTTTAGCTATTTGCTTGATTTGATCCATACCTGTATCTTTACTTCTTCTAAACATCACTATTTCTCAAAAGGTTTTGTGCAGTGCATTATTGTTTTTGTTCAGTTCACAGTTTCCTAAAGGATATGAAAATACTAATGCACTAATATGATATTGTATATTTGAGAGTTTATTTAGCTTAGAACTGGAATGAAATCACCTTGAGTCTGGCTTGGTAGGCAGTGTAATTAGCTAGGCTTGCTTTGCAGTAGTATATAGCTAGATAAATAAACCAGTACTATATTTATTTCACTGCGAATAAAGGAAACATTTTACAGCAAAAATGCATAGTTGATGTACCCTGCATACATTTTTGATTATAAGTTCTTTGGAGCAGAGCCATCATTTTGATGTTTACTAAAAATAAGTATGTTTCATGCATGGACAGTATGTTCTAATGAACATATAACCATAAAAAGAAAATATATCAGAATTAAGTCTATACATTATTTAACTTCTTAACATATAAATAATCTTTCTGAATATGTTATTTTGGTATATAGTTTTAGCTTTCTTGTGACCTTCAGATCATGCATTTAGATGACCATTTGCCTCAAAATGTGTACTTTGGTTGACTGGTATCTAGTGGCATCAGAACTGATCTTGCAAAATAGTAAGGCTGAATGAATGATGACTGCAATAAGTAACTATATTGGGTCATCAGCAACTTCTTCTAGCAATTATCAATCCATTATCTCATGTATTTGACCAAATGTCTAATATCTGTTAATCTGACAACAACTGACTGGCCACAGTTTGTAGTTTTCTAGTCAATGTTCTGTGTGGTCATATCAGTGTTTGTGCATATAAATCGCTAGCACAAATATAAATGGAGAGCATGGCCACCACAGACCACCACAAACCCAGAGATGCCCATTTATTAAAGAATTGAAGTGACACTAGAGCTTTTTGAAACCATGATTAAATTCTATGGGGTAAATTTATGAGTTCATAGAATGTTCATTTCTCCGAATCATATGGTTTAGCATAAATGAACATATTTTTCGTATAGTTACTTAATCCACGATTTATTCATAATTTATCAAGTGTAAAACCCATAAAATCTACAAATATAAATTAGGGCAAGTAAAAGCTGTTGATATCATGTAGAAGTTGATGAAAGTTCCCTTTCTTTTCTTGCAAAGATCAGCCTTTCCTTCATGGTTTTAAAGGTTTTCAGAGATCAAAACTTTTGATGACATACAAATTTTTTTTTTTTCATGAAAAAATTGTTGGTTTTCGGATTTTTCTGCAGGCAATTTTCATTTTCACTTTTTCTATTTGGATCTTTTAATAACTTTCATGGCTAAAAACTATACAAAAATGTTTGTTTGCGCTAGAAAGGACAATTCAGAGAAACAAACATTCTACAAACTTTAATAAATCAGCTCCACAGTGCATGGTCTCTGTATTATTCATTCAAATGAATAAACCAGAAGATCTACATGACCTTTGGCATTATCTAGATTGTTCTACCTCCCACTCCATCTGTGGAAAAAATCACTATAGAGTAGCCCAGCTGTGACTTTATGGTAGCAAATAGTCCAAGAACATAATTTAGCAACACTTATTTTGCTTTTAAATTCACCTGATAAAGAAGAGAAAAGAAGAGAAGAGAAAAGAAAAATACACAAAGCATTACTAGAGTGTTCTGTACATTCTGGGAATATTTTAAAATCGTGTTCATGCTGTTTTATTGGCATGAATAAATTCTAGCCTTAACAGTCAATTTTTTAAGACATAAGTAAAATAGGTCCACAGTCATTTATCAGCTCCAGCATTTAGAGGCCAATAACTCAGTTAGCTAAACACAGGATACCCACTGAGATAATTTCACCAAAGTTATTTCTAATGAGTAAATCTCTGTATGACTGAACCCTGAAGCACTCTCATGTTAAAGCAACAGTGACCACTTGTCAAGTGCCATGAATGTGCGCCCATCAGAATTATATGTGCATGTATAAGAGCACCTATATGCTTACTTATAAGATAATGTATGCAATGTTTAACATTTACATTAATAAGAATAAATACATTTTTAACATTTACATTAATAAGAATGAGGACTAAAATAAAAATCCTATGAGCTGTTTATGGTAAAATACTTTCAAAAATCATATTATATTTTTAGAACTAGAAATAAAATGCCACTGCCTTGTTTTCTGTTGGTCCACAATGTTGGTAAATTTCAATAATGAAAAATATATATTTTTTAAATTACTGAAACAAATTCACTTAACTCAGTTCTGGTATTCAACACCTCAAATTTATTTGCACTTTTTATGCATCTTTCCAATTTTTTAATGACTTCTGGCTGGTATTCTGTTTTAGATGGGCACCCATTCTTGGCACTTGAATCGTCTTGCCAATGTTATTAATAAGAAAGAAAAATAACAAATTAACATTTTTTTCCACAAAACTTGCAATCCCAGAATCAGTCGGAAATAGTTACTGCTCCAAAGTATTTAATTTCAGCTATTCACACTTGTTTTTTTTTAATATTTGGTTGGAATAAGTGGTCTACATCTCTTGTTCTGAAACATCTGTCTTAGCTTCTGGTCATTTCATTTTGTGAAACTGACAATTAGCAGTGGCACATTATGGATGGTTGATATGATGTCATTGCTGATTATATCAATATTATGCCCTCATGACTTCCCATTTGCAAAAGAATTTCTACAGTGCTAAATTCTGAAACCAATCAATCAGATTTTCTTATACTGTATCTATTTCGGGTAGATTTTAAAAGGATAGAAAGAAATATGAAAACATACATTAACCATTAAACAACACAGCTGATCTAAGGAAGATGCCCCAGTCCTACATTTCTTGTGCATACAGTGGTGTTATGCTAGAGAATGCCATGTAAATTTACTGGTTGTTGATCATACTTATCTATTCAATAGCTACCATAATCTTTCAGTGCAGATGGAACATTAAGGAGGATATAGTAAGTCTGATTATGTATGTTAGATAACGAGATCTGAAAATAAACATGCTTTTTTTGCACGTAATTTCATCTGAGTGTCTAATAATGACTTAAGATGAATATATTTTAAGGACATATGTTCCAGTTCGTGCATACTTACTATTTTGGGAATTTCTGGTGTGTTTTTATCCCAGCATGTGGGAGCTCTGACTGATTCTCTTTTGACATCAACACATCTTGCATTTAGTGTAGTAAACAGTTTACTTGACATTGTTTGATGTAAGGTTCCCATTTACTGTACCTCATGACTTAATACTCTTCTTATACTTGGCATAATATAACATGTATGCATTCCAAATCAAATGTTGCTGCTGTTTCAAGATTCTTGGCATATTTAGGTTTTTTGCTTTAATTCTCACCGATGTATGATATTCTGTGGTTAATAAGGACATGTTTATTGTACAGTATTTATAAACCAGGATGATGATTTATGCAAATCTCCAATCATTCCTTTAAAAGTTCTTTCAAATACAACTCTTTGTGTCAAATATGTGTGATCTTAATGCATCAGCTTTAGGTTGTGGGCATGCACCTTGAGTTTATGTTGTATTAATAAAAACAAGGCGTGCATAACTGGTTCTAAACCAATTTTTGGATTTCAAAAGATAATTTCCTATTTTAAAAGGCACCTGTAGGGCAAACATATCTTACCCAAACAAAAATGTGGGCTAATAGATCCTGCACTCTGGTGGGGATAACAGTAGTTTTTTTTTTTTTAATTTTGCTGTGCTAGTGCTAGGACACTTGCACCAGCCATGTTGGGGCACACACATGTGCATAATGAGAGAATGCCGCAACTTGTTCATTATGCGCATGACGTCAGAAGCTAATTATGCACATGTACTCTGCATGACAGGTGCCCTTTAATTCAGTTTTCCTGATATATGTATGAGGTCAAGATCGTCTCTAAGACTAGAGAAACAATTTCAACTGCAATATCTTCAGCAACGTTCTACTTTATTAGTACTACTTTGGATTTGTTAGTAATCATATACTCTTTTTGTTGCCCATACTGTTTATCGTGAGTACTTCTATATGCAATATATTTACTGTATTAATGTTCTTGTGTGTGGTGTTTAACCTGAAGGGGCCTTCAGTGTACCTAAAAAGCTACATTAGTTTTAAATATGTATATATTATAACAGCATATTGTGTCTTCTTTATTTTTGTTTACATTGTGCTAGTGTCAGAATCATAGATTCTATAGTTAAAGAGATCCTGTCATGATTTTTATGGTTACTATTTATTTCTAAATTACACTTTTACATTGCAAATAATTCACTCTACCATTTAACATTTTATTCTTGAACAACAAATGTATTTATTAGCTCTGGCATTAGCTTGGAGGTAGCCATCTCAGTGTTTTGTCCCTGATTCTGAGCCTTGAGAAGGAGCCAGCACTTCTGGAAGGAACTGCTTTTAGATGGATATTGTTTCTCCCCTTCCCACTGAATTTAACCACAACCTAGGTTGTGCTGCTATTCACATGTCTACCTCTAGGTGGGGAAATGCAAACAAATCCTTCAGCAGCTTCTGTCTGGTTAGCTGCCCATTGTTCTGTTGATAGGCTGCTGGGGAGGGAAAGGTGGCATGAAGCAATAATCCACATAATAGACCAGGCTGCTTGCCAGTCAAAAAATAAAGAACATATCAAAGGGTAGAAATAGCTACCAGGAATGCTTTCACCAACAGTAGCCGTTGCTCAGATGACTGCCCTCCAAAGCCAACAAATAAAGCTACAGCATTTGTAGGCTACAGCCAAGAATCAACCTGCTTACTACACACTGCTGCCAGGTCTAGGGGAAAGATTGATTAAATCCTCATGTTAAGATTAATTAATTGTTCTAGAAGAATACTAAAGCAAAGAAAGAGCACAATTGGCTATGTAATTGTTATGCAAAAGCATATTGCTGTTGAACAGAAAGTGCCAGTTAAAGACTTTGTCTTCTTTCCTTATATAATAAATAGTTATCTATTAGCTGCAAACATCAAATTTATAATTTTTTATTTTGTACAAACCTGCATTAATTTGATATTAACATCTCAGCTTTACTTATATCTATTGTACAATTTTTGGCATTTGTTCATCAACCATGTCATATTATTGTAAAGGAGCAAGCTTGTCACCCAAAAAAAGGAAGAACATAATCCCTGAGTTTGTGGTTTTTTTGGAACTCTAGAATTGCTATTTAGAAATCATGAATTGGCAAATGAATGATCACATTCTGTTTGAAACTTCTTTGTGGCAGACAGTGTGTATATATACATATATATATATATATATATATATATATATATATATATATATATATATATATATATATCTTCAGAAATTCTTAAGCTCCAAGCCAATGTGCTTTAGCAAAAAAGTACCCAACTTAGGAGAACTGATACACAAATGAATATGTGGGAATAGACAACATAATATCCATACTGCAACACAGATTGTCTCTGATTTAGAGTCGACAGAATGGAAGTTTGCAGAGAATCAAGACAATCTTAGCAATATTTTAGCTACTGGAATCTTGTATAATTCAGATGGCCATGCAAGGGCTGATATTAGTTGCCACCTTTGCCCCTCCAGATGAATTTAGTAGATATTTAACCATCTATGGGGCCAAACCGATGACTTAATAAACTGATACCTAGCAAATCATTCAGGTTAGAAAATGCCATCAAACAAGACCACTTCAGGCTTTGATAACTTCATCTACTGCTAGGACTGCATAGGCTGTCATTTTGATCTGATCCTTGACCTGAGTGCCAAGCAATTAGAACCAAGTCAGGCAAAGAAGATAAAGTTTACTCACTTAATAGTTTTACTATATTATCTTCTAGTGCACCTAAAAAAGTAAAAACTGTCACTCTTCCTAGCTATGCAATCTAACTTTGACATTCCCACTTTTGTAGGTGTCCTGCCCTGTGCTAACTCTTCACCTAACAAATATCTCCAGTTAGCACTCTCTGTCCATTGCACCGTTTTATACTTTCCCTTTTCTCAAGTGTTCTTCATGGAATCCACCCGTTGCAAAGATCTGAATTGTGTTCTCTTGTCTCAACCATTGAGGAGTTCCAAGAGGTGATGACATGAGCGGGTCACCCTGTGCTAGCCCAGCTACTCCTCTACCACATGGAAGCACTGTCAGAACTATTACTGTATATGTGTGGTCTGCATCTTGACCTGCTGTATTTGTCTAGGGAGCCAACATGTAGTACATATTTGAAGTAGATATGGCATGCTGTCAATGGCACCGAATTTAGTAGAGTTTATAGAAAATGCCTTTTGGTAATAAAGTGGGTGTTCTCCCTTCATACACGTGATCTCTCTATATTTTCCACATAATTTAGGTCAGAACTCATAAGAGTTTATCAGCAGAAGGCAGGAAATTAATATTCAGAAAATAAGAATAATAAAAAAAATTGTAGACTATGTACATAAATGTAGCACTTATGGTACACTCTGTTCAGGAGGAATTAAAAAAAAATATTTTTCTCTTTTTAAAACTGTAAAATAGGATTTTCTTCAAGCCGTTGCCTGTTATGTTTGCTAGCCAGACACGATCTGTTTCTTTTACCACTGCATAAAGTCTCAACAATTAAAAAATATATAAGCAGTAATATATAACATTATATAGAATGAAAAACTAGACTATATTTCCTACTTTGTCAGCCTGGGGCAAGCTGTAATCAGACTGCACAGACTTTGCTAATTGGGCACTTTCCATGTTTTAAATGTAAGTTTTAGACTGAGAACAATTAAGGTAGATTTTTGCATAGCTTTGTTTCTGTAGATCTGTTCGATCCATCTTGCAGTTACGGAACAGCTTTAAAGCAATCTGATGTATTCCATATTTTAATATTTATAATATTGGATGCTTCCCCAGACTGGATTGTGAAAAGTAAAGGATGGCCACAACCCTACAAATTAAACCTGCAAAGCTGGCTACTGGTGTAGTAGTGATCAGCAGGTAGCTGTTATCTACGCACAAGGGCCTGTAAACCACGCTACACCATCTTTCCTTGCAGAGCACATCTTAGTTCGAGAGCTTCAAAGTGCAAAGCCGACATACAGTACATCTGTTGCCTCATGTTTATTCTGGCAGGTTACAAATATTGGTGCCAATAAAACAAAGATTACTAATTTGCCTGCCAGATATAATGTCCCCACAGAGATATTTGCTCAGAAGCAGCTGTTAATCTTAGGAAAACTCTCTTTGCAAGTTAAGAAGAAGCAGCAGACAATAAGTGAAGCAGAAGCAAAGCAGTCTAATGTAGCTTAACTGAAAAAAAGTGTTTGGAAAGTGCATTCTCAGGAAATATAGGCTAGTAGTTTAGTTGATATCATGGATCTTTAAATAGTTTAACAGGGTTTATTGAAAATAGATATAATGATATTTTATTATAATTATGTAATTATATATGCATTATATATGGATTATATATGGTTTTCTATGTAAAGCAATACCTTGTACTTGATGGTATCTAAGTCCACCAATATGAAGTTTGAATTCATATTGGTGGTTAAACAATTCTATTGGATAATGTTTTTTTAACAGACTTAGGGGCAGAGTTACTAAGGGTCGAATTGTCAAGGGCTTTTAGCCTTTCGAATTCGACTGGCGAATATTTGGCAAATAAATATTCACCAAAATCGAATAAAATATTAGCTGGTTTTGAGCGCGTTTTCACTATTCGCCAGAATTGTAGGATCGAACGATTCCACGAAAAAAACCTTGGAATATCACCAAAATCCTCCATAGGGAATCCCCCATAGGCTTTTTTTTCTAAGTCTTTTGCCGAATTTCAATCGTACGAGTGAATGCTTCGAACGTTTGATTCGTACGATTGAAATAATGCATAAGGACAATTTAAAAAATAAATAAATAAATCCGAGTTAGTGCTCCTTTTCTAGAGAGGCAAGGAAAATATAACAACCCACTATATGTAATAAGAGTTCTAATGAAACTTATTGTAGGATCAACTCTAAGGGGGTTATTAACTAAACCTTCTATTTTTTTCTGCTCAAGGTTTTTTTTGGGTTTTTAGAGGAATAAAAAACTAAGAATTTTTGAGATTAAGTATACCCTGAAGCTGCCAAATGAATACAAAAATCCACCATCTCAAACCTGTCAAGTTCATGTAGAAGTCAGTGGCAAATATCCCTTTTACACATCTGAAAAATTTGGGCATCAAATCTGAAAAATTCATACAATTCGAGTTTTCGCTCTATTTTAGCAGGTTTTTAAGTTTTTTTTTCCCGACCCAACTTTTTTGAGTTATTTTATTGATCAAGAAGATAAAATCATGGAGGGGAGTTTGGTCGAGCTTGGTTTATTAATAATAATATGAAATACATTTTTTAGTAAATAACCCCCTAAAAGTCTTGAACTACAATTACTCTTTTTCTTGTTAAGATCTTGGATATTATCCCATATAAACACTGGTCAGAAACTTGATCCACCTTCACAGTGCAATTTTGTAGGTGTTAGACATAGGACTGATAGCCTTGAAGGTTTTTTGCCTCAAGGCAGAGTTGAACTGTCTAGGGCAACCACAGAGTTACTGAGAACTGTACAGATTGCATCACCAATACATTGTACTCATGTTAATTGAATGCTAATCTTTTATGACTGATAGGTCCATTATAAAGAGGAACCATGTCCAGTTTTTATTTAATATTTTTTTTTATTGTATTTATTGTAGGAGACAAACATGATTAGTACTTATTAAGTTATTCTTATTATGATGTGAATGCAATACTGAGTGCAAATGTCAACAGCAACCATATTTAGTGAATACTTTGCTGCAGACCTGTAATGGGGTACAGGTATGGGACCTGTTATCCAGAATGCTAAGGCCCTGGGGTTTTCTGTATAAGGAGTCTTTCCGTAATTTGGATCACCAGATTATTCAATAGGATTGTTTTGCCTCCAATAAGGATTAATTATTTTGTAATAATAAAATAGTTCCTTGAGCTTGATCCCAACTGAGAAACATATTTTAATTTTGAATTATTTGTATAAAATTGTTCAGATCCCATACCTGTATAATAGAAGAACAGTCTTTGTTTGTATGGAACAGGACCTCTCTAATTAATCCATTCATCAATATATTGCATATAAATGTCCCTCCCAGATGAATTGGCTCACTCCACAGTTGCTGTCAGGCTCCTGTCTGATGCTTTTCCTCAGCACATCTGTAGAATGACTAATGGCAATCGTCTTGCTTCTGAAAAAATATCCTCCATGCAAGGAACTTTATGAACAACATATATAAATGCAACTAAGCAGCCACAGACAGTCAATAATAACATAACACTTAGCTCAAGAGCACACAATTCCCTATACTACTGCTGTATCCAAAGTCTTAGTAGTCTTTTTATAGTGCACAGTTCACCTTTCTGATGCCAGGATAAGGCTATACTATACTATACAAGAACTGGTGTGTTATACCTACAAAATATTAACTTATCAACTGAGTACTCGCTCTAAGAAGTTATACAATTTGTAAAAACAGGGCACACCTTAGTATAGATGTTAATGGCATCAAAAACACTTGATTTTACAGTAAATGAAAACTCAACTTTTTTGAACCCCCTACAAAGGATTGGCCTTCCTCAGGGTCACTCGCTAAAAAGTAAATGGTTAGATCAAGAACCATGACTTTCACTGGTAAAGTGTCATAACCCTATAATGTACAGTAGGGGGTACTTTATAGGTTTGTTTAGGCATAGAGTCATATTCTGTTTCATTCCATCCACAATATTGGTAGTAGAATTTTGGGTCGGCGGGATGGAGTTAAAGGAAAGATATGCAGGGTGGAATTATAAGAATTATATACTTCTCTTGGGATGTCCAGAGCTTGGACAGAGATATAGCACAAATAGACTTTTTATTGTGTGTTTTCTGTGTACTTGTGTGACAGGGAAAATAAGTAATTAAGTGAGTCATCCTAAGGCTACATATTTCTATAAAACAGACTTGTTTATAATATATAGACTTTATTTTCACAGCTAATCATCATTCATTTGCATTAGCAAGAGAGCTTTCTTCACCCCGCCTAACTTCACTGGTGTGCTGCAGGCTGTATTTCCATGTCCTGACTCCTAATATTATTTCCGTATCTTTGTATCAAATTCCCCTTAATCTTTGCTATTTTATAGGTAGCAATAAATGTGCTAAACACTATAGCATTTTCTCCAGCCCAGTCAGGCATATGCACATATTCAGAAAAAAGGAATACAATAAGCTTATCTGTTTCCATGGAATGTATTTACTTGTTTGTAATAGACAGAGCTGGGCTTCCAAAACTCAACGCAGCTTTCTGCTTCCAACCACGCAGCCTGGTCTCTGAAGAGTTATTACCATTTGATGTCCTCTTTTGTTTAAATATACAATTGTGGCTAAAGAGAGCTTCCATTTATTTATTTTGCACAGAACATTGAAAATATACTGTATGTATTTTAACTGAACTGTGCAAGATAGATTATTGAATCTAATCCCTCTTATATCCCAGTGACCAGGAATATCTGATCTTGTTTGTATATGTAGAAAAAGAATATGCCTACACAACTGAAATCTGCTAGATACGGAATCTGGCTCCATTCCTTGATCTTAGTTGGTTGGTTGAGTGAGCACTGAATTCAGCAGTACAGTATGATACAAACAGTTCTTTTTCTTACTGTTCAAGGGGGGGGGGGCTGAAGTAAATGATGTATGTTCACTGTAAAGTTTAGCAACTATGATGGTTTTACATAAACAAATGATAACAGAAATATCTATCAGTGTTACTTCTGATGCCGCACACGTGGAATTGATCTGCAGAACTATTGCCTAGGTGTCCGCACCCAACTTCTCTCATTTCATATGATTTATTTTGAGTAAATGTTACATCTTGACTTGAACCTAAGCCCTCTACCAGTTTTTACAGCTTTATATAGCAGACAGAGACCAGAAATAAAACAGAAGCAACAAGTCTTGATACGGCAGACGTTTAGGGCCACAATGAATGTACCTAATCGCCTGTATTGTAAAAAAAAAAAAAAAGCTTTTTGAAATGTATGAAAGAAAAGGCTAAAGTATATTAATGAAAATGTACTTTTAGGAAAACAAATCATATTTGAGAGCAAATTTATTTTCAATGATTTAAATTCATTTTCAATGGTTATTTTTCAAAGGCATATTATTTTACATTTTTTTTAAGTGATCCCTCCCTTTTTTTTAGCTGTGTTTTTACAGATGGGACAACTTAGGTAACAAGGCTGACTAATCGCCTTTCTCTTTGTGACACAGTAGCAATACATCACATCAAAGGGCTTAACATTTTCTCACATATGTAACAAACACTGATGCTGAAATTGTGTACTGTGTGTCAGACCTCATTCTGTCACCATTTGACTGACATACTGTATGCAAAGGATGTGTTTTATAGGAGTTCCTGATCCAGCTGAAAAGAATATGTTCACAAGTACATATTATGAAGTGTGCATTCTTAGCCAGAGGTCTTGCTTCAGCCTAATTAACCTTGTGCCTTGTATGTTTTCATTATTCTGTGACTGTGCATGTACTTCTCATGTGCCCCAGTGGTCCTTAACACTCACCAGCCTCCGCAGACACAGTGATGGATCAAACTGCTGAAGACTATTCTTTCATATAGATGCCTTTCAAATGACCTATTCCCAAAAAAAAGATATATGTGTGCATAACAATACATTTACTTGTGGTTTACCCCAAATCACAACTTTTTCTGTCCACCAATAAATAAAAGTTTTTTGCTTGGAGCAACAGTGCCAAGTGGTACCTTGGATGTTTACAATGTCTTTTTTTCCACTGATATACTGTATGTAACTAATAGAAATGCATAGCACACTAGTTGGATGTGGCAGGGCTAATGACTCAGGTGGGTGACAGCAGGTTCATTTGCCACTAACAAAAGACCTGCTTTAGCACCTACACAATGGTGGCCAGGTCTAAATTTCAAAACCAGTTAAAGACAAGGGCAAGGCTAAAACTGCCCAAATCCGTTTTAAAAGAGACTTCAGAATAGCCCAATTAACACCAACAAAAATCTAAAAAATATGAGACCTTCTCCTTTACTTAAATCTTTTTTCTAGACATGACAATGAAGTTGAGGTAAGGGGGTAAATGTGGGTATAATACAGTGAATACAAAAGTGAAGCTCAAACATTGGTATTTAAACAATTGTGCACCATTCACAACACTCCAACAATAAAGCATGGACCAATCCCAAAATTTCCCACATACAACCGACATACATGTTCAATTAGCTGAGGTGCAACTGTTAAGGTGATTATTTAAACCAAGCCTCTTTATGAGAATAAAACCAAGCCTCTTTCAAATAATGGCCATTTTGGTACACCTCTATAAATAGATTTGTAAAAAGGTGTAAGAGATACACACGTAAGGATTTTTAACATCATATAAGTACATGTTAGAAGAATGATAATGTAACCCCTTTTTGGCTGATTTAGACCAAACCAACTAGCAATGATAGAGCATGGGCTACATGCGACCCTCTTTCACCAGGTAGGGCTTTCACTAAGGAGAAAATACACGTGTTGAGGTAGTTAAACTATAACTCAATACTGCCAGAAATGTGAAATAACAGTTTTTGGACGCCAGAGTTTTCTGCAAACAGGTAGAACAGGCTTTATTTACATACAAAGCGCCACAGGGTAAATCATACTCACAACTGAGGTAGATATATCATATGTCAAGTACATTCAGATGTATAGCAGATACAGCAAGGAAGGGCATCATGGTAGGAATAGCAAGTAGGAGTTGATAGGATCACCTTCCAGGATATCAGTACCTCATGTGGACCGGATCCCTACAGCAGACATGGATCAGGGTTAAGAACACTGCCTGAAGTCCCTTGTCAGTACTGTGGTCCCTTCACTACAGGCAAAGTAGAGCCTGGGGGAGAGCTACTCCCTTCTATCCTCCTTGGTGGAGCTTGAGCTGCTCTTGCTAGCTTTCCTCTCTGACTCACTTCCACTAGAAAGTGCTATAAAGAGATATAACCTTTACACTGGCTTCACCTCGTTCACGGGGTCCCTGTATCCCTGACTTCTCTAAAGGTGGTTGTCCCTTTAGGGCATAACACTTCTGGGGCCTTGTTGACTCCAGGCTCAGTGGAACATCTGCCCAGGTCAACTGCTGCAGGCCAAAGAGGAAGTGCCCCTCCCTGCAAGCACTTTTATTACAGCACTGCAGGGAGTGGTCACAACCTATAGCCAATAGAATGTTACAAATATGTTACATGGGATTTAACCCAGCAACAGAGAAAAGGGAAGGTACTAGTAAGGGAATTAAGCCATAAGGGCCATGCTACTTATGGGTCCCTACAATAATTTAGATAGAAACACCATAAAAGAACATGGGTTGGTATTACCAATTTACTATTCTTTGGAAGATTGCCTTTATTTCATTGCCTGCCATCAGATTTGTTTGCAACTTTTCTAGACATGGACAGATTTGCCCACCAACTCCTAACTGCTGCCCCCCCCCCACCAAGTGCTGGAATACAATGCATTCAACAAGTTTAAGCAAAATAAAAGGACAAAGACAAGAGTTGGCATGGCACATTAAACTATGCATGTGAGGAGGTGAGAATCAATGGTCAATAAACTACAAAGTGCATTTCGAATTTAACATTTTATACATGGTTTGATTTTCCAGCCTAAACACATTGCTTCCTCATCCATAATGCCATCCATAGTAGCTCATCCTGTAGTCTGTCCTGTATGTCATAGTCAACCTACAGTAGCTGCCTCATCCTATCATTGCCAATGACTAAGAGAAGTCAATAGGAAGGATAACTTAGGCCACTCTCACCCTCAGTAAGCACTGACTAAGGCCTCTAACTGCCCTTTGTTGATGCCCACCCTTCCAATTTCCTAGGCCCGTTGCCTACTGTGATAACAGATGTGCCTATCCTCTCTACTGTGCATTCAGGCTGTAGTTCAATTTCAACCTGCACAGCTACATTATCCAGCTTGCACTGCTCAACTGTCTTACTAAATTTTGGACCAAGAAAAAAGAGGTTTAGTAGAAAATTGGCAGGATTTTAAAATATCCAAACCATATGCAAGTGCTCTTTTGTATAAATGAAATAACCGTATGTACTACAGACTGCAATAACAATTACATAAACCCAATACAAAATTGCCTAATAATAGACATTGCAAGTAATAAGTAATTATAATTATAAACTTTCAGCTGCCAGAACTCTATTCATTGGAACTGCTGTGCTGATTGGTGTCAGGTCAGAAGGTCCTGATAAACTGCTTTAAACAGGTGTCTGGGTGACAAGTTCATGGCAAAGCATATGTATGTTCTATAAGTACTATGTCCTAAGGCCAGCAGCCAAAGTCCTTTCTATCATCACAGAAACCCTTAGTGACATCTAAAATGCTTAAATACTTAAAATACACAAAAACCATCTATGTAAAGTATATCAAAAACAGTGCTATGTGACCTAATCTCTGATAACAAAGAAATGCAGTTTGTCAGTTTTAGGAAATAATGTACCTTCTGCATTCAAGTTAAGGATATTGGAAGTGACTTTAGTGTTCCATGACCTGCAGGCTAAGACTAGCAATATGGATTTTCTGGCAAATATCAGAGGGGCAGCTGTAGACCTGAAAGGGATTATTTGGGCCTTAAAAGAGTGTGTATGCGGGTATGAAACTCCTAGGTAAATTAATCAATATCCTTATAGTAGAGTACAGAAGGGAACAAATGCATAGAAATTATTGCATTATTCCTAATGTACAACACAGGGGGCAAGTAATATTTACATAGTAATAATTGATAAAGATCGATAGAAAAATTGATAGAAAAATTTTGTAAAAATGAATGAACTGAAGTCAATGGAAAGGCAAAGTTACGATGCAGTAAAGCTTTTTAGCTTTTCAATTGCTTTCCATATTGTCCATATTGTTTTCCACTATGCCAGGGGTCAGCAAACTTTTCTATCAAAAGAGCCATTTTGCCCCCACTTCCACTAAAGAAAAATGGAGCCACAACATAACACAGCTTTTTTTAAAATTTTAACTGTTACAACAACAGAATACAACAAACAAAAGTGCAATGAGCATGTGTAGGCCTGTTCTGAACTAAATTAAACACTGAACAGCCCTATTAAATTAGTGTCAATAAAATATGTGTCACGTCCACGTCTATAGCCCTCGCACCTGCTGCAGCTGGACTCTGCAGGCTTCTCTCATGTCTTGAGTGTGCGACCTCCATAAGGACCATGATGAATCATCTTCCTGCGTCCGGTCTTGCCTGTCACACTTGAGACGTCTCTACAGCCCTCACACCTGCTGGCGGCTTCCTGAGTGTACGACCACGGTAAACTAACCGTTAGCTGACCACGGTCGCACACTCAAGAAGCCATCAGCAGGTGTGAGGGCTGTATAGATGACGTGAAAGGCAAAGCCACCAGACCGAGCCGCAGCAAGCAGGATGAAGAGCCGCATGAGGCTGCGGGGTTGCCTACCCCTGCACTATACTATAACTTTTTTATACAGCTATGGGACCTGCTCGAGATCTTGGTTTTTCCGGATAAGGGGGTCTTTCCATAATTGGCTCTCCATACCTTAAGTCTGCTAAAATAGGATTGTTTTATTGCCAATAAGGATTAATTATATTTTAGTTAGGCTTAAGTACACGTTACTGTTTTATTATTACAGAGACTAAAGGAAATCATTTTTAAAAATTGTAATTATTTGATTAAAATGGAGTCAATGGGAGATGGCCTTCCTATAGTTCAAATCCCATAGCTGCAGAAAATAAGGTCCCCATTTTGTAAAGTTCTTTTAATCCCACTTAGGCAGGGGCAGGTCTGGGAAGAGCTCCTGTGTCATTGATTTGATGTGGAATGCAAGGGGTGATTAATAATGACATCTGCATTTTTTTTTGGTGCAATAATTTCTATTACAATATACTGAAGCTTATCTATGTCACTCGCAGTATGAGATTCAGTTGCCTGATGGTTAAAGATGGAGACAGAGGACCATCAACCAGCATCAGAATACTTTGTTCTTACAGCATCATTATCATACCAAAGATCTAACTAATGTTATATGAAATAATAATTTACATTGTTCTATTTCTATTGGTATATACAATTTGATCAGTGAGCAACTTCAGCACATTGTAGGAACGTGTCTATTTATAAATGACATTGTTTGTTATAAGAGTTAGTATACAATGGTCTCATTAATAAAGTTGTCAATACACAAGTTATCACATTCCACAGATATAAATACATTATGACACACGTCTTGTGCAGGGCCTGTGTGGGCTTCCAGCAGACAAGACCTTAGATAGGCTAGATTACTTGGAAAGAAAATATTAAGGATTCCTAGAAAGTCAATGTGATTAGCTGGGAATTCCTATCACAGTATGCATAATTATGTAGCCACATCACTGCAGATGAAATGCTTTTAACTTTCTACATAAATGTCTATTACAAATAGTTGAATTTTTATTGATCATCTTTAATAAATGCAGGGAGGTAGTGCTGGATCCCTGCACTTACAACTCTCTTGTAGCAGTCCCCTTTAATAGAGTAGCACTGAGCATGATGACAGGGGGCATGGCTATGGTGCATCAATTATGATCACTGTGTCTGTCATAGAGAATCCTGCCCAGTCTTCCTAATTTGGACCTTCAAAATACGGGCTATACGGTTCAAAATCAGAGAGGTGGCAACCCTACCTGAGCAGGCTGGCAAAGGAAAGTCAGATGCTGTGCTGAAGGGATAGAGATCCTAAGAGGAGTCCTGACTTAATGAACTTGCCAGTAGTGATGTGTGGGTTGGCCCAAAACCCGTGGGTCGAGTGTGTTCGGACTGAAATTCGCACACCATTTGCAGGTCAGGTTGAGCTCTTCTTCTTGCTCTCCCTGCCTGAGTAAAGGACTTTATTAAGAGGAGAAAGTTAGTGTTAGTTAGTGAGGCCCTAATTTCCACTGGTTAGGAGTGTTTGGTGTATTAGCTTACCCCTTACTTACTTTTATTTTAGATAAACAATTGTTGTTTACCAACTATTATGTGTGCATTATTATTGTTCCTAGTGGTGACACCCTTAGGTGTATCCCCAGATCCCACTAGGAGGAGGCACTACGCTAAGCACCAAGTGAATTGTTTTTGCTGTACCATGCCTATCCTATTTTCACTTTTCTCTGTTATTTTACAATGGCCCTTTTATTGCTCTCTGCTTTTGATATATACTAGTATATATATATTCTAGATTTTCTAGTACAAAATGTTCTCAACAGTCTGCAAAAATGTAAACTTTTCCTGATGACTACAGATCTTTGTATGATTTTCTAGAATCTAGGAGCTTTAGGAGAGACCTTTCTATATGTTATAAAACCAAGGGCACTGTTTTAAACTGTACTCAGGCCATCTTGTACAATATTTGTGTAAAAGCACAAGTGTAACTTTTGCTTTTGAATTATTTTCCAGGACAGAGAATTGATTTTTTCCATTTGCGACAATATTAAAAAGAATTGTTGTATTAAATAGAAAAGTATTTAAGCATGAGTTGTTTAGTGGTAGACAGAGTGTGTCTCATCCATATTGATGCTATTAATTGATACGTGAAGTTCTTAACTCTACTGAGAAAATGCAAAGATGACCCCAAAGAAATGTGTCAGCGAGGATACTCTATCTGGTTCATTCGTCTTTACCTAGTTCTCAATGTCAATGCAGCTTAACAATGATAATGAGAAACACGTTTTAATAAAATGTATATGACTTCCCCTATAAATATCACAGAGATTACAATCTGCTTTCCCTTCAGAAAAAAATGGATCTGGCCATTTTCATTATGCTGATGACATCATGGAGCATTGTGAGGAAGATATCCTGTATCATTACTTATTTTAATCGGAGTCAGTTGATTTAGGCTTCCTATATATATTTATAACATAATATATATTATGAAGCAATAAATTGAAACTTTGAGCATGGCAAAATTACAAACTCCATCTACATAGTGGTCATATTAAATATGGGAAGAAAAAAAATGGATGCTGGTACAAATGTAATTGTTACCCTTACTTTTAGCCACTATACAGAGTGTCTTTGGATGTGAGACTTCTCAAAGGGCTTAGGGGAAACAGAGCCCTGTGTTTCTTCCCATCTTGTAAAATTATGAAATTATATGACATTTCTGTGGCTTGACATTCTTGATATAATGGTAAATAATGTTTGACATTTTTTCATCTCCATTGACAATTTACACTATAATAACGTGATGGACAGGGGTCCATTTAAGGGTCTAAGATAATGTTTGACATGAGTATTTTATAACCTTATAACCCATCCACTTTGCTGTAACAAACCTAGACCTAAAAGCATGATGGTGTTATACAATGATTTTTACATTGTAAAAAAACACTGTTCACATTTCTCTCTCTCTCTCTCTCTCTCTCTCTCTCTCTCTCTGTCATTGTCACTCTTTCCCCCTCTCTCACATATCTCCTTCTCTGTTTCTCTCTCTAGCTCTCTTCAAAATGCTTTTCAGCTCTAAGTCCTCTTTACCTTCAGATATCAAAGACAGCCCATTGGCATTTCTCCAGTTTAAATCACCACCAATAGAAACCCATAGGTACTGAATTTCATAAATATGTCAATTAGTTTACATATTGAACTGCTGGAAATCCTTCTGGATTCTATAGTCTTATTTTAATAACTCTAAGGGGCAAATTCACTAAAGCGCGAAAATGCGCTAGCGACAGCTTCTCCGGCGTTCACTGCACTTTACCAGGCAAATTTTTGCCATTGCTACACGAATTTGCGCTCAGGGCAGTGAACATTAGAGAAGCAGCGCTACTGTTACTTTGCCAGGCAAAGCGCATTTAAGCTAGCAATGCCTAATTTGCATACGGTGCAAACTTAATTGAGGTGTATGTTACAGCGACTACATTACACTACACAAGCCCCGGAAACCTTTAATAAATAAAATAAAGTTGTCCTATTGCCCTAAACATGTGCCCACTGCATAGTTGAGTTGCCATATGTTAGGAAATGTAAGGGGGGAAGGAGGGTAACTCTAAAAAAAATATCCCTGTTTTTCAGACTATCACCCTACAAAAGGTAAAAGACGCCAGGGTTTTTTGGGAATTAGAAAAAATTTAAGTTTTTTTTTCAGACTCCTATCTATTGTATTGAACTTCGCCAGGTTCAGAAAAATGTTCATCTTAGTGAATTAGCGTACTTACGGCCCTTCGTCAGTGCGCAACTTCGCCTGGTGTAAGGGTGCGAAGGGCGCAAGTCTTATCTACTTCGCTAGCGAATTTTTGCCAGGGACACTGTTAGTGAATTGATAAAGTTGCAAATTGAGGTCACGCTGGCGAATCAGCGATAGCATTAGACGCTTCGCGCTTTAGTGAATTTGCCCCAAAGAGTTATATAATTATTATTATTATGATAAACACATATTTTTAAAGTACCAATATGCCATTAGACTGCCTGAACATCAGGCCCCAAAAATCTATGTGCAGAATTGAATTTGCTTACTCAGTTGAAGAAGCTGCTTGGACAAGTAACATAGTAACATAGTAAGTTAGGCTGAAAAAAGACTCGCGAAGTGGTGAAACATTTTTAGTATTACTCTGTAACACCAGTCATTTTAGACCTATTGCTATTATACTAGTTTGCTTATTTTTCAGCAGCAGAAAAAAAGATCATAAATTATATTTTCTTATGTAGTACATAGCATACTGTACACAATTTATAACTAGATACTAGAACTGCTGACATTAATGCCATAACAGCAGGCTTGCAAACATTAGCTCAAGCAAGCATGCTGTCTGTCAAAGCAAAGTGCTAGGAGAGCATTTTCTTCCAAATCAGAGGACAATTTATGTATTCCACACTGAGGAAGGCAGATAATAACTATGCATGTAGCCTTGAGCTGCTCGTGATTAAATATATGTAGGTAAAACGCAAGATAGTCTGTTGTGAGGCTTTCTCAGATATCCAGCATAAGGATATAAATCAATCACATAGAAGAATGTTTAGCTAGGGAAGGAATCTGAACTTCTTACAGAATTTTTTAAAATATACAATGTTGAACAAGAAGTCTAAAAAAAAAAATCTGCTTCTAGGTATTGGATATTTTATTATTTTTGCATTCCTGGTATATCAAAATTCATCCATTGAGCAAAATGTATCCTTGAATTCCATCTGGTACTAATTTACCAATGTATAAATAAATTAGCCCATTTTGTGATAGTGGCACCATTTTAAACATTCACACGCTTTCCTAGGCTTTTTTCCCAGTCCCTATGGTAACTTTGTTCTTGCCGGCACATAATTTTACTTTGATTAGTTAAATATCCCAGTAGGACAGATTTTTAAATTGTGCACAGTAGAATACCAGCAATTGTATCAGAGTTGATGAATGGATTTTTTGCTTTTCTTTAAGTGCATTGTTTAATGGGGCATTTGTATGCTTTGTTTGTCAGTAAGGCAGCTTTTGCCCAGAGTCACATACCCTGTGGTTTTACTGTTCCCATTATTATATTGGCATCACAATGCTAAAACTGTAACAGTAAGGGCCAACCATCTTTAGCATTCCTGCCGGTGCTGAACCACATCTTCATTGACCGGTGGAGGAGATATTAGCATTTGCATTATTCCTTGATGAAAAGCAATCCCCTATTCCCTGGTGAAGCTACTTCCTGTCTGGCACCAAAATGGGCACTAAGACCAACTGTAATTCAAAAAGTCAAGGCTGCACCTCTTTATATACTTCACTAATACTGCTCAGTTGTCTCTTTTCATTTTAAATAAGGTATAAATAGTTGCTTTACCCATTTTTTGGTAATGAACATCACCAAACATGCCTGCACAAGCATTCAGAGGTGCAACAAACTAATACTGTTTGTAAAAGTTTCAAGAGATATAATGGCATCCTGATATGTAGTAACCCAAAATACAATCACATTGCAAGTTTATCTTAAAAGGGACAGTTTAGTGTAAAAATAAAAACTGGGTACATAGATAGGTTGTGCAAAATAAAAAATGTTTCTTATATAATTAGTATAAACCTTAAGGGGCCACATGGGACATAACAGTTCAGTGAGTTTGCACTTGATTCAGAAACAAAAGATTCAAAAACAGTTATGACCCATACTCTGGGTCACTGATTGATCACTACCTGGTAACAATCAGTGGAAACCAAGAGAGCTGCAAGTGTTCTGCCTATAATGTTAGATATTCAATCACTCCAGCCTTTATACATTGTATTATTTTCAACTATTTTTTTTTTTTTTAATTATTTTGCACAGCCTATTTACCCAGTTTTTATTTTTACACTGAACAATTCCTTTAAAATTAATCATTATTATTGTAGAAATATTGTCTTCATTTTATTCTTGGATACTAACAGAATTATATCAGAGTAGCTTTGCCCATGTATTTTGGATCTTCTTATGAGTTCTGGCAGACCTGACCAAACTTTGGACAACAAAGCAGGGCTTAAGCCTATGAGATATGATCTGGTGTATGGTATTCAACTTTATTCTTGATGTTGGTGAGGAAGGTTATAATGTATGATGTGTTTTCTGGTCCAAAGATCCAGATTGTATTCAGCATAGAAGAAAGTCATTTTCTGGCATGGTAAGTGTCTTTTTAATTTTTGTTAACATATTGATGAATTTGACTTCATCACAAGAGGACTGTGCTTGCACGTTTAGATGGATGATCCAATAAAATACTCTTAAAAGAATTTTCCAGGCCTTATAGTTAATGAAAAAAAACCGCTAGGTGAAGTTGAAGTATGAGTTACTTCATGTATAAGGTAAAATCTTGAGATATAAAGATTTACATGTTTATGGATAACTGTGGAACCTTTTGAAAACAACTGCAATGGCCTTTTATCATTCCAGCAGGCATATTGACTTTGTATGAGGGGAGTGAAAGGAGTTGATTTCTGAAGGGAAAGTCTTGCAGCAAGATTTTTATGGATTGTATTAGACGTGTTTCTGCCTTGGAGGTTTTAATCATTCTGGTAAAGAATGACATACAGATCTGTATTTGCAATAAAATGTAACTGCTTGTGCACCCTTGTACTGACAGTGTATGTTTTATGCCAGATTACGTGTCTGGTGTAAAATAACTTTTGTTTTAGATCATTTGAATCTTTTGAAAGTGCTATTTTGTATTTTTTTTTATAGATGTGTAAAGTGCCAGACTTGTGATTAACTGCTCAAACTATGTTAGATGATTGTAGAATTCTGGTTAAAATCTTGGTAGCTCAGTAGGAAAGACAAGTGTGTTCATTTACTAATCTCACGCCTGAGTTATATAATTGCCTTTTAATCTCTCTCAGTGCAAGATTAGTAAATGAACTGTGACTGGGCTGTGATACTGAACTCTAGTTACATTTAGTATTCCAGGGCTTGTATAGTATGACCTTGAGCCAATCATTATGTCTCAATGTCTACCGGGACCCATCAATTTCAGCACAAGGCTTTCCAACATATTCCATGAAGAGGGCCAATTATCATTGGCCCACATGTTTGAAGGCCAGACTACATTCAAATGTTGACATATAACATTGTCTTCAGAGCCTTTGGGCACAATAGGGTTCATTAAACTCCTTTATGCATTGGTGTGGAATATGTAGGGAAAGAGTTTAGTGGCCCAAAATTCAAAAGTGAATTTATTCTATGACAAAATGCCTCAGTACCTCCACCACATGCCCTTATGAATACAGGGCTGTCAACACAGGTAATACTGTATCCATGGGGTAATTATTCAAAGTGTCAGTTGCACTTTTTGTACTTTGCACTCTGTTTTACAACCAGCACATATGAATAAACTTAATCTTGGCAACAAATGTCCTATTTTATAAGAGAGAGATTTTCATTCTACAGTTGACCCCTGTTTATATTTCTGTGTTTGAAACAATAATATTTTACACAGCTTCTGTTACCTAATACATAAATGTGTGTTATATTGGTCAGTTCAACTTTTATGGCCATCCAATGGCTACACAGCAATTTGTTTAAATAATCAAACTCACATGATTTGTCTGTGTAGGGTAACAGTTCATTTTATTTAAAGCCTAGGGATGCACCAAAGGATTTGGCCTTTCAGCAGGGTTCAGATTCGGCCAAATTGAATCCTAATTTGTATATGCTAAGTAGGGGGGAGGGAAATTGCCTACATTTTTGACACAAGGAGATAAAAACATTTTTACCTCCTTATTTTGCATATGCAAATTAGTATTAGGTTCGGTATTTGGCCGAATCTTTCATGATGAATCCCAAATAGTGCATTTGGTACATCCCTTGTAAATGTATGCAACCTCCTGCATTCATTAATATTACTTGTCCTTTAACATCCAATTTGTGTCATTGGGGAACGAGGAAACCCCAATTAGCAAATAAAAAAATGCAGCAAGTTCTGCAGTTGTGCGACAGTACATTGAGCAATGTCTGTTTCTCCCAGTTGGTCTTAGTTTTCTTATAAAATAGGAAATTATACAGAAGATTGATGTCTATTTTGACCCTGACCTTCATGAAGGGTAACTAAAATTGGTCCCCATGTCAGCCTTTTATTTGAACTAAAATGTATATATGCATTTCCTTGAGGTTGCATATGTTATAAGGACTTAAAATATAAAGAAACTAGATTTAGTCAGAAAGGTTATGGGGCACACAGGAAGCAATCTATCCAACGCAGCTTTTGAATTTCCATTGGCAGTATAAAGGTCATTTACAATTGCAGTGAAAAAGAAGTGATCTACCAGTTTGCAAACTGGACCTGTCATGTATAAATCAATGTGCTTACTTTTTAAGAGAATGGCGTTGGAAGTACAGCGTATGATGTGCCTTGATAGAGTATTTTATAACTTGCAGCATAATGCTATCAATGCTTAAATACATTTGCATTTAAATTATGAGCTGGACTATGCAATTCAGTGCTGAGCCTGAAAATTCTTCACTGACACAACATTGACAGCAGAATCTTGTAATACTTAGAAACAGCTTATTTCTGTGCATTCTAAATAAATCATCATAAACTCCTTACTTGTGAAAAGCTATAGAGCTATATGGATTAAAAATGCCATCAAAAACACCAAAAATAAAGTTAACATGTTTATGGTTTTGCAGCAGTCAGTGGGAGCCATATTATAAATAGATAACTGAATAGATGAAAATAATAAATCTTTGAAGAATATTTTGATCCAATGAGCTCACTTTCAGTGAATGGAGCATAACACATCTTCCTTTTAGTCTGTTTCTAATGTACTATAATTTACAGATTCTTTTTTGCCTATAGCAACAAAGAAACTTTTTTTTTTTTGCAAAAACAGATTTAAAATTAAGAGGTTGGTCTTTGTTATTTGTATAAGCCAGTGTCAACTTAAGCAGTGAAGTCATTGAAGACATCAACTCCTTCAACACTTTTAAGTCACAGGGGAAAAATCTATTCTTTATATGTTTGGGGTCTATTGCCCAGAATCTTGTATGGATATCAATCACTGAAAATTAGAGCAAGTCATCATGTCTCTGGTGACCTGAGACCATCTGGTAACCCTGGATTCACCCTCCAGTTTTCTGCAAAAGTTCTCATTTGGTACAGTACGTGGTGACAGAGATCTGGCTACAAATATTGCCTAAAACAGTCCATGAATAATTCCCTTTTTAATATTTCTCAGAGTATAAATTCACTCTCTCGAATAAGAATAGTCTTGGAAGTACATATCTTTGTAGAAGAGCTTTTCTTCCCATGAACACATTCCATCCATGCATGCATGTAAATAAGCAATGTATAACATTTTCTAATAAACATCACCAAATATATTTACCAAAAGATACCTAATTATCTAAATACAGACACCACTGATCTGTATTGGTGAGCATATCTTCTCTAGTATTGCTCAGATGTGATCCTGTAAATTATGACAGGGATATCAATTTATTTTAGAATGATAGTTCCACCCTCAACTTTCAGTCAAGCTTTCTTTGGGACCCTGGGAATGGTCATGAATATGAAGGCTTCCTATCCCTGGTTTTAACTAGGGATGCACCGAATCCAGGATTCGGTTCGGGATTCGGCCAGGATTCGGCCTTTATCAGCAGGATTCGGCCGAATCCTTCTGCCTGGCCGAACCGAATCCGAATCCTAATTTGCATATGCAAATTAGGGCCAGGGAGCTAAATCACGTGACTTTTTGGCACAAAACAAGGAAGTAAAAAAAATTTTCCCCTTCCCACCCATAATTTGCATATGCAAATTAGGGTTCGGTTCGGTATTCGGCCAAATCTTTCGGGAAGGATTCAGGGGTTCGGCCGAATCCAAAATAGTGGATTCGGTGCATCCCTAGTTTTAACTAATATTAAAGGAACAGTTCAGGGTAAAATTAAAAACTGGCTAAATAGATAGGCTGTGCAAAGTAAAAAATGTTTCTAATATAGTTAGTCAGGGAAAAATGCAAACTATAAAGGCTGGAGTGACTGGATGTCTAATATAATAGCCAGTTTCCAATTTCCTGCTTTTCAGCTCTCTAAATCTGAGTTAGTCAGTGACTTGAAGGGGGGCCACATGAGACATAACTGTTCATTGAGATTGCAATTGATTCTCAGCATTCAGCTCAGATTCAAAAGCAACAGTTATGACCCATGTGGCCCTCCCTCTAGTCACTGATTGGATACTGCCTGGTAACCAGGGTAACCAGTCAGTGTAAACCAAGAGATCTGAAAAGCAAGAAGTAGTGTCCTGTTCTGTAAGGTTAGACAGTCATGCCAGCTGTTATACATTACATTTTTCCCTGACTAACTATATTGAAAACATTTTTTATTTTGCACAGCCTATCTATTTACCCAGTTTTTACTTTCATAGTGAACAATTCCTTTAAAGAAAAATGCACATTTTGACAAGTTATTAACAAAATTAAAAAAAAGTGTTCTAATTACTTGCAGGTGGACAAAGAAAAACTGAAAAGGGTATTGTATGCAATGAAGGAAAAATAAAACTATGTTCTTACTGTTTCTACTGAAATTAATTAGCTGTACTATTTTATTATAAATTGATAGAGATTTAACTGCATTGTTAAATGCCATATAAGAGAACCGGCAAATTCATATACTTCTTATGCCGTGACAAGGACAACATGCCACCCCCTTAAATCCTGCTGCCTGGGCCTAGGTGGCCTTTCCACAAATCCGGCCCTGAAAATGCTGTAGATCTTTTTAATAGTAAAGTGAACACAGTGTTTAAATGGCTCTAGGTGAGAAAATCATGCAAGTGGCCAACGTGAAGCAAGGTATTTCCCAGGAAAATTCTGTAGACAGAAGGCCATGCAATTCCTTATTTGTATAAAATGCACAAAAGGAGGATAGAGTACTCTTGCAGCTTTTTTGGCTTGCAAGAAAGAACATGGAGTTATTCTTCTAATCTAATTAATGGAAGGGACTCACATGTTTGTTGAAGAGGCTGAAGACACTGGGAAGTGAAGTCCATGGTGGTGAAATCATCTGATGAATGGATACCTACTGTATATGTAAGGTCCCTCTAGAAATAGTGAAAGTAAAGTACTAGTTATTGAGACAAATAGATGAATAGTACAATTCCACAGCCATTTTCCACTATAATAAAAAGTTATTAATGAAATGTAAATGGCTTTGGTTTATTTCAGATTATTGTGGAGCTCCTGTATTGAATATAAACAAGTGCCTGGAAATTATCCTCTACACTTTTAAAATAACATTTGTCTTTCGTAATTCTTTTTTTTATTTGTATAGTCATAATACAGTTAATTTATTTGATGGTCCCCACTTGCATTTAAAAGGTTAGATTAATACTTGAAGATTGATTTTCTTTTTATATCATAAACTTTTATTACAGACCCAACACAGGTCAAAAAGTATATTCCATTGTCATACTTTGAACCCCAGATATGACTTTTCCCCCTGCCTCATTGTTTATGTGGTTGAGAAAAGAGAGGAAATTTACTGGAGGGTCTAGATTTTTCAGGTAGAATTTTGGGTATTCCAGCTCTTAACAGCCCATGACAAGTGAGATTCAAATTATAGGTGTGGAACCATAGCCCTTAAAAATGTGCCTAACTGGTAATTGTGAAGTTGTGAGAAAAACATCTGTACTATAAAACACATTCATTATCAATCTTTTTCATGATTGCTATCATACCTGGTAAAATAAACATAAATGTGAACAAGAGGACTGATAACTCACTAACATTATCAGATGCACATAGCGCAAACCTTCAGCATTGGAAAGGAAAACAAAGCACTTTCACAAATCCCCAAGAATTAGGCTAACAACAATCAGTTAAACTAACTTCATTAGTTATTTTTTATATAAATATTCCATTCCAAAAAATATTAGACTCCGTAATAATCATGTTTCCATCACAGATTTCCACCTTTATTACAATATTTGTTCAATGATTCCATTGCTCCTTGTGCTCTGTGCATAAGTGGAAACTACAGAGAAAGCTGAATCCTCTGGTAGGCATCAACTACATTTAAAAATTTGTAGGGAAGAAAATGGAGATTTTTGGTAACAAGTCCTTTTTGTCAAAATACTCCCTGGCACTACATATTGCCTTCTGATGTTTGATAAAAATGTATACAATGGTAAAAATACTTATGTTGAATTACTAGGCATAACTCTTATTCAATACTCTTTTTGCATATGTGATTATTTGGGATGCCCTCTTTTTAGAAGAAAGAAGAAAGGTTTGGGTAAGGTTCAAATGATGTTTGAAAAGCAATGGCAACAAGTATAGTAATGTAAACATGATCCTAAATGCTAAAAATATCAGTAGAGCATAATAAGAATAAAATAACATTTCACAAACACCCCTTACAACAAATATCCTTGCTTTCAGCCTTGTTTCTGTTATTCATATCAGCTCTTCATTGTCCTGTCCCTCATTGCAAGAATCAACTTTACTATTCATATTATTAATGGGTAGTGATGGGCGAATCTCCCGAGATTCGCTTCGCGGGAAAATTAGCGAAACGCGTCGCGGGCCGATTTTGACGCGCGTCGCGTCAACTTTGGCACGTCACGTCGTTTTCGGCGCGCGTCGCGACGTTTTTGGTGCGTCGCATCAAAATCGACTCAAAAGCGACTCATTTTTCCGGCGAATTTTTGCCGAGCGAAATTTCGCTGGCGATTCATGAATTTATTTGCCCATCACTATTAATGGGGATTGTGAGCTTAATACCTGGTGCATGGCTCAGTTTGACTGGCCAAACTAGCAGTCATGACTCACATCTTCAAAATGATCCACACTGTATCAGATGCTCATATAATGCACTGGACAGAAAGCAACCACTGTATGCTCAAAGCTTGTAGACCCATAAGTATTCCTTCCTCTTTATTTCATTATCTATTATTTAACCTACTATGATTTCAAACGGAATAATCTTGTGTTTTACAAGTATGCCATTCAAAAAGATGTTTAGCTATTTCCGAGATTTGCCACCTCGTCTGACCACATTTACATTTTCCAGGAACTCCCTTCCTACCCTTTGGTCTAATCATTTTTCCCTCTACGTTGAACTCTGTGTGACACATTCTCAAATATAATTAAAAGAGTAGCTTGCATTTAACATAACTCTTCATCTTATATACCTTATTATTTCTGGCACTTGCAGAATCAGTGGACATATTTATAACAGTAGAACATTTGCTCAGACCTGATTCACATTAAGTGCTTTTTATGACATAACAAGGAAGAAACTGTCAAAATGTATTTAAATAAGTTGAAACCCTTGAGCTAATAATACTGTAATATTGTAACTAAAAACCAGGGCTGTTTTAAGGCACCAGTAAAACTTTTGCAAAGATCCCACTGGTGACACCCCCCCCCTAACAAATATGTGGAGCTATCCTCAACAGACACATACACACATTTCTATATATATTAGGTCTTTCTCTAAGAAATCCAAGAGCTATATGGGAAATCAGACTAAATGGGAATTCCACAGTTACTCAGAATCCATACTGTTTTTAGTACTTTCACTTTACTGGTATTTTGTTTTTTTGTTAATCATCTCTATTTTCTTGCCAGATTCCAAGTTCATGTGATATTTTCATATTATAAATCATAACATATCATATTATATATCCCTACAGTATATTCTTTTTCCTTGGACTGTGAAAGTCCTTACTGTAGCTAACCTGTAGGAAATTTGTGCTTGTGGGAATATGGCAGGATACCCCAGCTCAGTCAGGTTTTTTTGTTTACAGTTTGTGCTGACAGGTGTCCCTGCATGAATGGACTGAACTGCAGTGCTATTACCCCTTTTTTAAACTTTTTTTAATCAAAAAAACATGTTGCAACATTGCAGGAGTGAAGTCTGTTGACCTGATGCAGTAGCACCAAGGAGGAAAAAAAAAAAGAAATCCACAGACCTTACTGTACTCAGCACTGATAATGAACTAACAGAACCTCAAAATCAACCTCCATGTGGGACACCACAAAAAAATCTCTGCTATAGATGACATATTTATTTATAAAACATTCATCAATCATTTTATTTTTGTTCATGTGATGAAACATTAAACAAATACTACTTTACGCATCAAGATAACAGGAGTATCTGTCAGAACTACCACAACAGGCAATTCATGCTCAGCTTGCTATACAGTATGGTCAAACTTGTCCAAACTTCCAGAATAAATTGGGCATGTTTGGCAATCTTAAGTAAGATCCCAAGAAAGATCTTAAGTTAGATCCCAAGTACATGCCTACCATCAGCATTGCATTGCAGAAAGGTTGAACTGGTAGCCAGTAGCAGACCCATACACTCACATAAAAATGGTTTATCACTCAGATATTAATGGGGTGGTGCTAATTAATATATCGGTGGATTCCTTCATAATTCTGTTCTTTGTCTTCAATAATTATCTTCAATAATTTTTTTTTAAAACTTGTTTTTCCTTCTCTCTGTCTTTTAATGAAATTTTCTCATATATCTTTAAAAGAATGACAGGTGACCAAAAATCAGACAGCTAGCAAGGACAAACAGAAACATTTAAAAGGACTTCAGAATGATTTCTATACATTGCTTCAAATGAAAGTTCTTTTCTTCTAGTCTGAAGGGGTGGCCTCTGGTGCGGTGATCCTCTTTATGGGTAAAAAGGTCTCCTGCTATTTTTCTCTAATGTCCTCTATTTGTATTTGTAAAGTGTAATCATGTCCCCTCAAATGCCCCTTTTTTCCAGAGAAAACAACCGCAAACTTGACAGTCTACCCTCATAATTTAAGTCTTCCATCCCTCTAACCAGTTTAGTTCCATGTCTCTGTACGCTCTCCAGCTCATTTATATCCCTCTTAAAGGAGAACTTAACCCATACTTTTAAAAACTTCTCCCCCTGTAGATCCAGGTTCAGGCATCGCAGCCATATTCTTCTCTTTGGTAATTTGTGTATTCAACAGTGTTTTGATGCATTCGCAGTTGGAGCAATTTCCCGGTTCCCGGACAACTGCACATGCGCTGAAACTAACGGGAAGAGCCGAAAGAAGACAATAATATTATTGAAGAAAATGAAGACGGCTGCCGTGAACTCTGACACCTGAATCTGTAAATGATACAGCTGTCTAAGTCAAAACTAAAAACTACCAGGAATACATATTACAATCAGATACTCTGGGAGTTAATATTGTATATTATTCGCTTTACTTAGATAGTTGACCTGTCAGAGACTAAAATGCATAAATAAATGGCAAAATGGAAAGCATTCCATTTCGCGATGGAAAAGTAGTCATCAATAGGATTACAAAACTAGGAGTTATTCACAGCAGGACACGTAAAACAGGAACACACTGCATGCTGGACATATCATCATCCCACCAGAAGTCTAGTGATAATGCATCCTGTGGAATGAAATGCATTTAATAAAATATTTGAAAGCACATAACAATCTGTTTTCTCTTTATAATGCACAGTTTGTGCCAAATGCCATCAGATTTATATACATGTCCTGCCAGCACCTAATTGTGTCAATTCAATTGCTTATATTTTGCCTTTGATCAAACTGTATATCCTGAGTTTTTTTTTTTGAGAGAAGACTAGCTTTTCCTTCCTGCATTTCCAAGTTTCATGACATAATTATTATGGCACCAGTGCTTCATTCACTGTCAAATTATAATGAAGATTTAAATAAGATATACTGCTATTTTCCATCCTCCTTTACTAAAACCCAAATAAAAAACAAGGGAGAGTGTGCACAAAATAATTTATTTTTAGAATGTTGTATTCAGGAGATTTTATGGCCCCAGTTTTATTAGACAAAAACAATGTTGATTTATTAACAGAGAACTACATCCAAATCACATATGTAGAAACCAAATGCACAGCTAAATTAATAAGAGGTATTATCATCCTAAATTCCATTTTTGAAAGGGGATCTCCATCCAAAAACCTTTCTTTCATAATGAAAGAAAAGATAATGCTAAGTACCTTTTCAATATGTAGTGATTTAAAAAAAAAAAATGTTATTTGTAAATGTAGCTGCAATCTAAATGGCTGTCTCTTTGTGTATTCATGGTTCTGTGTCTTTAAATTATGTGACAGAGGTGAGTTCTCCTCCAGGTTTGTTACTTAGCTGTGTTTTAAGGAGTCAGAACCAGAGGTGAAGAAAATATAAAATGAAAAATGTTGGTTTTAATAGCAATTGCAATTTTGTGTGGACATCACATTTACATATTTCAGTCTCAAATTGTAGGCCCAACTGATAATGACTTTTTTTGCTACTATATATATATATATATATATATATATAATTTTTATAAGATCCCTTGATATGCGGTAGCCCCACAATTTCAGCGCTGAAAATCCTGCAACAATGTGAACAAGGTGTATAATCCTTTAGCTATATACTGAAGGATTTGAGTGGAGAGGGTCACATATCTCCGTATAAATGCTATATCATATTGTGTAAAATCATTTGTATTTCTAAAGCTGTGTAATCAATGAGTAGCAGAGTCTAAAAGTATGCTGTAAAAATCTGTGTAAAAACAGTATCTACATAAGCTGTGTCATGTTTTATAAAGTGAATTACTTTTGAAGAGGCGTACAATAGTGCACAATGGTGCACCTACCAAGCCCCCCCTCCACCTGCCAGCTCACCCACCCGTTGGGGAGGGGGGGATTTCTTAAAGCTGTAGAGAAAGCAGACCCTTCTGTCTGACCCCATCCCCCGGCCTTCCACCAGCAACCACAGGGTCTGCTTCCTCTATAGTTATGCCACTACATTTGAAGGATGTTGGAGTGTTGCAGTTTTAAACAGTAGGAGGAACTGGGAGGTCTGTATGAAAATAAAGATGGTGAACTGTTAACAGCCTGTCTGCATTACTGTGACATATCAATGTAAACTATGGTGTATATTTCTGGAGTCAGTCAAAATACAAACCTTTATAAATATATGTATAAACACTTTGTAATAGACTCTGCCTGTTGATTTTAGAAATGCTGATATACATTGCATTTTACCTTTTTTTGGTGTTTTGCACATCTTTGAAAATACACCCATGTACCACAGCTTGCACATGAAATTACACCACTCACACAAAAATGCAGTAAGAAGAATTTGCACATCACTTTCCAAGGCAGACTTGCTATTTAGCGGGGTGCCACTGTGCCGCTGGGAAAAAATGTTGCACAATGGTGATTTGTCTGTTTTAGCACTTTGCATATTGTGCTCGCACTCATGAATGAACCTTTAAATGTTGGATTTCTAAGTTATAGATTAATCAATCCTGCTGTGTACATTTCTATATTATAAACAACTAAAGAAGAGCTTTCTTGAGCTAATTACAGAAAAGCCAAGTTCTATTTAGTTCAAAGCCTTGGGAAAGTCAATCAAGTTTTGTCCAAAGGCAATGCACAAACTGTAAATGATTCACAGCCTTCCCCCCTGTCTATGACCTAAGGTTTGTTGCATTAATGAACCAATACCGTTTATGAAATTCCTCTACCAGCCACAAAAGCTAGATCTGTTTAAAATACTCCATCATGAATATAGTTGGAGTAACAGATGGGTTGTATAAGACTGGATATCAGCAATGACTCATTTTCACTCTATCTGACTTATGCTGGCCATACACGGGCAGATAATGCTGCCGAACATCGAGATTACCCTGATATAGCCTTGCCGGTTAGTGGCATATCAGCGAAAGATCCGCTTTTTTGGCTATGGACAGCTTTTCTTCCATCCACTAGAGCTCTGTACAGTACAGCAGTGGTCCTTTCCTCCAGTCCCCAGAGTTAATGACAACAGTATGGTACCCCAGGTAGGCAGAGTCACACAATCTACTGTAGCTATATTAAATAATATTTCGCTAGGGACTTCTTTTTTTTTTTTTGACTACCAAGTCTTACACAAATTATATCTTATCCGGATATAATACAGGCTATTATGACTTTTCAGTTATACTCTGACATAAAGTTACTTTGTTCCATTATAAATGAAAGAAAACTGCCAAGTCCAGTTTACCTATAAGAGAATAATAGATCAATTATGAATCTATCATTTGATAGACCATACAATCCAGTACAACTGTTAACTTCTCTCACCACTGTATAATACTGTAAATTAATTGATAATATATTGTGAGTTAACCTTTAAGTAGGAGGAGGAGGCCTCATTTACAAAGCAAAGGCCCTGTGCTAAATGCAAAAAAATTGTACAACCCCTCTGTACCTAGGTGCAGATCTTAGTGGTCTAGAATGGAGCACAAATGCCTGACTTTTCCCACCAATACAGTGCTGCATGTGCTCTTCACAGGCAGCACTGTATTTTATGGGAAAAGTCAGGCATTTGACTTATTAATGAGGGGCAGGCTTGGGGTGAAAGGCAAGCAACCCCATGGGTGCTCTCTTCCTGCCTTGAAGATGTGCAAGATAGGGAGTGCCAAAAGGCACAATATGCAGAGGGCATTAAATAGATTGCATTGTACCCACAGCACAGCATTCCCCTGTATGTAGTAAAAGGCACAAAGTTTGCCCAAGCGCAGTAACTGACACTAACCAATACGGCCAGGGTCAGACTGTGCATGTAGGACACCAGGAAAAAAACCTGGTGGTCCAACCAACCCAGACCCAATTTCCACCTGCCCTCTGCCATTGTTCTCAGCTAACCTCCAACATTGCTGCTCATTGACCTTTCTCCCCCTGATTTTGGCAAAAGTAAGTATAAGGCGCGCACGAGGGGGGGTGGCAGCTGACGGTAGATAAGCAGACAGAACACAACATGTAACCCAGAAGGCTTGAGGAATGACATAATGCTATATGGTAAATTTGCCAGATCATTTAAAAGGTCAGGGCCAAGTGGAAGAGTTGTATGATTGCAGCTTCGACATACAAATGATTTTCTGGCAGATAAATCTTTATATGAGCAAAGTTTTCATCCTATAGGCATGTAGATTGTTAAGCATTACATTGACAGCTTATCTGCCATGGAAATGTGGGTGCTAAAGCCATACGTACTGGAACTCAAATGTAGCCCCATGTATTTATCTAAGCTCGATTAGAACTTTTAAAGCAAGGGTACACATTTTTGTAGCACATAAATTTCAGCACAGAAAAAACTGTATGTGTGTGCACTGGCAGGCATCAGTTCAGCTCATCAGTGCACACACACACTCCGTGGATGTTGGTCAAAAAGTCAAACTTTAGTATTTTCACGTCAAAGTCCACTATTTATGTGTGCTGGCAGCGTGATCCCTCTCTTACTGGTGTTTATATGCTAGCAGAGAAAATGACCAGTCTGCCAATAGTGTTAAATGCATCAATCACTACTAGTACTTTCTGCTTCCATAGGAGAGTGTTTTTGGTATATATAGGGCAGTGCCTGGTCACTCCAGTTACACTAATGCCATCATTTAGGGATGCACTTCTTATCCAGGAAAATTAAAATCAGAAGTGCTAAAAAAATAAGAAAAACTGGGTACTGGGAGACTGTTCTGCAAGTTACTATGTCACTATGTATGGAAGCCGTATAGTCAAAACAAAGTATCAGGTACAGGAAAAAAAAAATACTTTTGCACCGTGTTGCACATGGTTTTGCTCTCCCTAACATAAATAGACTGACAAAGAATCTTGACACAGTTTGCCTTACAACTACAAATTTTAAAAAGATATAATGCTTTTGCAATGTTGTGGTTTAGCTGATTTTCTACAGGTGACTATTTCTTTTAAATTGCTGCATATTTATGAGTGTTGAAACATACTGGAAACTATAGAATAACACTTGATTTGTCCCTGTGGTGGCTGCCTCTCTTTGCTATATGTTCTTTTCCAATTATTTATGTCTTATGTATTTAGATTTAGGAGGAGGCGTGGAGAGGATAGTGCAAAGTGCAGTACTGATTATAAGTATGGTAGGAACTAGCTGAAGAAAATTATGTTTTTTGCATTATTGGCTGCATATATTCTGCAAAGTGCAGCAGTTTCCCTCACTCACAGACATGAGACATCTGTGCCCTGTATGATTCTTTTTGCATCAGGTTGGAAGAATGGAAGGAAAATGGCACTTGAGAGGGTAAAAAGGGGACAGTGGAGGTAGAAGGGAGCTACAAATAAGTAAGGTGAGTATTACATAATGGGATATGGGGAGAATTTAAAGGTAGGACCAAGATGATAGTGGTTAAATTAATGAATACTTTAGCAGCAGATAATTTATACTATAATAAGTGCCCTATTATTATCCAATTGCTATAAACATATTGGTAAATATTGCCCTTTTACATCATCTTGTGATGTTCTTTGTCTCCCCTCAGATAGATCAGACACTAAAAGACACACAGCTCTGTTCATTCATTGGCTGTCTGGCTGATGTAACACAGTGCCTCATATAAGCTAGAGGGTGGAGCTTAATTATTCAAATGGCAGTTTTTCAATTTAGGATTATCCAATGGCATACTTGCCATGAAAAGGCTTTATTTGAAACTGTGTTTTACATATGGACTGTAAAATGTGGTTTATGTTTATAGAGGTTTGCAATATTCATGTGTTTATTTTTCTTGAAATGCCAAACAAAAAGTAAGTCCCACAGTTTGCTTGTGGCTTCAATTAGGTTACAATAGAATGTCAAAGCACTGTAGTGGGTTTGTACTTTATGAGGACATAATAAAACCATGTGAATGGTGATTCAGTAGAAAAAATGAAAATTGCCTACAATTTAGAAAAAAGTATATTTGTGCCCCTTTAAAATGAATGCTATTTAATGACTTCAGAAGGGTCACATATGTTTCTGTGTACTCACACCAATACACTTCTATTTTCTGATTTGCTAAAATTGCATCCAAACTATCTGCTCTGTCTGCCAGTACAGATTCTTCAGGGAGGCCATTCCAAAACATTGTTGCTCTCACTGAAAAAGAAAAATCAACAGCTGAAGATGAAAGATTCCCTTCTTCTAATTAGGGGTGTATTTGCTTATTCAAGAACAGGGCTTACTATTTATTTATAAAGACTTTGACTTCAGAGCAAAAGTTGTCCCGGGTGTATACTGCATTGGTACATATAAGGCTGTTATCTACAAGTACTCAGAAACCTTACTTCTTGAATTATTCACTCAGTATAGTACCATACAGGGATATTTTCAACCTCATAATCAAATGTTACTTGATCTAGCCCAACTATTGCCTGCTCTACACATTTTTGTGTTATGCTTAGATACCTTATACAGTACTTTATGGAGAGTTACTATAAGTAAATCAAAATCTTTTCAAATTGTATTTTAAGGGGCAGATTTAATAGCAGGAATAGTCGCAGGAAAAAAAAACGCTCAAATATTCGCCAAAATCGTACGAATCGAATGTTCGAAGTGTTCGATCATACGATTGAAATTCGGCAAAAGACTTAGAAAAAAAGCCTATGGGGGCTTCCCATAGGCTTCTATTGCAATTCGGTAGGTTCAATCTGGCGAAGTAGGCAGTCGAATAAAAAATTTAAGGGCAGCTACTTCGACTGGCGAATAGTCGAGCGCTGGAATATATATTTATTCGGTCTATTCGATGCACCCGAATATTCTATATTCGATGGTTGAAAATACTTAATTTGCATATTCGAATAGTCGCACGATCGAATTGAGACTATTCACAGGCTATTCGCGACTATTCGCACGAATATTAGAATCCTTCACACGAATTTAGTAAATCTGCCCCTAAGTATATTAATAGTAAAATGGTGCGGGTTGAGAGTGTGGCTCCTTTAAATGATGGTCCCAGTATGGTTGTAATAGATAATAAAAAGGCAAATGTGGTAAATCAGTTATTTTCTTCAGTGTATACAATAGAGGAGTCAGAGTTGCCAGACCCACCTTATAGCTACACTGTTGGCTCACCTCAGACTAGTCAGTGGCTGACTCAAGATATGTTACATAAAGCATTACTAAAAATGAATGTGAACAAGGTGCCACAGCCAGATGGAATACACCCTTGGTACTAAGAGAGCTTAGTTCAATTTTAGACCAGCCTCTATTTTTGAATTTCTCAGATTCGCTTTCATCTGGTATGGTGCCTATCGATTGAGGAAAGTTGATATAATTCCTAATTTAAAAAGTTATTACAATCTCAGCCTGGAAATAATAGGCCATTTAGTTTGACAATTGTGGTGGGCAAATTATTTTAAGGCTTGTTACTGGATCACACTCAAAATTTTGTCCTAGTGAATCTCATTATGAGCAGCAATCAGCATGGCTTTATAAAGGATATTTCATGTCAGACAAATTTGATTTATTTTTATCAAGGTTATTAAAATGCTTGACAGCTGAGCAGCAGTAGATGTGATCTATTTGGATTACAGTGCCCCACAAACAACTGATTTCTAAACTAAGGTCTGTTGGGTTCAATGAGGACATTTGCACATGGATAGAAAACTGGCTACAGGAATGGGTATAGAAGGTGGTTGTTAATGGTACATTCTCTACTTGGAGTAAGGTTCTTAGTGGGGTCCCACGGGGCTCTGTATTGGCTCAACTTTTATTTAACTTGTTCATTAATGACTTAGGAGAGGGTATTGTAAGTTATGTATCAGTGTTTGCAGATGACACAAAACTATCCAGCCCAATTAAATCAATCCAGGATACGGCATAATTGCAACAGGATCTTGACTAACTGGCAATCTGGGCAGATGTAATTCAATATTGATAAATGTAAAGTCATGCACCTGGGATGTAAAAATATCACAAAAGAAAATATACATATTAAACCAGCAACCCATTAACCAGAGTCCCTGGTTAAAGCTAATGACACACGGGGAATTTTGTCCAATTGCACATTTCGATTTATACCTTGGCATGTAAAGAAATGATCACTCTTATCTTTTGAGTCTAATATCTCATAAACATCCTTGTCAGTGTCCTTCATTCTATCAGGCATGCTTCAATACATTTAATCATCAATAAAGACTGAATTATCTGCATTTTCATATTTTATGAATGGGTAGATTAATGTTCCTTTACCAGTGGCTTATGAACTACATGTTGTTAAAGTAAACAAGGTTGGGAAAGAATACCAAAAGCGCTTATAGCTGCAAGGTGCCTTTAGCGCTTTTGGTATTCTTTCCCCACCTCATTTACTTTTTTGGATTCAGCTTTGGATGGAAGCAGGGGCTTAAGATACCTTCAAGAAAAAACTACAAGGGTGAGATATACCAGTTTATTACTTGATTAACTACATGTTGTTCACCAACCCCTTGGATGTTGCTCTCAGTGGCCTCATGGCAAGTGCAAATTTTTTAATTCCTGTCTTGGAGATAAGTTTTGGTTGAATAAAACCAGGCGTACTGCTAAACAGAGCCTCCAGTCCATATAGAGGCAATCAATCACAGCCTTAATTTGGCATCCCCATGGATTTTCTCATGCTTGTGTTGCTCCCCAAATCTTTTTACATTTAAATGTGGCTCACTAGTAAAAATGGTGTTCAAGTTCTAAGATTATTGGTTCTGAAAGGCCCAGTGTCACAATCAGCTCCCTAAATCCAGAACAGTTGCTAGGCTTTGCTTCCGCCTGTAGCAGCCCCCTTTAAACTTTGGGAGGAGCCCTCCAATAATCGGATGACGCCAAGTCTTAATCAGAGAGGATTACAAATACACAAGCCTTGGATACAGAACTATATAAAGTAAATATAAATGTGTAGCATGGGTTGTTTTGATATTTTAATATGACGGAACAAAAACTTTGCTTTTCACTCTATAGCATGCTTATGAACATTTTTTTCAGTTTAATGAGAGGAGCCAAGCAAGAGTCTTGGACTGGCAAGGGAGCATGGTTGTTATCAAGGTTTTGGATGGAAGGTACAGTTCCAGGAATAGACAAAAAGACAGGCAGACCTGGCTCGGTGCAGGCAGAGTTCAAGCAAGGTCAGAAAGGCCGGGTTGGTACAGGCAGCGTTCAATGATAGTCAGACAGGCAAGGGTCAATACCAGTAGAATCATCAGTCAGAAGTCAGAATTAGCAGAGTTCAGAATAGTCAGACAGGCAGGGATCAAAACCATGACTCAAACACATAGAAATCACACCCAGGATACTAACAAGTAGATCTAACAACAGGCTATGAGTCTGGATCCAAAGTCCCTTTAAATAATCAAAATTCAAAGTCATGCAATGGTGTCATTATGCTCGCAATAAAACCTGGAAGTGCACACCATGTGCGCCATAGAGAAACAGAAGAGGATGGATCACTGTGGTGAGCATCCTCACAGAAAGCACGACAGGCATCTACAGGGGACCTCTAGACCACCAGGGTCCTCACACCCAGATTCTAGGAATAGTAGACGAAACCAATGCAGATTTTTGGCGGCAAATAGGCCGACCCTAAAAAGTCATGGTTTAAAAATAAATAGAACCCAAAATATCTCATTAGAACTAACTACAAATAATATAGTTCACTTTTTCTAGGCGAACATTAACATTATACCTCTTAAATTTTTTTTAACCATTTAGCCATCCTGATTGTTCATATTTGGAATTCTCATTAGTGTTGGTGTTAAGCCCAGTTTCCCGCATGTGCTGCAAGTCTCAAAGCAATACAGAAGACCATTGTCCTTCTAATGTTGTTATTTTAACACATTTTAATTTATTAGACTAATAGAGCAATATCTGTTAGCAATAAATACTGCTGATGTTTTGTAAATTTCACAAGTTGTGGGATAAAGGCAATGCCTTTATTGGCTAACCAATGTAAGTAGATGCAAGATGTCAGGAACACTTATTTCTCCAGATGCCTTAGTATAAGACCTCTGGGATAATGAAATCTTGCACCTTTGAGCATCTGTTTGCTATTAAATATATTATCTCTATCCAAAATAAGTTGGATTTCACTTGACAAGATATGGTAGAGTTGCTTTAGCTTTAATTAGAAAACAAAAGGATCAAGGACAGTGGGTTTTATTTATTTTTATTATTTTTTTTGTTTTTCATTGTAGCAGCAGTATTTTTTTCTTATTCTGGTCATGTGTGTGTGATGTGTTGCTGTGATCTTTAAATGCTATTTGAACATTGTAAAATATGTACAAGACACTCAACGACCCAGTGTTGATTTCAGTTTTTATATCTTCCTTCTATTCTTCTTTAGAAAAATCGCATTCCATTTTAGGCCTGCTGATGACAAATACCTGAAGCCCAGCCATTTGGCCTTGTTTCCAAAAGTTAGAACATCTTGGGAAACTAGAGCGTTTTTCTAAACACACTTAACTGATCTTTGGATAATGTAAAATGAATACGACTAGTTTAAACCCATGGCTGGCCTGATTATTGTATGTTCAGGAACTTGTTTTGCAGCCCTTTACCGATGGCACTAAGGGTAAATAGAGAACATCTGATGACTAATACTTTACAATAGGTAGTTTGGATTATTAAGTTTCTATTCTGTACAAATTTAGTTGGTTTGTAACCAAGGAATTTATATACATATATGAAGAAGCAAAAAAAAATTATATTGCCCTATTGCACTTTATGTTGGTTTGTATCTAAGTAATTGAGGTTCACGAATCATTAGGTGGTCAAACCCCCAATGTGATATTTTCCAAGTGTGGTGACCAATACTTTGAAGCCTTGGCTTGTACTCAAATAATCATCAATATATGTTGATCCCTTTGATTTATATATAGATCCCTTCTCATGTGTACTCCAAGCTAAATACACAAAAGGGCTTTATTCCTCACACAAGTGCAAATATGCTTGAGTTTGAACAGACACAAAAATGTATCTCTATTGACGATATTTATTGAAGGTACATTCATCCAAAACACTTCTTGCACTTCTGCACATCATTTGTCCCAACTCATATAAAGAATTGTGTGCAAGTACAGTTGCATTATTTAGATTACAATGAATGCAAGAACAAAATTCTCCTTCAGGGGAAGTCAGGATGGACGGGGGAACAGATGCTATTAAAAACACACTTATCTGAAAATGGCATTGTATAATATAAAATAGGATAAAGTTCTTGTTCCTCAAACTCCTAAATCCATTATTCAGAAATTATGGGAAGGGCATCCTTCTTATAGTCCATTTTAAGTAAGTAATTCTAATTTTTAATAAAAGATTTCTTCTTTGTAATACCAGGTAAAGTTGCTGTACCGTGTTAGCAAGTAAAAATGTTATTGGGCAACCCTTTTGAAATAAAAAATAACAAAATGGTATAAAGGTATATCAAAAAGGAATATCAAACTGGATTCTACACAGCCCTGATTTACAATCTAGTTGACCCACATTATCTTGTACCTTATCTGTCTATCTCTTGCAGATCCCCTCGTAAATGACTTTGACACCTCACACACAGTTTGATATTCCTTTTTGTTGGTCATTTGATCTATGAGCTGAATGTTGTATATATAGCAGAGAACACCACAGCTTCATTGTAATCAGCTTGAAAAAGGAACTAAAATGTTCTGAAAGCTTGCTATGATTATATTAGTTAGCCAATAAAGGTATCACCTTTATACCATTTTGTTATTTTTTATTTTAAAAGGGTTGCCCAATAACATTCTTTGTAATAATAAATCAGTACATTGTACTTGATGTGATGGTAACTGAGCTGCATGAATCCATATTGGTGGCAAAACAATTCTATTTAGTTTATTTAGGGGATTATTTATTAAAGGCTGACTTATTTTCGAGTTTTTCAAGGGTAGTTGTGCTAAAAACTAAAATTCTTCAAGAAATTTTTTTTGAATTTTTTTAGATGTATTGTGCCCTGAAACTTCTAAAAGCCCAAATCAGAAAATACTCCAGCTAAAACCTGTCAAGGTCATGTAGAAGTCAATAGCAGAGGTCCCTTGAATCATTTGAGACAATATCTTGATCAGTTCAAGATACTGATTGGAGTTTATCCGAGGTATAAAAAAACCTCCCAGACCTCACAAACTCAACCTTTGATAACCCCCTTATTGTTTACATGATTTTTAGTAGGCTTAAGAAACCCAAATTGAAGAAAGATTCCTTATGCAGATAACCCCTGGTGCCAAGTATTCAAGATAAAAGATTCTATACGGTTACTGGGCATTTGTTAGCGCTCATCTTATGCTCAGGAGCAACAACTAGAAGATTATCTAGAATGCTTGGTACCTGGGATTTTCCAGATAAGTGATCTTTTCGTAATTTGGATCTTATTTTATATACTTTATATTAATATAAACATGTAATAAACCCACAGGAGTGTATTGTCTACAATAATGTGTAGGGGAGAAGAGAAAGCCTTCCCCTGTTTCTCTGTTTCTCACATCATTCCGCCTAGTTACAACCTGGAGAGCGCCCTGATTGGCGGGACACCGCAGTGCATCCTGGAAAGAGAGGGTGTGCCAGATTCTGGAGTTGTTTGTGTAGGCGTTGGATCTGTGTGTGCAGGCCGTGTGACAGAGTTGATCCCAGCCTGTGGAGTGAAAGATTCAGCTGCAATTAGTGATGGGCGAATTTATTCGGCAGGGGCGAATTCGCGCGATTCGGCGCTGCCGAATAAATTCGCGAAATGCCACCGAAATTTTGCATGGCGAAAATTCGCCGAAAGAACGAGTCACGCGTCGTTTTTTGACGCGACGCGACAAAAATGATGAGACGCGCGCCAAAAACAACGCGACACATCGAAGTTGACGCGACGTGCATCAAAAGCGTGCGACTCGTTTCTCGAATTTTTCGCCAATTTGCGAATTTCTATGGAAATTATTCTGCGAAGCGAAACTGGTGAGATTCGCCCATCACTAGCTGCAATTGTTCAAGCTGTGAGATCTGCAGGAGTGCAGAAAGAGGATTGCTGTTCCCTGCCACACTGCTAAAGCTTCAGAGGAGAAAAGTGCCATTGGTGGGAGTGATTCTGCAGCAGAGTTACTTGTGATTCCAGTGTGATCTGCCTCTGAGAGAAATCGGTGAGCACAGATACATTATTGAGCCTAACAGCAAGACAGGCCTTGAGTAATTTTTGCCTGCTCCGTGGGATGTGTGCTACTTTCCAAAGGAAAATTTACTCTGGGGAAAGGTAACGCTACCGGGGAATAAGAACTCTGGTGAAAGGGACATTGCATTTTGGACTGTGTGTTTTTAACCCTTCCAGAGAAATGGGACTGTGATAAATCCTAAGGACTGTGCTGAACTAACAGTTAGAACCTACTAGGGATTTAGGTAGTGCCCCATATATTCCCATACAGGTGTGACTTGTGTATTAGTTATTATACTACTGTTTATATAAAGTTAAATTTTGTTTATCGGCAAACTGTGTTTTATTTTTCCTAGGGGATTCCTCTGAGGTAAGTTCCTCAGTGCTCCCTAGGTGGAGGCACTGCGCTGTAATCCCCAGTACTTTTCATATTGCAAAAGGGACTCGGGGCCTCTGAATTGCCTAGGAAGATTCTATTTAAAGTAGCCAAATTAGGGTTACAAATGAGTTATGATCTCTTAGTTTGGATCTAGTACATGGTGCTAGTTTGTTTTATTATTACAGAGAAAACAAAATTAATTAAAAAATCTGAATTATTTCATTACAATGAGTCTATAGGAGACTGCCTTCCCATAATTTGGATTTTTTCTGGATAACTGGTTTCCGGTTAATAGATCACATACCTGTATTAGATAAACATAACCTTACACCTGCATGACAGTGCTGTATATAAATTTAAGTTGCTACACATTAACACTTTAACACTGTGAAATACTACAGTTGCCCAACTAAAAGTTACATTCTGAGTTTAGTTATTAAAAATTGTTGACTAATCATAATAAAATAGCAGAGCAATATCTATGAAATTTAGTAGCTGATCTATTCCTTTTATTACTAAAGGAAGAATGCTGATTTTCACTTTAAAACACACTGGAAAAGCATATGTTTTTTGTTTTACTTCCTCCTATATTTTCTGCTCCCTAAAAAAGTCTAATTCATCTTAATTTATCACAGTATGGGATTTGTGCAAAATGTTGCATCATTGGTGTATACATACTAGCTGTTGAAAACACTGAAAGCTCTTTACAATCAGGGTAACATCAGAGGGACTCGGAAACACATACACGTATTCTTATGGCAAAAGCAGAAACAGATGTCCAAAGACGTTTTCATGACATAATGCTGTCCCCAGTGTAGCCCTGCAAGCAACACACACACACACCTGCTCTTTCAACATTATAATAACATTTTTTTATAAATTCATCTATTTGGATCCTTTATATAGGAAACTATGTAATTTATAATACGGTAAACAGGGGAAAATAACTAATTTACTAAAATACTGAATTGATGCTAACATATATATGGACAAAACCAGCAATAGAAAAGCAAATATACGGTATTAAAAATGTCCACAAATTTAAAAATACTGAAAGATTTTACAAAAACTGCTCTAGCAAAAGAACAGGGCCAATGAGCAAACAGAAGTAGCTCTCAGAAATAGAAAGTTGACAGTAAGTGCATATTTACACACTTTATAAGCAGAGGAAAGTCCAAGTATGATCAAACAGTCCTGTCATTGTTTTACAAGGTAAGCCAATATTAAGGGAACTCAACTGCTTGATCTCTACTGCCATCAAAACTGGCCAACTTCCACTGAAATTTAACATTAGTAAAAGAAGAGAAACATAAATATTTATTTGATTTGGTGTAGGATGTTGGGTGGGATACCCATTAAAAAGATCTATTTTTTTCATTTTAGAAGGTTATCAAACTACATTCATTCATGCATTCTTCTATGAGGGTAACTGAATCCAATCACTATCTTTATCACATAATGTAATACAAGCTAACTGCAAAGGTCTAGAATCTAAAGTATTCTTCTTGTGTTCTGATTTATAGCACACAACCTACAGTATTCAGATGTTGTATGGAAAATTATGATTTTTTATTTACGCATGGATCAATTTGTTGCTGAATTGATCAAGTACATCTGAATAGACAACCCTTAGCTACTAAACTTCCTATGGCATGGGACAAACAGACAAAGACTGGCAATTATTGTTATGCATGCATTGCATCTTTGTTAACGTGTTATAAAATGTTATGGCTAATCTTAATGACTACAAGTCTAGCAAGAAAAAAACAGGAAACCATTTATTTACAGGCAGCACTGTGTAGTAATGGCTAGCACTAAGGTCCTATGTTCAATTCTAGCCTGCAAGAATTGTGTATGTTTTCCCAGTAATTTCACTGGTTTCCTCTGGGCACTCCAAAATAAAATTGACTATAGTTTGTGCCTCAAGTTGTAAGCACCATTGAGGCAAGGATGAGATGAGAATGATGCATAATCTCTGTCACAAAACTGTGCCATATGTTTCAAATATAATAATATTTTAGTTACATTCTACTTGAAATAACCAATAAGATAGTAAGTGACCTTGTGCATGTGATAAACAGAACAATATATGTAGTTGTTCACCTATTGGCCAACGACTGATTACTATAAAATAGAGCTGTCCAGCTTCTGTGGTACTGAGGACAGGAATCTTTCTGGCCTACATGGTGGAGGGCCGATAATGGAGGCTAGTGTTGACCACTCCCCATTTTAAACCACACCCATATTATCACAAGAAATGTTAAGACGATACCCACATTAATGGAGGTAGCACACAAAAAAAACAAATGATTGGTGCTCATTGCAGGAATATCACTCATATGTGAAAAATTACCTTCCCCCAGCACATGGTTAAACACCTTAGGGGCCCTTAACAACAATTTCCAAATGCTAACATAGTCCCAGAAAAAAACCCCTACCAAGCTCATGTTCCACAGTCACAGTAGGACTGGTATAGTATGACACACAGAAGCAGCAAAGGGCAGGCAATTTATGGCACACAGACAGAGTATGGCACACACAGGGAGCATAGGGCAGGCAGAGTATGGCACACACAGGGAGCATAGGGCAGGCAGAGTATGGCACACACAGGGTGCAAAGGGCAGGCAGAGTATGGTACACACAGGGAGCAAAGGTCAGGCAGAGTATGGCACACACAGGTAGCAAAGGACAGGCAGAGTATAATACACAAGGATCATAGGGCAGGCAGAATATGGCACACAAGGAGCATAGGGCAGGCAGAGTAAGCCACACGTGGGGCAGCAAAGGACAGGCAGGCTTGTGTATATGTATGGCACACACAGGTAAGCAGAGTATGAAACACATAGGGAACATAGATAAGGCAGTATATTGCACATAGGCAGAATAGAGCAGGAGACAGGGAAACCTATCAGGACCACTCAAGGATGGACAGTTCATACTGTGCTACATACAGTGACACAATGCTGGTGCCTCTCCAGCAGTTTGTATAAAGTGTGAACAGGTGAACAATGTGGACACTTTCAGTCTGGGTCTGAGATGTGAACAGCACAGGGGTTTAGGAGTATGAACAATATAGGTCTGCATAATACAGGGGGGGTTACTGTCTGAATTTGAGGTGTAACAATGCAGGGTAAGCAGTCACAGCAGGCAAATACCACTTAGACAACACTGATCTAAAATACATTAGGGGGCTTAGTTAGCATACTGTGTAAAACATTGGAGGAAAACTTCACCAGTGCTGTTGCCCATAGCAACCAATCAACAATTAGATTTCAACAGTCATCTAAATTAGAAAACAAAAAGTAAAAAAACAGTGTGTTTAGAAAACAAAAGTAAAAATCTGATTGTTTGCTATGGGTACATCACCAGTTATGTTTTTCTCCACCGTTTTACACAGCATGATAAATATACCACGTGTTAGTAATTTTTTGACAGAAGCTCCACATGAATCTCTACAATTATGAAACATAATGATAAAGGGAAATTATTGATGAATATGGTTTAATTATATGGTTCTCTAAAATAAAAAAGGCACAGGCGATTGGGTCATATGTAGGAATGAATTCAGATGAGAGGTTATAAGGAAAATATACTGAGTTAGTGGAAATGATAATTCCTGTTACAGAAAATGTTAGTCGTCTAGACAAGCTTATCTTTAAAGGGAAAATATATCAACATTTTAGAAACTTTCTATTTTTTTTCAATTTATCTTACATGGGAGACATTCCAAGCACCATTTTAAGCATTTTTCTAATGTATTTTCGATACGCATTTATTTCTTGTTTATTTATTTCTTGTATTTCTTGCATCAATTTTCCTTGGTGGGAAGAATCCAGTTCCATGACATTTACACTTTACCATTGGTGTCTGGTGAATGTATTTTCTAACCTAAGTCCACTAAAATAATTGCTGGTGCACCCCATTGGATAGAATGGTTATCAGAATTTTGAGTTCCTAAGTTATTTAAACAAGAAAGTGTTGGTAAAAAAAAAAATCTTAGATGTATCGTTTTGTGAGAAAAATGCTTTTTTTTCACTTAATTGGAGTCAGCAGAGAAGCCTCCGCCATAGAGAACAGGATTAGTGCCCTAGGTATTACCCATTGCCTACAGCAGTGATTTCCATCCAATGGCTCATGAGCAACATGTTGTTCTCCAACCCCTTGGATGTTGCTTTAAGTGTCCTTAAAGAAAGTGATCATTTTTTTATTTCCTGGCTTGGAGGCAAGTTTTGGTTGCTTAAAACAGCTGTATTGCCAAACAGTGTCTCCTGAAGGCAGCCAGTCAACATGGGGGGCTAACAAATAGCCAATCACAGCCCTTATTTGGCACCCCATGGACTTTTATCATGTTTGTGCTGCTCCCCAACTCTTTTTCCATTTGAATATGGCTCACACGTAAAAAAAAAAAAAGATTTGGGACCCCTGGTCTAGAGGCTCAAACAGACAAGCACAGGTGAGGACCATTTGAGAGAATGAAATGTTCTACTGGAAGCTGCAGAGGCTTTTCATCAGGCCTGGTTAAGTGGTATCCAGTGGGTGTGCTGGGGAAGTGGCAAGTGCCATCTATTATACAGCTTTCTACTTACGTTTGCTTTATCAACAGTTCCTGTATCCTCTCTGCCCTATGGACATGTTTATTGCTGGATTTGTTCCCATGTGGCACATATTTGTTTCACTATCTACAAAGTATCCCATTCATAACAACCTATACATGATTCTGTTCTCCAGAAATAAAAACAAGGTTCATTCACAATATGTTAGCACAGAAAGCAGTGTTTGGTTTGCCTTAATACTCGTTCATGCATTAGTTTGTACATACCTTGTCCTATTTGAAATCTGCTTTCCTTCTGGTCTAATAGGCATGCCATGTTTAATCATTTTCAAGCAAACGTTGACCATATTAGGAATTCCATTGCAGCAGCATGCACCAATCTTGTCCAGATATTTATTACATGGGGCACTGACCTACAGAGGCTGAGTGGTATTTATTAAAATTCTATTGTTCTCATGGGAGATTTTGGAGATCTATGCAGGGGGCATTGAACAAACCTGATATGTTAGAAGTCCTCTATATTTGCTACTAATTCACAGTGGGGTTTTCTGTTATTCTAATGAAATGGCTTTCATTATGACAACTTTAGAGAGTTGAAGATGTTCACTCCAAAACATCCGCCGTTCTTTGTAATCTAAACCTGAAATACTTCATAAAATGACTTAAAACAATGGCTTTATTGGTATTTAGAAAAAAGGTAACATTAAGTGATTTGTAATTTATAGTTTGCAGTGAAAGGGGGGTAAAGGAGCAAGAGACATTCAGATGTCTATTGTTAAATACAGATAAAAAAAAATAGGTTCATACTGTTCCTCAAATATTGGAAACAGTAAAAATGAGTTGAATAAGTCATGAAAATATTTAGATATGGTGACCACTGACATGCAAGTACTTGTATTGAAAAATAAGTGAAATTGACTTCTTATTCCAGTTATTGTACTGGTACTGCCAGAGAGATTGACCAGTTCATACACACAATCCACAATGTAGTAGTTGTTTTGCTGCTGTCATTAGATGTTAAAAAAATGTTCACCACTTTTGATAATTATTAATCCTAAGCAGAAAGCCCACCACTCCTATTTTACAATGCTGAGCCTGGTTTTCAATTGTATTATATTACGTGTCTCAGATTTTGCCATAGAAATATTCCAGATATATTTGTAATTTGTGATGTGTGGGCCTGCCTGTCAGGGTTGAACTGGCCCAGCAGGGCACAGGGTAAAAATCAAGCAGGACCCAGGCCCTCTTGTACTCTGCTGACCCAGACCCATACCCTTCTGAGAACCAGCCCCCTGATCTCCCCTGATCATGGGGGGTTATGGATGGGGTAGGGGCTATAGGGGGGTTGCAGCTGTGGAGGGGGCCCAGAGGGGGTTTGTGGCTGGGACTGGGGGGTGCAGAGGAGGGTAGGGGCCACAGTGGCAGAAACCCCAGTGGGTCTCAAACCCTGTAGTCAGATACTGCACACGGGATCTGCAGTTTCTGGATGCTAAATCTATACTTAAAGGAGAATGAAAGGCTTGACGCACTTGGGGTGCCAAACGTCTTCTTCTGTCTTCAAATTACCTGGGGAAATGCGCATGCCCAGATGAATGAAAAAGTTTAACTTTTAAGTTAAAGTTCAATGTGTGTCAAACACTTTGGGGTGCCAAATGTTAGGCACCCCCAAGGGATTGCATCGATTTACCTGAAGCCTGGTGAGCACTACAGACGATCCACGTCCATCTTCTTCTCTCTTCGAGTTTCCCAGGGAAATGCGCATGCGCAGATGATGAAAAAGTTTAACTTTTAAGTTAAAGTTTGGCTTTTTGTTATAATTCACATGCGCAGCGCAAAGGAAGGAGAAGGAAGTTGATCGCTAAAATTTGGCACCCCCAAGTGCGTCACATCTTTCTTTATCCTTTAAACGGATCTCGAGCATGCCTTGCCTTTCTGGTTATGTATGAGGTCTGGGCATGGGTATATAAATAATTATAGCTCACCTGGTCATGTTGGGCCTTGTTTGTGAGAGTGCTGTTAGGGTGAGGTGCAGATTGATGTTTTTTTCTTAATGCACACATCACTATTGCCAATTTGTACAACGTGCATTAGACATGGGGAAAGGACACTTCATTCATGAAGATCTAGGCAGAGCAATAGACATTGAGAGTTGCCCATATAACACAAGTCTCACAATTTGCTTGAGGCTTCAAATATAGCAGTAAACCAAGAGCAAAGGGCCACTGTGCCAGAGCAGGTTTTCTATCTCTTGGGTAGCAGACAGACAGACCTTTGAAATCATTTAAATGTACCCCTTACTTACGGTTTACTACTAATAGAAATCACTAAAGTTTGGTCATTATATAAAAATATTTACAAGATATGGAACACTGGGGTACTTCTGACAGTCTTTTAAACTT
>CM044431.1:128288948-128304458 GCA_024363595.1 Xenopus borealis
TGTCCCCATGCCATTATTCTGACATTGTTTCCTTGTTGCAGCACAGACATAGCTGATGAACAGATGAGCTCATGTTAGTGCTGATAGCAGTACTGACGGGTCACAATATGGACATGCTCTCAAAGCATAAAAAGAGGAGCTCTATGCTCCTCTTGGCAGTGCTCAGCAGTGCTGTACAGACGTGCCTAATATAAAGATAGACAGGCACTAATTTGATTGTGCTCCAATAGAAAGCAGTGTCTGTGCCTTTAAATGTTAACGCCACAAAATGTCATTTATATTGATATCATTTAAGTTAATGTATGTTGTTTTCATACAGGATGTTCTGTTATATCAGCAAATAAATAATATATATTTAAATTTTTTAATTTGGAAATTATAATTATAATAAGACCATCTACGTAGCAGCTGGAATCCAGAATTGTATATTGGCTGCAAATGTAGGACATTTACTATACCATTTAATTTACTGTAAAACAAAGGAAGTCAGTGCCTTTCAGTGAATGGCCGAAAAGGAATTTGGTTTTGTTCCCAGCAGTGCCAACACCATTTGTAATGGATACTGTCTTGATTATATATAAAATATTTTAACTGTTTATTTGCTCTATAAAGCTGCAATCCATCACTTCTTTTATTCATTTACCATAGAGTAGGGCTTTTATATTTTTCTCCTGGTTTTTTTCTCTGTCTTTTGCTTGACCTGTTTTGGGGAAATATGCGTGGTCTCTGGAAGTTTACTTCACAGTAAAGCTTTGACATTGTTGGCAGCTTTATTGTGAATGAACCTTTATTCATATTATTGAATGTTGTTTTCGCACAAACATGCACATGGACTCATATTATTATTATTTTGCAGATGCTTTTTTGTATGCCCTTCAAGTGGGTAAAGATGGAAGACATGATTTGGCAAGTTCTGAGAATTTTGGTGGTTCATTGCAACTAAAAAGTTTTGCAAATGGTTGACTAAAATACATTGGCAACATTTTGCAACACATTCTGAATAACCAAAAGCTTAACTCACACGATCATGTAATACAAGAAACTCTGCTTCCTATCTGTGCCAATTGTTTAGTGAGGTATGTAGGAGTCCATGGGTCAAATTATTTAAAGGTATTGGGAGCAATTTTCTGTGTTTAATGGGATCAATTGGATATCTGGGTTTAGTTATTCTGTATCAAACACACAAACCAAAGTGGCTTCATCTGTAAGTAGCTAAAAAACCTACAGAAAGTATGAACCTTAGCACCATTCGAATTAAGTTTTTTCTGCACATCCCTGCTTCCAAAGATATACTGTTTCTGCACACTGATATTTATTGTATTCTATAGTAGGATTCAAAATAAATATCAATGTACAGAAATAGTATTTGATGAAATTATGAAAGAAAATCAGGCAGGCATGTATATGTATTTAAGTAACTTGCAGTAAAATGACCCCTTAAAACAATGACTGCTTACTGTTTACTGATATTACTAATTACATAGTTACATAGTTAAATTGGGTTGAAAAACGACGAAGTCCATCAAGTTTAACCCCTCCAAATTAAAACTCAGCATACACACACCACTCCACACTTTCACACAAACCATATATGCCCATAGTAGCTATACTAACTGTAGAGTTTGGTATCACAATAGCCTTTATATTACTATAATACACAAAAGCTGTGAATATCTTGTAAATTATATCCTTATAAACGGTGAGTTCTGATGTCATCAGTTATAAACGGTGAGTTCTGATGTCATTTCTGTCATGTGACTCACTGAAACTTGTGTATTATAATAAATAAATGAGGATATTAATTTGGCTACACACTTAAACTATGAATCCAAACTTGTGGTTGGTTTTAAAGGTAAATTCAGGGTATTCCATGACCTGTATAAAAACACTCAGCCTTCGGCCTCGTGTTTTTATATGGTCATGAAACTCCTCTGTAACTTATAATATCCTTATATTTTACAACAGGGGGTACTTTATTCACTATATATTAGCATTTATAGATTTCTGTTTTCCCCATTTTTTAAATCAGTGACTTGCTTACTACATGGGTGGTCTGGGAGAGCAGTGAGGGCATGAATAAGGGAAGGGTGACCAATGTGAAACTAGCATGGCAGGCATATGCGAGGCATCAGGAGTGTCAGCAGGGCAGGACAGAGCGCTGAACTGCAGCCAAGGATGTGGGTGCCAAAATGAGACCACCAACATCACCTCTCATATCTGGGTGCCCACTCTTCCCTCAGTGGATGCGGCTTGATTCCTTAAATGGGTTGTTGACCTTTAAGTTAACTTTTAGTATGTAGTAGAATGGCCAACTCTAAGCAACTTTTCAAGTGGTCATTTCCTTTAAATAGTTTTTCATTATTTGGCTTTTTTCACCTGACTCCAGCTTTCAAATGGATGTCACTGACCCCATCTACAAACAAATGTAGCTGTTATTTTGTTATTTCCCGCCCTGATTTTTTCAAGTTCTTTTATTGCTAAATAAGATAAAATAGTGGATGGGAGTTTGGTCAAGCTTGGTTTAATAAATATATCAGATAAATTCAAGTTTTAGTAAATAACCCACTATATCTCCCCTTTAACCTGTTGGGTATTGATTGGCATTTAAGCTATAGGAGAGGTTTAATTTGCAGCCAAATAGAGCACAAGCTTGGCATAGTAGCCTTACTAATTGACAAAGCTATCTTTCTTTTTTAAGTGTGTCAAAATTAACCGTTCAGTGACTTTTCGTTCTTCCCTTACTTAGTCGGGAAATTTATGTTGACTTAATCCCCATGTGATCCCCTCATTGAAACTGCTTTTATGCTATAATTTGGCTACACACTTAAACTATGAATCCAAACTTGTGGTTGGTTTTAAAGGCAAATTCAGGGTATTAACTTTCTTGGCTCTTCAACATCAATGAAAACAAATTTGTTTTTTTAAAAATAAACTGACCTCGTTCCATTTAGCGAAACAGAAACCATACAGTCTCTTGCAGAATTAACATTACTACCCTGTTTATACAGGAAATACCATTACTACTGTTTTTATTTTGTTTGCATTATTTAGGAATTGCCTTATGTTCAGTTTGGAAACCTACAGATTTTTCAAGCAAGCCAGCAAATTTCCTGCTTGCCAATGTGTTTCTAAGAGCCGTATCTCTTTGAAAGCATATTTATGGAAAATATTAAGTAATGAGAGATCTTTTTAGAGGCCCCATTTCCAAAAAATGAACTACAGAGACCATTCTGGAACATTCTGCAGTAGACTCTAAACAATCAGCAAGAAAACCACAACAATGTTAAATATTCAAATAGCTTTCACTCCATTCAATCTATAGTCTATAAGAGCAGAGCCACGTGTAATCTTCCTTTCCCAGGACGCATGCTGTTCTAGTTTTGGAAAGCTTTGATTTAATTAAAACCTTATCACTATTCCATTTGTTTCCAATAGTCTCACTCTTAATGCATCCAAGTTCAAGGCTAGTCAGAATTAGTGGTGCCTAGAAATGATGACTCTAAATTCCCTGCACTGGAGCTGACTTTAAGAACTAATACTACTACTAATGCCCCAATAGCTGGTTGAAGTTGGAACATGGAAGTTGTCACCTTTAAGTTAACTTTTTTTAAAGGGTTTTTATTTTGGATTTTCTCAACAACACAACTGCTATGACATTTAAGAAATGAGAGTCATCAACATCACATTGTTTCAGCAAGTCATGGTTAGCAAAACATAGGCACATGTTAATAAACCAACAGATTGCATTGGCCCAGGGTTAACTTTTTCATTAAGGGATTGCTATTATCAGACCTGGAGGTCTGCCACCAGTTATGGGTCCCACATCTCAGATTTTTCGGGATGTCATCTATAAATGTAGGTTCATTTAATAACAGACAGTTTGCTGTTTATTGGTTGCACCCATTGTTGAATAGTCGTGGTTGGGGGCTCATCCACATTGCAACTAGCTTATTGGTGTAAAAATGTAATGTTCTGAGCAGGGTTCTGGTTTTATTCAAAGGGATAATGCAGTCTACTAGACCTAATAAACATAATTCTGGGGTTGACAGGTTCCAGGTAACAGAATTTGGTCATTAAGGTACTTTACCACTTTGGACCAATAGTTGTAGACTATACAACATGCCTATAGTAAGTAGAGAAACCCAGCATCTGGGGATTGATACTTAGGCATGTGGCATTGGGATTCTTACCCATAGCTTTCAGTCTCAGTGGGGTAATATACATTCAATGCATTATCCTAAATTGCACAATTCTGTCTCTAGTGGAGATCAGATAGTTGTATACGCCATGCATTATCTCTTCCCACATATTGTCTTCATGGTGAGGTATGTCAAAGGGGTTCCCTGGGCTGGGGAGTAGGGATTTATACAGTCAGATAATAGTTTCTCAAGGTTTGGGTCCCATAGTCTATTTTTATACCATAAGATTGTGGTAGTGACTACCTGAGAGTTGAGTTGAGCACCACGGAAGCTGGATTCTTAGCAGTGGGGTAGCTGACACTTGCCAATATTGTTTCAGTGGTACATCAGAACCAACAATACAAAGCACAGACTTTAATTAAATGGGCAATAAAATATCTTACAGATGCAGGATTTGTGTGTTAAATGCATTGTGACTTAACTCATCTATCCCATTAATCCCACTTAGCACAGAATATTGTGTCACAGCATCCCATCCAATTAAAGAGTTCACCATTGAAAACAATGGAGCTTTGGTATGCTAATGAAAAGGTTAAATGCATTAAATGAGTTAAGATAACTTTAGATAACACAGTTTCTTCAATTAGCCCTGAGTCACAACGCATTTAACTCACAAATCCCAGTGACTGCATCTGTACTTAAGAATTATTTGGCTTCATTTAATTAATTTATTATTAATTTAAGTTGCAAAGTAAGCTTACAATAAATGATTCTTCAACTGGAGAAAACTAAATCTTAAAACAAATATGTGCATCAATTACCTGGAAAAAGTGTATTTTTTTTTTAATAAAACCTTTGAGGAATAAATCAAAATGGAATTCCTCTAGCACCAGCTGGCATCATTCTTTAGTGTAAGTACATTACACAGATGCCCACACTATAGGTGATCCTTCACAGACCTATTAAAACAGCAATGTATTGGAAAATTCACCTTTTCAAGTTTATTATTCCTTGAAGCACAGTATATACAAATATATTTTAGAAATGAAAATATAACAAAACTAACAAGTAAATCTGACACTTCTCTGTTGTTCTGTTTTTGAACTTCATACCTGGTGCCTATGAGCAAGTGACTTCAAAGGCCAGTTTATTACTTTCACTAGGAAAATAAAAAAGTGCTATTTTAACATCCACTTGGTATTTTGTATTAATATTTCTATGGTATGCTTTCCACAACAGTTCAATTCCGACATCAGAGCAAAGAAATATAAGTTGTGAAATACTGCACTGTTTCTTTTTCTTTACCCTTTTATACCGAGAGTCTAATAGGATAAGCTACACATTTCGCTATTAGCAAAATACATTCACTAACATATGTGTCCATCCCATGGTGAGTACTGGGTAATTAATGGATACTGTGGCCTTCAGACAACCTTGTCTTGCAAATTTGAAGAAATTGTGATATATACTGTGTATTAGGGATACAATAATGAAATGATCAGGGTCATGTGTTATATACTGAAAGAAAACAATGGGCAGTACACAGAAGGGTGTTGGTGAACAATTCTGGGCTGCTGATCTACTGGCCACCAGCTTAGGATCTGTTGATCTCTGGGCACACAAGCTGTTGTCAGAATTTGATCAGCCTGTGTGTGGTCGGTCACAGAGGTCAGTGTGTGACTGCACACAGGCTGCTCAAATTGAAATCAATGGAGCAGGGGCACTGAGCAGATCTCTCAGCCTTCTAAGTGACAACAGCCTGTGCAGTGGCGTAGCTACTCCCTGGTGGGCCCCGGTACAGGATGGGCACCTGGGACCCCCTGTGGGACCCTTACCTCTATAAATTGCATGCTGGAGTGTTGATGGCATATGTGATGTATAATCTCCCCCAGATAACTGCCTGCCATAACCATTTTTGTGGCTCCAATGGGCCCCAAGGGGATGGGGACGCTGGTGCAAATGCACCCCATGCACCCCTGGTAGTTACGCCACTGAGCCTGTGTGCCTATAGCCTTTGAATACCCATTGCTGTATGTAATTGACCTATACCATAATGGAATATCAGCTTGTTCCCTCCTAAGCCTTAGCCAGCCTTTACAGCTCAGCTGGTGGGGGATGCTGGGACTTCATATTATTAAGGCACACAAGTATTTACAATTGTTCAAACTAAAACAATCAATAATGTACCTATAACATTCAAATAGTTTGTCTTTTACAAATTCAATAAGAAAGGGGCTTTTTTCTTTCAATTCTCTTGTATTATTCTTATTATTATTTTTATCATTTGGTGATAGTAAAAAGATCCCATGGTGTTGGACGGGAGTTTACGATGCCATATGTTTTGAATCCAAACCAGCTTCTTCTAAGGCAGAAGCAAAGATCTGCAACCAGAGTTAGTTCTTTGCCTCTCCTTTTTGTTGAAGGCATATGCCCAAACATAATATAGCCTTCCTCTCTCTGATGTGACAGATGTAAGACCACCTGCCAGCATATATCACTTGGCTTGCCCTACAGTATTGCTGGTTTCTCATCCCAGGATTTACTGCACTGCTTTCTGAGTAAACAATATGTTATGCAGTGCTGTGGGTCTGATGTTTTGCTTCTGTGGTCTTGTGCACATTTGCGGTTAGTGTATAACTCTTGAGGACAATAATGGATATTAACCATCAATTAGGATTAATATGAACATGCAAAAGCCTTCATATAAATAAGGCTCAATACACAGCACTGTCACCTGATTTTCCTGAACACTTATAACCCAATATCATGAAAAGTATCTATCATATATTCCTTTTACAAAGGCTCATATATATATAATATTTGATTATTGCAATATAATAGATAAAATAATAAACCATGTTATTGTGGCCATTTGCCAAAATAAAGAAGTCATGTAATAAAAGTAAGCTAAGTTTGCACCAGGTCTATTGCCTTATCGTAGACAATCAGCAGGAATTATATACCTGTTTGAAAGCAAAAGTGATTAGTTGCTATAAGTCACTAGATACAATGCAAACTTTGAGATTTAGCTCTCACTTCCTCCTTTATGGGTAATGTGATAAAAGTCTAAAGCAGGTCTGATATTTGTTTTCCAACAAGCGACCACTAAATGCTACTTGCTCACTGCAGCTACTTGCTGTTTGTATCGGTTTCTAGTGCCAGGGCAAACTGACTTTTATTAAATTACACCTTTATTTGCTAAAACCTGTGTTAAGCTCATTAATTGCTGGCACATAGCCTGGAGTTTTCTCCATGAGACTAGAGTTGCCAGGTTACTTGATCCTTTGTAGCTGTGGTTTTATATGAACACAAGAGAGAGCTCCTGATTCATGACTGTGTTCTCTCATGCACTATCCCACCCTATGTTAGTGAACAGGCCACTTGACTAGTGAATAGGCTTTTCATTTTAAAGCAGAAAATAATGCATTCAAATGCTGGAGATACGTGTGATTTCACATTTCACAACTACTAGAATATTCTAATCAGATTAAAGCAAATATCTATCAGTATCCGCAATTCCAATGTAAAACTGGTGCATAAGAAGCACACTAGAAAATGGCTTAAGCACAAGACCTACAATCCTTTCGTTATTCATTTTCATTCTCAAACCTTCTGTTGTAATGTTATTTTTTTGCTTCCTTCTTCTCTGTTTTTTTACTTCATTTCTTTCACGTTTTTGGTGTTTTACACCTTTTTTTTGGTCTTCCAACGCATTTTGTCTTCCTCTCCCTTTTTCTTTCTCATTCCTTCTTCCCTTTTTGGTTTATAATCTTTACTTTTGAATCTCCCTTTCTTCACTCCTCTCCTTTTCTACTCACTCTCCTTTATTTTCTCATTTAAACAGGGTAGACTTAGGAAACTGGAATTTACTTGGGGCATTTGCAAATGGAACACAAATGGAAAGACTCTGGGTTAAATTTTATTACGGCTCACTGTCCTGATTGTATTATTCAAGAATTAAGGATTTTCTTAGAATTTAGAGAGCTTGCCATACCTAGCCTCTGTATGACTTTTACTTTTTTTTTCGGGAATCAAATTTAATTAAATTTTCCAGGGTGTTTCTCTGGTGACCTGAAGGCCATGAGTGACTCCATGTTCAGGAGCAAGCTTGGCTATTTGCCATATTCTGTGTGTTAGTTTATTGCTTCATTCAGAGAAATTAGTTTCTGCTCAATTTAAGATGGAATGCAACTCTAAATGTTGCGGTTTTCTGTACTTAAATATGTTCTCAAAAACTAGGCCATTCAGAATGTTCTTAAAATCTGAAATCCAACTATTTACTCTTTAGGTCTAATCTCCTGTCAGGAAAAGTATTTTTACCAAACTGAAACTGTCCAAGAGAAAAAGTGTAGTATGTCTCAGTTTAAGGCCCTGTTAGTCGGGGTGGTTAAAATTGCAGGGAATGCAAATGGTAGCTTCCAGAATGGTATATTTAGCTAAGCACCTGCCAGCAGATGTTTAAAGTAACATGAGGTTTACAGACCTCAGACGGTCTTTATGGATTTTGTGCCAAAGCAGGAGGTAACCAGGAAAAGTAATTACGGAGGAGAGTTGGGTGCTCAATGCAAAGCTAACTGCTATCATCATCATTTATTTATATAGCGCCGTCAGGATACGCAGTGCTTTACCTTAGTTATAACAAACAGGGAAAATATAATGGATAACAATCAAGGGTTTACAGAATACAATAGGATTAGAGGGTCCTACAGAATAGAGTAAAGGTAAAGGTTAGGATACAATTGAGACATTAGGGTTTCAGACACAATTTTGGGATTTATGATACAGTAGTGATTGATTAATCAAGGTACATTGAATAAGCTTCTTTAAGGAGCGTTTGAAAGTTTGGAAAGAAGGAAAAAGCCTGACAGCTCGAGGCAGAGAGTTCCAGAGAAAAGGAGAAGCCCAAGAGAAGTCTTGTAGACGAGAATGAGCAGAAGTGATGAGAGAAGAAGTGAGGCAAAGGTCAGAAGCAGAGCGAAGGTTGCGTGTAGGAGTGTATTTGGAGATCAGAGATGAAATATAGGGAGGGACTTCACTGTTAAGGGCCTTGAATGTGAGGGTTAGTAATCTGAATTTGATTCTAGAGGAGATTGGGAGCCAGTGAAGGGACATGCATATGGGAGCAGCGGATGTTGAGCGGTTAGATAGATGAATGAGTCTAGCAGCAGCATTTAGCACAGATTGGAGTTGCAAAAGGTGACTTGTTGGAATAGAGTAGATTGCAGTAATCAAGTCTGGAGATGATAAGTGATTGAATAAGTGTTTTGGTTGATTCTGAACTGAGATATGGTCGTATCCGGGCAATGTTGCGTAGTTGAATACAACAGGATTTTGCAAGTGTCTGAATGTGTGGTGAAAAAGACAGATGCGAGTCTAGTATAACTCCTAGGCAGCGTGCCTGTGTGGTGGAATGAAAAGTAGTGTTGTTTACTGTGAGTGATATCTGGGGGACAGGGGAAGATCTTGGAAGAAATATAATGAGTTCTGTTTTTGAAAGGTTCAGTTTCAGGTGGCGCTGTGACATCCAGGAGGAGACAGCAGAGAGACAGTCTGTAACTTGGGAAAGGACAGAAGGAGAGAGGTCAGGGTTGGACAAGTAGAGTTGGGTGTCATCACCATAGAGGTGATACTGAAGTCCAAATGACTGAATAAGTTTTCCTAGTGAAGTAGTATAGAGTGAGAACAACAGAGGGTCTAGAACAGAGCCTTGAGGAACTCCGACAGAGAGAGGGAACATAGTAGAAGTAGAGCTGGAGAAGGCAACTTTAAAAGAACGGTCAGACAGATAAGATGTAAACCATGAAAGAGCAGTGTTGCGAATGCCAGCTGAGTATAGAATGTCAAGGAGGAGTGGGTGGTCAACTGTGTCAAAGGCTGCAGAGAGATCGAGAAGGATGAGTATGGAATAGTGACCTTTAGACTTTGCCAGTAGAAAATCATTGGTTACTTTGGTGAGTGCAGTTTCAGTTGAGTGTGTTGGGCTGAAGCCAGATTGCAGGGGGTCAAGAACGGAGTTGCGAGTAAGATGCTGCTAATAATGATAATTTATTACTGACGCAAATAATGTCTGAGAGTGTAACTTCACTTTAACCCATCAAAAGTATGAATATTAAGAATAGTAATTCAACAGGTGGTGGACCAGTTTTGTTTTTCGATTGCTAAATGCCATTTCCATTTGAATGCTAGCTACTTCTCGCTTCTCTTGACCTGATAAGTTGCATCCTTGAGGTTCTGGCATATTCTATTACTATTAACATGTATTTCTATAGCGCCAACTTATTTGGTAGTGCTGAAGTTACAGTTTACTATGCATGTTCTCAAAAGGCATTTAAAATATTTATTGTGCTGATTGTGGTATATCACATTAGCATTCATATTCTTTGTAAAAGAACTCAAATTATACATTATAGTATAAAAATTCTCTTTTAATTTAATGAGAGATTTCTTTTTGTGAAAATTAGAATGGAAAAATGGTTTGCAGCTGTTCAAGAGCCGGTAAGATGCATGGTGGGAATACCTATATTGTGCTGTCTCAGTGTACTTTGGGTCCAAGAGAATGTGGCCAAGGTTTCCACACAGGACAAGAAGGGGATTTCCTAGATTTCTTCTTAGACTAAATGGGGATCTCTGTTTAATTTTGGAATGTTTACTATTGAATGTAACATGCATGTCCATTTTTTCGCAAATGTCTATTTAAATTGTGCCAGTCCTGGATGGTGTTCTAGATTCACTTTTAACCTGCAACTTGAGAAACTTTCCAGCCATGCAATCTTTGCCAAAATTAACTTTTGAATGACTTCTGCTTCCACAGTTATTATCTGACTCTAGGGATTGGAAAGCACACTTTTGATGGAAATAAACTTTGTGTGCCAGACCAAGAGTTCTTTTGAGGCCAGTAGACAGGCAGACTGCTTTGTGTAGCACTACGCTGGACTTGACTTCATGTAGTTACAAATGAATGAATACAGCAAAAGTTTGAAATAAAGGGGGTGCCATCAGATTTGTTATGAAGTTTACATAACTGTAAAACACATATCCGTTCAGGAACTAAAATGCCATTTCTTATGTCGATTTTTAAAGAAGACGGGGGGGTACATAGTTTGCATACGTTTAGATTTTCTCAACACTTATCCTGGGCTTATACAGCTGTTTTTAAACTACACTTCACACCATCCCACAACAAAAGAATCATGGTGGTACTTTATACTCATCTGCAAATTATATTCAAAGCAAGGTCTGTAATTGAGGGCCCCCCAAAAAAATACTGTGGGCTTTGTAACTGTAACAATTATAAATGATTAGCTGAAACCAAATTTAAAACATCTATGAAAATATACATTGAATGGCCAGAAGTATTCAGGCACATTTTTTAACGAAAAGTATATAGACATGCCATCTAAGATGATATTTCCTTAAAGGGGTTGTTCACCTTCGAGTTAACTTTTAGTATAATGTAGAGAGTGATCTTCTGAGACAATTTGCAATTGGTTTTCATTTTTTATTGTTTGTGGTTTTATAGTTATTTAGTTTTTTATTCAGCAGCTCTCTATTTTGCAGTGTCAGCAATTTGGTTTCTAGGGTACAAATTACCCTAGCAACCCTACATTGATTTGATTAAGAGACTGGAATATGAATAGGAGATGGACTGAATAGAATGATAAGCAATAAAAAGTGGCAATAACAATACATTTGTAGCCTTACAGAGCATTTGTTTTTAGACGGTGTCAGTGACCCCCATTTGAAAGCTGCAAAGAAACAGAAGAAAATTGCAAATCATTAAAAAACTATGAAAAATAAACAATGAAGACCAATTGAAAAGTTGCTTAGAATTGGCCCTTCTACAATATAAGTTAACTTGAAGGTGAACCACCCCTTTAATTGTCACTGCTTAGTTCCAAACTCACCACAAGAACTATTTATTTAAAGTGTGGCGTTTTAATGGGGGATACGAGACAAACAAATCTAAATTCACCATGTCAGTGGAGTGGTGTAAAGGTCACTGCTATTATACTCTGGAGCAGTGAAAATGCCCCCCATTAAATAATTTATTATATTTCACCATCAGGCATGTCTGATGAAAAAGTATGGGTTTTGGTAGATACAGAGGAACATTACCTACCTGAATGCATATTGCCAACAGCAAAGTTTAGTGGAGGAATAAAAAATGCTCTGAAGCTGTTTTCCATGGACTGGGCTAGAATTCCTGGTTCAATTGAAAACAAACCTCAAAGCTATAGCATACAATGATATTTTGACAATTTTGTGCTTTGGTAAGTTTAAGCATAACAATGCTCCCATGCTCAAAGGGAGATCCATACAGAATAGGTTTGTTGAGATTGGAGTGGAAGAACTTGGCTGGACACACAGAGCCGTGAACATGTATGGGATTAATTTAAACGCCACCTGACTTGATTCTTTTTCTGTTTGTTTGTTAATTTCATTGGCACAGGGCTTTAGCTGAAGTGTCACTCTGCCAACCTAACTACACTCCCATTCTGTGCAATTCTTTTTCAAAATACCCATAATGCTTTGTAGAAAATTATGATGATATACAATTAGGATGACTGTGTCAATGTATGTTTGAAATGCAAGTAATATTCCTATAAATGTTTGCTTATTATATTACAGTCATTAAACTGTAACAATGATTTAAGCCGTCATTATTTGTTGGAAGTGATATTTTACAGTGGATTTATTGTAGAGGGGAGCTGCATTTTATATTCCATATAAAGCAGTTGCAGAGAATGCAGCGGAGAGGCAGCTATGATCTACTGAGAAAATATAACATCCTCCTCTTATTTTTTTTTTATATAGCGGACATTTTTATTTCTGAATTAGTTTTGGATAGTTCTTGGAATATGAGAAAATAGCAGTGTGTTGGCAAAGGGAATTGATATCTGTCACTAAAAATACTGCATGTCTGGATACTTTTGGCCATATGGAAGAGTTTGTTATTACTGAGTCCTCTGAGGAAAGGACTGACTGCAAAGTATTATAGCTTTGATGGGATCTCATGGGATCCTGCTGGCCAGCATACAGCAATGTTAAGGCTTGCTAGCTCTTTATCTATATGTAGGAAACATGCTCACGCTGAAGAGCTTAAAGACTAAGCAGCTTCTTATCTGTTATTTTTAACCCCATGGGAATTAGAGAAGTAGTTACCTCCTATAATTGTGAACGACATCTATAAACAGCTTGCAAATTTTTTTATTCCAGTTACTCATATTCCAGATTGATATTAAAACACTGGAAAAACCCTGAGAACTGAATTATAGAGTTCTGACACATAGCCAAAAAAGGAGCTTAAATATCTGAGCTGAAGTTCAAGTCAGATAAAGTAGCTTAATATTATCAAACAAATTAATTGCTGTTCAATGAGTGCTTCCTCTCAGATTGGCAGCCAGAGGACATGCACCTTGATATGGAAAACATCACATAAATGTCAGCGTAAGTGGAGCAGCATCATGTGGCTGCTCTACATCCAGCTGACAACAACATCCAGTTGTAACTCAAGATAAATGTAGGAAGGTAGCACGAGGCATGATTTCAATGGAACAGCATGGATCTAAGTCCAGAGCCCTTGGGGAGGATGCAAGCAATTCCACTAGATAGGAAATACTTTAGTAGAGAATTTACAACCTAACAAGTCATGATGAACTCTTACATTGTCTGATTAAACCTTCTGAGTTGATAAGCTATGCTCTTTGACAATATATGGATGTAAAAATTCACCTTTCCATTGCATCAGCTAGATAAGGTATTCATTATTTCAGCAAGTTTCTCTTGGTCTCCACACTGCCTACAGCCATTTATAATGAGTAAAGCATGATCAAATTGATTTGTGTGTTTTGTTTTATGCTTGATTTGTGTGCTCCCTCATGTCTCTGTATTGGTTTGTTATCACTGGTAAATTGTCCCCATTGCTGTTTGACTGTCTGTACGGTGTGAGTGAGAGCAAGCAGATTCTGTGGTGACAGGACCACTTCTCAGTGAAACCCACAATCATATGCAAGCCTAGGCCAACAATAGTCCCTTTCTATGGGGCAAATTCACTAAATCACGAAGCGTCTAACGCTAGCGCTTATTCGCCAGCGTGACATCATTTCGCAACTTCGACAATTTACTTACAGTGTCCCTGGTGAAAATTCGCTAGCGAAGTAGATAGACTAGCACAACTTTGCACCCTTACGCCAGGCCAAGTTGCGCACTGATGAAGGGACGTAACTATGCTAATTCACTAAGATGACCATTTTACTGAACGTTACCTCTTGTGCTAGACTTTACTTCACCAGATCAGACGGGTGAATTCAATACAAACGCTGGCATCTTTGACTTTTTTTTAGGGTGATCGTCTGAAAAATAGCGTAATTCTTTTGGGGTTACCCTCCTTCCCCCCTACATTTCCTAAAATATGGCAACTCAACTATACAGTGGGCACATGTTTAGGGCAATAGGACAACTTGTGTAGTGTAATGTAGTGGCTGTAACATACTTCTATTATACGTTTAACTTCTTGCCTTATGCAAATTAGGCATCGCTAGCATAAGTGCACTTTGCCTGGTGAAGTAACGATAGCACAACTTCGCTAATGTTCATCTCCCTGAGTGCAACCTCGCATTTTAGCGCTGGTGAACGTCGGCGAAGTCAATGATAGCGCATTTTCGCCGCTTAGTGAATTTGCCCCTATCTTTTTTCTTGAAATTGTATGTCCCATCATAAAAAACCCCAAAAACAAAAAAGGGCAAATTAGAAAACATATCCTGCATATACATATATATGTTAAGAAGTAATAAATAGGACAACAAAATAAAGATATTTAAGATGATGGTTTTGGTTGCTTAATTTGCTAAAATTGGTCTTGTAAAACTAAACACATACATGTAATAAAAGGCATACTGGTTGCCCAAGCCTTGTAACTCATCACACCAAATATTTAAGTGGCATTTACTGGTCAATATTTAGCTAGGAAAGCTAATTTCTGATTGGTTGCCTGGCAATGTTGGGTACAGGCCTGCTACATATCTGACCAATGACATTGCAGTATTACATATCTAGCATCTACCACAGCTTTGGTTGTTTAGAACAACAATTCCAGTATAAATAAAATTTAATAGCATCAACTTAGCCTTGTGTTATTCAAGCAACCTGCTTGATAGGCTGGGCCAAAGGAGACTATGTATTCAACAATATTTATGATTTTTACATATATGCCCTTTCAGCTTCCAGTACATCTTGTCATTGAAATATCCAGTTACAATTCCTAAGGACAGTCTGTTAAGATTCCTAGAATTAAGCAAAATAAACTTTCCCACAGTAAACTCAGAGCCGGGCCAAGGTAATTTGGCACCCTAGGCAAGGACTTCAATCAGCA
>CM044431.1:128305964-128336634 GCA_024363595.1 Xenopus borealis
CCCAAGGCTGTACCTGTTGTGCCAAACAATACATGGCCCCCCAAGTCTGTATCTGTTGTGCCAAACAATGCATTGCCCCCCCCAAGTCTGTACCTGTTGTGCCAAACAATGCATTGCCCCCTAAATCAGCATCACCAAAATTGCCTGGCCCCAGCACAGATCAGTGTATACCTGTCCTCTCTTTCTCTCTGTTCTTCAATAACACCAGCCGACAGTTTCAGAACAAAGAATGCCAGCAGGTTATGTCACACTAGCACTGCAGGCTCTCTCCAACACAACAGGCCAGACCAGCACAGGGGCACAGCTCCCACCCTGAGTGACATCTCCACACCGCTTACTACAGTGCATGGATGCGCAATTGCGCAATTGTCTACTCTTACTCTCTTCTTAAGAACTGGAGCAAACAATGAAGCAGGAGGGAGAGAGGGCAGGCTGAGGCACAATCAGATCCAGTCAGGGCAAGTAAGAGGGAGGTGGGAAGCAGAGCAGAACTCTGCTGGGGCAGCCACATTGGAGAAGGAACCTTAAAAGTTCAAACTTAAAGAAATAAAATAAAACGAAAAAAAATTCTTTCTTTTCAAAAGTGTTCCCCCATGACTGCACCCTTGGCAGGCGCCAACTCTGCCTACCCCTAGTTCTGACCCTGAGTAAACTTTGTGGCATGTTGAAGAGTTGAATCTGAAAATAAATTGTATATCTTTACCTCTGTTTTAAAAACTGAAAGCAATGTTTATCATACAGGTTATACATGACTATTCTTATGTAATAGAACCAATAGAACTTGCTGCAACTATTAAAATCATACCAAACAATCAAAGACAAATATTTCAATATTAAGTGGACACAAAGTGCAAAAAAACAGCACAATATGCCATGTTTTTTTTCTCCAACAGCACAATGTTCTCTGCCTAAATTCATTGAGCTTGAAAAACAAGAGCCAAGTTATGCAAAATTGTACATGGGTTGCATCAAAATAAATCAAAAAAATATTATTATTTGGAAGGCCATGGGCATACAAATGCCCATTAACTGAACGCCATGGCATAGGTGCAAACAGGTGCACTGGTCATTGCTAGATGTAAAAGATAAGTCGGTCTTTCTACTTGCTGGATTTGTGCCTTGTTCACATTGTAGGTACAGTGGGTGATGTTGAACAACAACATGTGCAGTGTATTCAGCTTGTGGTTGGCTTTTTTATGTAGGTGTTTTTTGTAGTGCCCTTTTGGAATGTAAGCGTTTTCACTCCAAGTGTCAGTAACACACGGGAGAAGGACAAAGGCTCTGCCAGGTTTTTCCATCAAAACATGTCAACGGATATCTTAGGAATGTATCATGCACTTTATATTTCAGTAGTCACTGTTTTCTCAGTTACAACTTCCCATGTTTGTTTGGGCAAAGGTTTTTCAGCTTGGCCTTGCTGGCCTTTCTCTTTAAAAAGAGTGAAAGCCCACTCTGTGTGACTCACAGTTCTGAAGCTAAGATAACCTGAAGGCTTGTTATGACATTTCGAGTTAAAAACAACAAATCATTTTTGGGAGTATTTCTTGCAGTTACATACAGTACTATCTTTCCATAGGTTGTCAAAGAACAGCACCACTGCCTATAGTATGTACCGCAGACAAAACTAATTCTAAGTATGCATTTATTGATAGGATAATTAAGTTTATAACTCACTAAGAATTTTCTGCAAACAGCAGATCAGCTTGAAAGCCCTTCATTGTACTCTTTTTTTTTTGGTAAATAAGCAACCATATATGATAAATATGATTGACTGTGTTAAATTTGTACAGGCTGAGGGTCCAATTAATTGTTAAACAAAACAAAAAGCAATGGAAGGAAAACACAGCTATAGCCTCTATCTGAGTTTGTTTGTGCAGTGTCACGCAGACATGCTAAACAGCAATAACACCTAAAAGTAACATCTATATGGTGATTTGTGTAGGCTGTTTGCTATTTTACAGACACTGGACAGCTTCATTTTAGGTTGTCAGCACTATTATATCATTTGAATCACTAATATTCTTGATAAATTATATTTTTTAATACAAAACAAAAGGTTCAGCAAAATCAAATCTAAATTAATAAAGTTTGCATCACAAATAGTTTTTTCAACAACGCACTACACTAACTAACCCTAATAATAATGGAAGTGACATATTATCCGCTGAACATGAAACAACATAGTTTCTCCTGCAAACTCCTGGCAATTTTTCAGTTAAGCAGGCCAATCTATTATGTAGGGTGTAATCCTTTGGCCTCAAAGAATCTAAAAATTGTTTCGGTTCAGGTTATTAATGCAGTAAACTGTAAGCATATTATTACATGAAGTATTTTTTACAACAGAGGCTTTTCCCCACACACTACTTTTCTTGTTATCCAATGGTTATTGGTCAGCAATGAGAACAGTTGACCACAATTATCCCACATTATAGACAACATGGGTAGACAGACTTATATCCCTCTCTCCCAAACTTCCAGAACAAGCACTGCATCCCAGCAAATTAAAGGAGTAGATTTATATTGCGCTACAGTGTTTGCTTTAATAATGGGACTTGCGTGCCTAATGCACCCTAAGTTGAACTGAACTTTTCTTAAAGTGTTTCTTAACAGGATCCAGATTTACAACCCTGCCTAAAGCTCAGTTGCAGAGGCAAAGTGAAGCATGCGGAAAGTGAGTTGTTGGACTTGAAAATTGTATGCATGGTCCCCTTGTCAAAGCTGTTTTTAGAATTGACAGCTGGCTTCTAGCAAGAGACTGTCACAATTGAAACAAGCATGTTAAACAGAGGCAACAATTACAGTAACCAGTTTACACTTTGACCTCATTTATTTACTTATAATGAATGATGTCAAGGCATAAAGAGGAACGAACCTACTTATTATATAATATAATTGTTAGAATACTATAAAGAAGTTATTGAAAAAAAGAATATTTTAATATTTTAATATCAATTTTGCAAACCCATAGAGCCATCTGAAAGTCCTAGTGCACAGCAAAACTAGTATTTTGAACCAGAACATCATTCTACTTTTCAGCGGTTCTTTAAAAATGGCCAATTGTGATGTATATAACAACATAACAATATTCTGACCTGTGTACAATTTTTTATTATATATATATATATATATATATATATATATATAGTAAATAAAGTACCCCCTATTGTAAAATATAAGGATATTATAAGTCACCAAGGAGTTCCGTGACCATATAAAAACACGAGGCCAAAGGCAGAGTGCTTTTATACAGGTCATGGAACTTTGAGGTTACTTCTAATATCCTCATATTTTCAACAAAGGATATTTTATTTATTATACACAAGTTTTAGTGAGTCATGTGACAAAAATTACATCACTACTCATCGTTTATAACTGATGACATCACTAGTCACCGTTTATAAGGATATCATTTACAAGATATTCATGACTCTCTGAGAAGAGCGAATTAAAGGGGTTGTTCACCTTTGAGATAACTTTTAGTATAATGTAGAGAATGATGTTCTGAGACAATTTGCAATTGGTTTTCATTTTTTATTGTTTGTGGTTTTATAGTTATTTAGCTTTTTATTCAGCAGCTCTCTAGTTTGCCGTGTCAGCAATTTGGTTTCTAGGGTACAAATTACCCTAGCAACCCTGCATTGATTTGAATAAGAGACTGGACTTTGAATAGGAGAGGGACTGAATAGAATGATGAGTAATAAAAAGTGGCAATAACAATACATTTGTAGCCTTACAGAGCATTTGTTTTTAGATGGTGTCAGTGACCCCCATTTGAAAGCTGCAAAGAAACAGAAAAACATTGCAAATCATTAAAAAACTATGAAAAATAAATAATGAAGACCAATTGGAAAGTTTCTTAGAATTGGCCCTTCTTTAATATATTAAAAGTTAACTTGAAGGTGAACCACCCCTTTAAAAGCTGTTGTTTGCAATTAAGCAACATAGACAACCCCAGTGGCATACATATCACTGGCTCAAGTTGTACTAGTTTTGTACTAGTTTTTCAACTATGTGTTAATCTTTCAATTCTGTAGGGACACAACTCCTAAACCCAAGTTGGCTTAACTTGTCCCTGATGATTCCGAGCCATCTGCTAACCCTTCTAATTTATAAAACGTTTGCCTGACCAGCTGAGGTGAGAGCTGTTTCCAACAGGCCAGGAATGTGAATGATATTTATTTTCCCCCTACTGTTAATATCACCACTGGGAATTTTGCATATACCATACAAAGGTAAATATTGTTTTCTCTTTTTCCCCTTAAATCATTCAAAAGGAATAAGACACATTTGAAAATATAGTTTAATAACAACGTATGCTGGCAGTTTCATACAAAATGTGCAAATCATTAAAATAATAACATTTAATTTCTTTTGCATTTCATATAAATCCTGGCTAGTAATGTTAAAGTGTACCACATAAACGAGGTTTAGTGTTAAAATATGTCACTGACAGTACAGAAACAATACTATGTATTTAAAGATTATTATATATTTTTTAAAATTATTTGAGACTTAATTATTCCAGGTTATTAATACAAGCACGTCTTTACATAAACTATTAAACAAATGCAATATATATATATATATACAAACTACAATACGAGAAAATGTATTATAATAGAATAAAATTAATATGTGTGTGAATGTAATAAAAACCTTCAATCCATGGAATGATAAACAGTGTTTAAAGACCTTGTCACATCAATTTGAAAAGCTATCACAAATAATTAATAATAAATTGAATTTAGAATTGCATTAAATGTTTAAGTTTTCTCAAAGTGACTTTTTTTTAATAACATAACAGAACTCTAAAGATGGTTAGCAGATTCTGCTGCCATTATTGAATGTCAAAGATTTAGAAAACTAGATCTCTGGCATACATGTAGCCTACACTAGACTTGATTCAGCTTGTAGGCTCTACCATTGCTTGACCTTTAGGGCTCCAATTGGTTTATATTAACCTTACTTTGACTTACCTTACTAGTGGCCAGCGCCGGACTGGGAGGAAAAAGCAGCCATGCAAAAGCATGATATATATTTCCAACCCCCAAGGTTAACTAGAACTAGAACTATGTTGGAACTGGTCTTTGCAACAGATATATCACCCTAGTTTCTATCACAACTATTCTTTCTGATGGATTAGTGACCCTATACTTACAGTATATTCTAAATTTTCCCTTGTGTGTCCCCAGCTAGACCATTAACCCTGGCAGATAAGAGGGCTATAATTTCCATGTGTATCACAGGGCCAAAGTGTGTCATACTTGAATAGACTAGGCAGTCTCATGCAATTAATGCTACATCACAGTGTTCCAGATACAGGCTGAAGTGATTGTTCTATGCATGGAACATTGTGTTGCCATAAGCATAAGGGATTTGGTATATAGAATGCAACTATAATATTACTAACTGGAGTTGGTCAGAATTCCTGGTTCCTCCCATATGCCAGTACAGGCATGAGCACAAATGCAGGCATTGACATAGCTGTGGCTGGCTTTTATGGACAGCTCATTTACATTTCTAAAGTAATAAGCTAATTTACATATTAAAGACATACCTAATTAGCATTTTTAGGTGAGCAGCTCATTTACATCTTAAAGCAAGCAGCCCGTCGGGCATTTGCCTGAACCCACAGATTGCCAGTCCGGGCCTGCTAGTGGCTGAAGGCATAGTAGTGCTTGGAAATGGAATAATCTAGGTTTAGTATTAGCTGTAAAAAATCTAAAAAAAAATCAAGCATTGCTCACAGCCTGTGCCTAGACATATCATAAACTTTTTGTTGTTCACCTTTAAATTAATGTTTGGTATGATGTAGGGAGTGATATTCTGAGACAATTTGAAATTGGGTTAATTTTTTATTATTTGTGGTTTTAGAGTTATTTAGCTTTTACTCGGCAGCTGTCCAGTTTGCATTTTCAGCAATCTGGTTGCTAGGGTCGGCATTACACAAGCAACCATGCATTGAAACTAAAGTTAACTTAGAAGTGAACCACCCCCTTAAGTCTGCAGAGAATTACCAAAGTGGTCATCTATAGTACAAACTGCATATTAGTTACCTGCTATCCGTCTTATAATAATTGGAAATCAATTAGATTATGCTGAACAATCAGGTAACTAACCTCACATCATTTTCTGCTGAAGTTCATGTTTATATATATATTGTAAATTTTTTGCATTCCTATAGCTGCTATCAGAAACATATTTTGGCTAGGAACTCCAGTTGGAGCAGTAAACAAAGCTCCATAAAGGTTGACTCCTCCATATATAATAAAATACATTAGGGGACTTATTTATTAACATTGAAGACAAAAATCAGGGGTGATGTTGCTCATAGCAACCAATCAAATCTTTGTTTTATAATATGCAGGTAACTGTTCAAATCTAATTGCTGATTGGTTGCTATGGGCAACATCATATTTGTCTCCAGTGTTAATAAACACGCCCATAAGTTTGCCCAGCGGCAGTTACCCATAGCAACGAATAAGATGTTAGGCTTTAAACACATGACCAGTTAAGTACTTCCTGTTGATTTGTTGCTCCTGGTGATTAGACCAGTAGCAAACATTGCACATTTTATTACAATTCCCTGTAAACCCCATATGCAATAACAGGTACTAACTTTGCCCAGGTGCACTAACCCTTAGATGTTTGCTTTTAAAGAAGTGACAAGTAAATGCAACATGCAGATTGGCTGCTATGGGTTACTGCACCTGGGCAAATATAGACATTAATTGCACCCTCCCAATGTCTATATTGTTCTGTAATTCCGTGGACTCTAAAGTAATCCCCCTCAACAAGGATTTATATGTAGCACAGGCCTTAACCTTTCCATGAAAGTTACTGCTTTGAGGCTTTTTTATGCTTTAATCTCCAAATGGATCTTGCAGTACGTATAATCACCAAGCACAGCATAATATTTTTAATGCAGGATCAAAGCCTTGCACAATCAAATGCATATGAATGGAATAAGGTTTAGAGTAGCCCTTAGAGTTACTGATACTGTATTCAGAACTTGGAATCAAGCACAAAAATAAACAATAAGTGTAAAACTATTATGTGCAGGGTAACAGCTTTACTTTTACTTCATACTTTTACAATAATGTACAATATCCTTCATTCATACAGAACAAGTCTCCCTTTATAGAAGTGGTTTTATATGCCACCCTGTGCAGCCATACAGATAGTACACCCTAAAAGGTTACCCTTCAAGACAAACCAAACTTCTAATCTGCCTTCCCACCATCATTTAAACAAATCATTGATTGTTCTGGTTCAGTTTACATTTTGCTTACACATTTCACTTGAGGATAAATGTTAATGATTTATAGTTTGGAAAATACCTAAAGAGTATGAGATTTCAGCCACAAGAGGGTTGAGCTACTTGTTGTAATTATACATTATAAAGGCCTTTTCAGGTATGATTTCTGATATTCCCATTTAGTTTTATTTGTAGAATATTTATGCTCTAATTTTAAAAAAGTGCACACCCTTGACCAAGTGAAACACTAAATAGAAAGAACCCAAATACATAAAAAAATAATGGCATAGTCAGATCTAAATGTATGGCATAGGCTATCTTTACAGCAAACTACTGCTTGTTTTTGTAGGTTTCAAAACCAGTAGAATATGAAAAAAAATATTTTGTCTCTTCAATTTTCACATTATGCAGTAGTGTGGGAAAAGTCAACCTTCTGGTTTCTCTTATTTCTTAGATGGGTTTGATAACAGTTCAGGTGTCCTCAACCATTTTCACCCAATATTTCATCCAAAAACATGACATATAATTTTAATATTAGATACAAATAATTACTTTTTGACATCATTTTCAAGAGGCGTATTGAAATTTACAGCAAATAAAAAAGGTCTAATTACAGTGTTCTTTTTGATAGCACTTCACCAATGAACATAATCATGCTGTTTTATTTATATGTAAATTAGTTGTCTCCTTCTGAATGGGTAAGGCTAATTTTACATTGAGCAATGTGACCATCTAAACATTTCCTGCCACAGCAATCTGCTTGGGTCGGTTGTGGTTCTGTCCCACTGGTTGCAATAACATTTGATGAAAGGAACCCAAGAACCTAATAGTCACAGATTGTTAGTTTTTAATGTGGGAGCTTCAAGCTTCTCAGGTTGATATCCAATGTAGTCAGCTTAACTAAAAAAAATCTTTTTCTGCCACCTCATATTTTAGATTGATGATAGATAGATATATTAGATAAAAGATTGATAGATAGAGTATTTATAGATAGAGTCTTTAGTTGAACTCATGCTTTGTAGTGAAGCACATCAGGGTCAACTTACTGACACGATATGTTGTCATACTTGTCAGCTGGGGTTAATTTCCTGTATTCTGGGTACTAATACTCACTTGTACAGCAGGCCCACACATGACAATTCAAAATATTTATCATTGGAAAAGCCCAACCAAAATATTTCTGTTCTTTAGCCTACAAATATAAACATTTTTTAAATGATCAAATTTGTAAGAAACTATTTATTACTTTTTTGCATATAATCTTTACCTTTATTTGTATGGTTAAGTCCCTATAACAAACGGGTGTTTGCAGCATCAGAACACATATGGTAATGCTATGTTTTGGAGATATTTCAGAGTAAATAGTTTGGACACATGGCTTTCTTTATTAACAGATGGAATTGTCGCTTATTATTGTGCTTAACAGAGTTTCCTTTTTTGATTAAAGTTTATTTGATATGAATCACGCATCATAATAAACTCTGTGGGGTTATAATGCAATAACATTATTTAAATGTTGTATAAAATGTTAAATGTGAACCAGAGTTTCTGACTCCTACCAAAATGTATCATTAGTAACCCAATCCAACTGAATATGCACTGGTGTGCTATATATATGCTCAGATACTAATGTGTTTACCAGTAACATCAGTTCATAATTGTTCCCCGAAAGCTCAGTGGGCATCTGGTAAAAAATGATGTACCACAACCAGTAGGAAAATACACATTTGATATGACTTTTGTATGCCTGTCTTTAGACATTACTGGTCCTTTATAATCTAGACATATACAGTAAACTTTTTCCTTTAAGCATTTAACCCAACCTTACAATGCAATGAATGTTTTTATGGATGGATGTTTTCAAACAGGTCTCCAAATGTAAATAATTTGCATGTAACATAGGTAAATGTCTTGTTTTGGACAAAGGCAGGTTTGTGCTATGAAAACAAAATCTCAGAACTTTTGCACATTAGAGTGTTATTACTCTTGAGTATCTTCAGACAGGCTGAAATATTTCTTTTTCCTCCAAATTTTCCTATCACAAGATGCCTAATACCATATCCTACAACTGAACCCTTGTGGTTGTAAAATAGTGTGAATCAGTTATAGAACATATTTGTAGACTTTGTCTGGAAATCACCATTTGTTTTTCCATCGTCTTAATTTTATTTCATACAGAAATTGAAGAGGGTCACATAACAGACTAAACTACTAAAGTACCATTTGGCAGACTCATTTTATTCCAAACTGTAAGAGAATTTGCATACTTTTATAATGGGCTCACATTCATAAAGCGGTTGCGTGCAATGCTATTTCTGCTGTGTGAGTGCAATGAAAAAAACTAAACAATCATATTGTTTCAACAGGCCTTTAAACTAAGCAGTCAGAATGCATATTTCATATGAGTGTAGAATTCCTGCTTTCCCGCTTTTTAATGGATTCGTTATGACAGAGCATTCCAAAGCAGTCAGAATGCATATCAAAGTATCTGTAGAATGTGGTGATTCAATAACCTTGTGATGTTATCTGGCAACTTGAGATGTGGATGAGATAACAGGTGAGCTAACATGGAAGTGAAACAGTAGGAAGGAAGATGTTTGTCACATTATGACTGATCGAATTTTAATATGATCGTTGATGAATGCATTCCATACTGAAAAATGTCAAATTGCCCACGGACCTCTGTATTCGTTGGAGGGGGGGGGCACCGGACCTCATACCAAGTAAGGTATGGGAAACAATTTGTGTTTAAAACAAACATACAATGAAACAGATCCTTATAAATAGATATATGCATTTCTTATCCTCTTTCCCTGCACATATAGATTGACGAACTACAGCAGAATAAATTATGAAGGGTTAAAGAGAAGGAAAGTCGAGACTTATTTGGGGGTGTCTAACATTTGGCAAGTGATTGTAATGACTTACCTGAAACCCCAGGCTGGTGCTTCTATCAGCAGAAAACTGCACCGACCTGGGGCTTTACTACCATGGAGTGATAGACTTCCATCTTCTTCTGTTTTCGCATTTGTCCCAGACTAATGCATGTGCAGTAGAACGAAAAAGCCAACTTTTAAGTTAAAGTTCAGCTTTTTGTTGTAATGCACATGCGTAGCTGCACGAAGACAGCGGAAGAAGGAGGTCTATCGCTCCCTGGTGCTCACTGGTAAAACCCCAGGCCGGTGCAGTTTTCTGCTGATAGGAGAACCAGCCCAGGGTTTCAGGTAAGTTGTTACAATCACTTGGGGGTGCCTAACATTTGGCACCCCAAGTAAGTCTCGACTTTCTTTCTCCTTTAAAGTATACTGTGAGTTGTAGTACACATGAATGGGATGATGTGAGAATGACTAGATTTTAAGCTCTATGGGCCTTTGAGATTTTAAAAGGAAAAACTTTTTTTAGAGATTTATTCTACCCCAAAGCTGCTAAAAATCTGAAAATACTTAATGGCAGATGTCCCTGAAGGTGTTTCTTCTGGTTTTCGTATGATAATCTTATTAATTCAAGTTTTCATGTTGACAGTTTGATAAAGTTGTGTTTTCTGAGCATCAATTCAAAAACGTCATACAATTTAAAATGATGGACAATTTTTACTCACTGACTTTTACTCACTGACTTTCATCAAGAAGAATTATTTGACAAATTAGTCAAATTCGTGGGAGTTAGGTTGAGTTTGTTTAATAAATAAGTTAGATAAATGCTAGTTTTAGTAAATACCCCCTTAGCTCTGTACTTGGCATATATTTGTATTTATTATTGTAATTTGTATTTATTTGTATCTATTATTGTATTGAGCTATTTGTTCAATTAATTTATTTCTCTGCTGTACAGCACTGCATACCTAAGTAGCTCTATATACAGTAAATAAAAATGGACATACATGATTCTTTTTTTTGTGATATATCCCTTCTGATGCCTGATTATATAAGATCAAGGAAATCAAATTGCACAGCTATCACAGTTTTAAACCAGCAAGGTGACTGATGTAGCACTAATAGGGATGATTTGCATTACTGCCTTGTAGCCTGATATGTGGATGAGATGACAGGTGAGCTAACAGGGCAATGAAACAGGAGGAAGGAAGATGTTTGTCACATTATATTAGTTTCTTACATTTGATTCCATCCAGGTACTATGTGCAAGGAGTTTATGTTTCCATCCCACTATAGTGAAAGGGATAGATACATGCATAGTTACATAGTTAAATTGGGTTGAAAAAAGACAAAGTCCATCAAGTTCAACCCCTCCAAATTAAAACCCAGATACTTTAGATTGTAATCTCCAGTGAGGCAGGTACTGATGTGAAATACAAAACAGGGGGTTGTGGATGCACTCCTAGGGCTAAGTAAAGTATATAAGTATAATGGAAGTGCTACTGACTTAGCCATTTAATCAGTGCACATTCTCGGATTCCCTGTCTGAGTAATGCAAGTGCATATTTTTACAAAAACAAGGGTTTTTAGTTACAAAGTTATGATCATAAAGTTGATAAGCCACCATACCACGTCAAGGTAAACCCCATACGGTGGTCCCTAACTTGTTTACCTCTGGTCATAGTAAAAAAGGGTTTAGTACCCCTCTGCATAGTAACATTGAAGTAGATGTGTCCGTACGATTTTTTCGGATATTCGAGTATGCAAAATTTGGTCTCCGAATTATCGAATAGTTCGAATGCTTGGATATTGGATAATTCGATCAGTCGATGATCGAAGGATGTAAAATTTGGAAATCCTTAGAATGCCCACCAGATTGAACCCCCATAGGCTTCTTTTGATAAGTCGTGCTCGAATAACATATGTACGATCGAACGATCGAGCAAAATGATAGCCTAAAACTATTCGATAAGCATAAGTTGAATGCTTATCGAATGTCGAGGGAATGCAAGGGATTTTTGGGGAATTTTAGTAAATTTGCCCCTGGGCAAACCTGGGTTTAGTCAATAAATATTATCCCAATTGTTTGGTTAATGAAAGCCAATGAATCGCAATGTGCCATTATGATTCCACATGTGTTTGAAACAACAAGTGAGAAAGCAGAGGAAGGAGGGAGGGAAGGAGAACATTTTTACCATTGTGCCAAAATACTTATATTGTTAATTCACATACAATATTGTACGGTGGTTTGGATTACTCTGCATTTATTTTGGATCCTTCATAATCTACACCTGTTTCTATGACCTGCCCTGACATTTTGTTGTGCTGTGTGATTTGTAGAATATCAGATTATTTAACTTGATGTTGACGTTATTTTTGGATACTGAATATGTGGTTTAACAAACCTGTACACAGACAGTGCCTTGGCTGAAACAGAACACCAACACCATAAATGATGACCACTATGTTTCCTAAAGTCCAAAAAATATATTTAAGTGCTCCTACTCAATAATATTTAACATCATTGCATGCCCAAAAGGTATATGTAAATATACAATGTCTCCTTCAGACTTCAGACATATCAGAAACTGCTGGCACAGTTATTAGCATTGCTATTTTTAACACTACATTTTAAAACTGAAATTAATGTTGAATCCTGAGTTAATTCCCAAGCAGGACATGGTCTGTAGGATTCCTTCAAATGTTGTAATTTTTCACTGCTCACTTAACTGGCATATACTTAGGGGCAAATTTACTATTATTCCCGGAAATTAGCTCGACCAAATTCGCAATTCAATAAGCAATTGACCATCGAATGCTTATTGGTTTGTTTTAGGCTATCATTTTGCTCGCAATGCGATTTCTCGATGAATTCATACGATCAGATACCGATCGTTCGATTTCATGAAAAAATCGTGAAATTTCCTTTGAGTGTCCAAAAAATTTGTAAGATTCGAATGATCGAACGCTGCGATCATACCGTTGGTATTCGAGCAGGACTTTGCCTCAGAAGCCTATGGGGAGCTTCCCATAGGCTTCTATTACAATTCGGTAGGTTCAATCTGGCGAAGTAGGCAGTCAAATAAATTTAAACTTTTGATTCCTTCAATCATCGAATGATTGAATTATCGAATATCCGATCATTTGATCTATTCGATATTCGATGATCGAAGAGGCCAAATTTCCATATCTGATTTCACGAAAAATTTGTACGATCGGTATTCGATCGAATTCAATCGAACTTTGATAATTTCACGTGAATTTTGTAAATTGGCCCCTTACTGTATGAAACTGGCCCTAGTGGATGGGCTATGTGATTGCTCTACTTCTTCTTCTTCCAAAACTGTTTCAATTACAGTCAATAAATAGAAACGTAATCCCCCCAAAATGATTTCTACCCCAATTTAAAAATAAAGTCTTGTGTGAGTGTATATAGTTTCAAACTCTACTTCTAAGTAAATGGAAGCGAGTTTCCTGAGGAAGGAAGTTTATTGAGGAAGTCCAGACCATAGGACTACATTAACAGCTTTTTTTGTCTTTCAGTCTGGTATTCATGAGTTCACTGAGATACTGGGAGTGGTAGTGCAAGAATAGCTACTGAAGTGCATGTTGGACTTCCCTCATGTATATACACATATATCTAACAAGTGTTAAATAACATATGCCCTTTGTGGTTTTATAAATGATTTGCCCCCAAGAGATCACAGGCAAATGGCCTCTTTGTCAAACACTAAAGCCAGCCCTGTATGAAATGTTTATTTAAGCTGTTAAACTTGCTACAGTATTTTAATGTCAGATGGTTTGGGGGAACTCTTGAATACAGCTATTTCACAAAGCCGTTTTATTTCTACTTTTGCAACAATGTTTCCATGCAAACATTTGCAGTCAGAAACTATTATTTTGCATAAGTTCTGCAACATACATTGGAAATACAATGTGGAAACGTTTTCATCCGTTTCAGGAGACGGTGTATTGAACCACAATTCTTAAAAGGATAGTTCAACTTTAAGTTAACTTTTAGTATAGAAAGGCTTATTCTAAATAACTTTCCAATTGGTCTTCATTGTTTATTTCCTAAAGTTTTTCAATTATTTGCGTTCTTCTTCTTACTTTTCCCAGCTTTCAAATGGGGGGTTGCTGACCCCATCTAAAAACAAATGCTCTGTAAGGCTACAAAGTTATTGTTATTGCTACTTTTTATTACTCATCTTTCTGTTCAGCCCCTCTCCTATTCATATTCCAGTCTCTTATTCAAATCAGTACATGTTTTGCTAGGGTAATATGGACCCTAGCTGAATAAAAAGCTAAATAACTCAAAGCCCACAAATAATAAAACCAATTACAAATTATCTCAGAATATCACTCTCTACATGATATGAAAAGTTAACTCAAAGGCGAACAACCCCTTTAAAGCAGCAATACCACTAACCTCCCCAAAAAGATCTTGTGGTTATGGTAGCATAGAAAGATGAGGGTTGTTAATTTACTCATGGATTCTTGGCAATTAGAATAAAAAATACTAGCTTCTGTGTTATCTGATTGTGCTTTGAGTATCATAACTGATATTAGAGGCCCTTAGGGCTCATCCAGAAGCGTAGATTCGGGGAGATTTGTCGCCAGAAGACTAACTCTTCTTTGGGGCGACAAATCTCACTGAATGGCTTCCTGGTATCTCGCACCCGCTAGCGATAAAGTCGATTGCGTCTCACAAAGCAATTTCGAGCGAGTTTGAAAAATGCGTCGCCGCGTGTGAATAGGCGCAGGCGACTTTAGCGCTAGCGGGTGCGAGATACCAGGAAGCCATTCAGCAAGATTTGTCGCCCCAAAGAAGAGGCACTTAGTCGCCAGGCGACAAATCTCCCCGAATCTTCGCGTCTGGATGAGCCCTTATAATAGTCGCATTGGAGATCACATTCTTTAAGGTCCTGGTAATGACGACGAGCCTTTGAATCAGTCAGTATAGGACACAATATGTCATTATGGTGAGTAACTGATTATCATGAGTGCAAGCTACTTCAGCTGAAGGATTAAGGGAAGATACACAAACAGGTCCTTATCCTTTAACTCCCCCTTAATTAAGGCTTTGTCACGCCACCTGCACTTGCATGCCAAAACTTGCAATAAAGCATGTGTGCCATTCCAGCAGCTCAGTAGAGCACAAGTGTTATGTAAACATTGCTGGATGTGAAATGTGCTTTTTTTTTTTTTTATTTAACTCTGCACCTGTTTTTTTCTACATGAACCAAAATGTGAGTACATTCAATTAAAGTTCTGCAGTTCTGGAGTATTTGCAGCAAAGTAGAAAAAAAAAAGACTTCCAAACAAACATTGTGAGTTATTCATTTAATTACACAATAACTGTAGGAATAAATATGAGGCAGCATTATTAACAGAAACAAAATATTGACTTGTGGAATTTCTCCGTTGAAATGTTGTCATATGTCTGCTGTTGAGTTTTCACACACTTGATTACCAAATGACAATTGCACATGTTCTGGTAATATGCCATGGCCCACCACCCACATAGATTTTTATGTCATGAAAGGGACGGTTTACCTTTATGTTAACATTTAGTATGTTATAGAATGGCCGATTTTATTTGGTCTTCATTATTTATAGTTTTTGAATTATTTGCCTCCTTCTTCTGACTCTTCCCAGCTTTAAAATGCGGGTCACTGACTTAAATCTTAAAAAAACATACTCTGTAAGGCTACAAATGTACTGTTATTGCTACTTTTTATTACCCATATTTCGAAATCAGACTCTCTTCTAATCATATTGCTAGGGTAAGTTGGACCCTAGCAACCAGACTTCTGAAATTGCTAACTTCAGAGCTGCTGAATCAAAAGCTAAATAACTCAACTATAAATAATAAATACATTAACACTAATTACAAATTGTCTCAGCTATCACACTCTGCAGCATACCAAAACTTTATTCATAGGTGAACAACCCCTTTAACGATTCAAAGGACCAGATTCAATTCAGTGAGAAAAAGGTTTATCATTTGAAAACTCATTTAATTTGAGATGCAGTTTAATTCCGAAAAAATTAGTAAAATCTCATTATTTATCACTTAAAAACTCTATTTAACTCTATGGGGGAAAAATGGAACTGAATTTGGAGAAAAGTATATTCTCCTCGAATTAAATCTCGTCTTTGGCTTTAATATGATAAACCATGGACTTTTTCTTACTGAATTGAATCTGGCTGATAGTTTGCTACAGGTCTAGTTACTTACAGCAAGCAATCACCAACTAGCATTTCCCTGTATGAAAGGAATTATCTGATTGGTTGCTATAAATTTCTACACGTGGGATAATATTCCCCCATTGAAGTTGTTAAAACCTGTTCAAGTAACCATTATTATTATTAATATTATTATGAATACATGTTTTTTAAAGTGCCAACATATTCCACAGTGTTGTATAGTAAAAGAGTTACAGATTACATACCAAAATACAACTGATAAATGTGCCAGATGTAGGATGAAATCTATAAACCAAACAATGGATTTTGTTATTTATACGATTGATTAATGAAGAATTGATTGTGTATGTGGAGTAAGGGTAGGGACAGACAGGGAGATTCGGGGAGATTCTGTCGCCTGGTGTTTTTTAGCAGGCTACAATCTCCCCGAATTACCATCTCCCTGTCTGTCCCTACCTTTAATAGAGTAGTTCGAAAGTATTTCACAGTATTGTGTTAATTAGCATATAATATCAAAAATAGTGCCTTCCTTTCTTTTGATCGTGATCTGCACAGTACCTTCCTGCAATATAAAAAAGCAAAGCAGAGGTCATGAGAACATCCATTAATATTGCCTTAAGGGTGGTGACTGGAGTATCAGACAGAAGAGACAAGACAGTGGAAATGTAGAGTCAAATTGAAAAGATAGCTAAAGAATGAGGATTATGATAAGCACTAGCAATAAACTGGATTATTGCAGATAAGAGGGACGGTGAAATGTAACAAAAGAATGTAACAGGCTGAGATGTGGCTTCTTCAGAGTCTGTTTTGACTAGAGGGAATTTATGGACAGACAAGTCATAGTTATAAATATATTACAGAAATATGGGGTGAAAATTCCTTATGTTACAAAGAAGTTATTATAACTTTGCTCTAATTCCTATAAACTATATATAACTATGTAACTCTAATTCCTATAAATTGCTTTGCATATCTCTTTCGATATATTGGCACAAACACCGCATTTTTGGCATTTTTACACTTTGTTGTTTGATATCGAGATATGTATAAACTTAATTTAGCCTGATTCCGTATGTTTCTTTTGATGAGGCTTACCAGCTTAGTGCTTCTTTTGATAACATATTATTAATAGATACCAATGCGATATGTCATTTGTGATCAAAGAAACAAAGCAATATAATAGTTTCTGGTCTTTTCCAAATGATAACATTTTAACCAAGTACCTCTAGGTTGGGCATCCACATTCAAATATAGAGTCAAGGCGAGCATAAAAATAGTTCCAGGGTGGGTGCCAACATGGGTTTTGATTGGCTATTTTGTAGCCTCTATGTAGACTGTCAGCCTATAGGAGACTCTGGCAGTAAACCTAGTTTTTATGCAACCAAAATTTGCCTCCAAGCCAAAAATTTAAAAATAAGCACTTGCTTTGAGGCCATTGGAAGCAACATACAAAATGTTGCTCACAAGCCACTAGTTTGGGGACCAATGCTCTAGGGCAGTGCTGTTACCGAGGGCCGAAATTTTCCTGGCCTACATAGTGGAGGGCAGATAGTGAAAGCCAGTGTTGACCACTCCCTGTTTTTAAACCACACCCACTTTAAACCACACCCATGTTACCACAAGACCATGTCCAAATTAATTGTTTGTGGTAGCACACCAAAAAAAAACAAATGGTTGGTGCTCACTGCAGGGATATCACTCATCACTCATTTGTGGAAAAAGCTTTCAAACCCTTAAATCCATATGCCTCCTCTTCCCCTGTGGATAACACAGTACCCCCAGCATAAACAATAATTTATTTTCAAATGCTAGCAAACCCCCAGAACAAGTACCATTCTTATGTTCCACAGGCAGAGTAGGTCACTCACAGGCAGAGCAGGGGACACACATGCAGAGCAGGGGACACACATGCAGAGCAGGGCACACACAGGCAGATCAGGGCACACACAGGCAGAGTAGGTCACACACAGGCAGAGCAGGGCACACAAATGCAGAGCAGGGCACACAAAGGCAGAGTATGTCACACACAGGCAGAGTATGTCACACACACAGGCCAAGCAGGGCACACAAAGGCAGAGCAGGGCACACACAGTCAGAGTACGGCACACACAGGCAGAGTATGTCACACACACAGGCAGCGCAGGGTACACTCAGGCAGAGAAGGGGATTAGTCTGAATTTGAGGTTAAAACAATGCAGGGGCCAGTTAATCTCCTTAGTGATACCATTTAAAGCTTATACATGGTAAGCAAGCACAGCAGTTAGTGGGCTCGCATACGTGTCCCATATCTGTTGGGCAACAAAACCCATATACATTCAAATTTCTGTATTTATAAATGTGCTATGATAGCAGCATTACTTTTTTAACACTTCAGAAGCAGGGTTATCTGATTTCTCCTGAACAGAACTCGTTTGTTCATATAGCCTAGGCAAGCTTTCTGGAATTGGGATCTACATGGAACCTCTAATTTGTATGTCAAACTCTTGACAGGGAAGAAGATGCTTACAGTGAAAATGCCAGACAATTTTTCAAACAGCAGACCTAAAGATAATCTTAAAGTGATACTGGCACTAAAAATTTTTATTCAAAATATTAAAGTACATCAAAAGTTACCTATAGCTCATGTTGATAATTTTTCACTGATGAGTTGCTTTTGTAAGTAATTGTTACTTGCAGTTCTTAAGCCTGACTGTTTTGCCAACCTGACTGTCCCTTCTCAACATGTCAGTTAGGGCTCATCCGGACGCAAAGATTCGGGGAGATTTGTTGCCTGGTGACTAAGCGCCTCTTCTTTGGGGCAACAAATCTCCCTGAATGGCTTCCTAGTATCTCGCACCAGCTAGCTTTAAAGTCGCCTGCGCCTATTCACACGCGGCGACGCGTTTTTCAAAAAAGATGATCACACTGATTTCACATTCACAGAAGCTAACTGACACAGTTAATGATTGATGGGTATTATAGAAAGGATGTCAGTAGGGAGGATAAATCCCAGAGGTTTCTTAGGCATGGAAAAACCACAAAAGGATCACAATATGGCATTGGATAGAGCAATTTGTTACATTTTCTTTGTAGCATAGCTGGGCAGCTCAAGGATCCATAAAATAACAAAAGAGAAGTATTTTATTGATACTAATGTCACAGTATTGCCTAATATCCATTAGGATAAACGAGTCACTGGACTGTGTGGGGTCTAACAGAATCCAATACATATAATTAGTAAGTAGCTCTGTAGTAAAACATTATGAACAATGATGAGACCTTTTTAGAATATACAAAGGTGGAAAATACTAAGGCCATCATTTCAATCGATGATATGATATTCTTTATCTCAGGTGGTCAGGTGGTTTTATAGTAACTTTTTAAAAAGTACCTAAGCAATCAAGGGACAGAGAAATGTAATTGTGCCCTTCTGGTTTACTTCATTCCTATTAATCCACTATGAAGTCTGTGGGAAAAAAGGGGGGTATCTGATGTTAAATCAGCATCTGATTAGCAATGAAGCAGGTGTTTTCATCATTAAGCTTCAAACCTCCAGCAGTGCAGGACATGTGGCTCAGCCAGACTAACTTCTTTGGAAGGATTCACTTGTGCTGATGATATAAACATCTGAGCTTATGTGACAGCATCCAACATAATGCAGATAGTCAACCTGAGGCTCCCAGCTGCTGCTGCTGCTGCACTGCAACTTCCTGAATCAGCTGACTGCCAATGGTTATGAAAAGATGCAGGAACTTGTGGTTAATAACCACCCAGAGATACTAAACCTGTAAAGAATGACGTTTGTCTTATGAGGATGATGCAAGTTTTATCTGATTTTTTTTTCAAGTTCATAAATGTTTTGAACCCCTTATATCAAGAAAGTAAAAAAAAAATGTAAAAAGACGGTGTGCCATGTCATTGAGTTTAGAAGAGAGTCCAGCGGAGATGCTCATTCATTCACAATTGTAAAATATATTTGTAAAACAGGTGTAATTGTCACGTTTTAAGGACCTAGCAAACAGTAATATGGTAATATCTACTTATTTCTTTACGTAGTATATGGTGGGTCCACTTGTCAACATTCTCATTTTAGTGCTTTGAGATGTTTTTGAAATCATGATTAAACTATTTTCCTCTTAAACCACAAATGCCATATAATTTATTAAAAGATCTGAATATAAAAATAAAAGTTGAACAGTGCATTAAAAGGTATTTTTTGTGTTAGCAAGGCACATGTATTGGACCTTGCTTCCCAGGACTCTTGGTTTTTCAGACAAAGGATCCCTCTGTAATATAACATACTATCAACTAAACAAAATCAACATTACACAATCAGGTTGTTTTATCTCCAGTTAGGATTAATTATAACTTTGTTTGGAGTACAAGGTACTGTTTCATTACTACAAAGAAAAAGGAAATCATTGTTTTAAATTTCTCATTGTTTATTTAAAATGGAGTCTATGGGAGGTGGCTGTCCTGTAATTCAGAGCTTTTTGGATAAGAGGTATCTTATACCTGTACATTGAAATCTGTTTCTGTAAAACTATAGGATCTTAAATTTTAACATACTACATATTTAACTAATTGCCTTTTTTATGTACACTTTACCCTTCATCCTAGCTGAAATTTACATAATGATGTGGCTTCCATTGGGGTAGGACCTACAATAACTGCAACACACAGCCACTAGCTTGCTATTAGGTTTTCTAAAAAAAGAGAAAGTAGTAGTCTTGGTTGGTGAAAACCAGTTAAATTAACTGTCCTACTTGTTGCTATAGGTCACTTTTTGAACTATGCTTGTATAAAGGCATTGGATGGGTCATGTGCTGAAACTCTCATTGCATATTGATCGAAAAAGATTAATGGAACTTTATGCTGTACATCTGGTGCACTGTGTGTAATTACTACTCTTAAGCTATAGGCTATGTAAGGCGGCATATCCTATGTCTTATTTTATCATTTCCTTCTGCTTCTACATCCAATATTTTCAATAATTTAAAGAATGTCTATTAATGCAGTATCAATAAAATGCGGTACTGTGTATATACATTTACATATATAGTTAACTAGTAGCAATCATTTTCTTGCTGTCTGCATTGTCCTTCTTAGAATTTATAACCAGGGCTTAAAATCTAAAAGCCCTGTTTTACAATAACATATCACATGGAAACCATATGCCACAAAAATGTCTTGTATGGGTCAAGAAGGTTAAGAAAGTGAAGCATATAATTAAAAAATGAGTTCAATTCAAATTAAAAATTACATTATTGAGACATTTCAGTGCACTTTGGGGAGATGTTGTCATGCAGATATAATCATACTTCCTTGGTAGAGAAAGGAACAAAGAATAATTCAGTCAGGATCTGTGTGATTTTTGACATTACATCACCGTATCATAAATGTTATTTACAATAATGTAGAGAATAAGCTGTGAGACAAATATAAACCAAGGTAATACCTCATGCCTCTGACTTTTTTTCCTGTTGGACTTGCACTGTCTGTAATATGTAAAGGAAAATGACAGTGTGATGGAGATGAAATGGTGTGAAAGGTTCTGATGAAATTCCCTATAATTCTAGGCCACTAACAACATCACAATCCAACTTTGCTTTGTGTGTGTGGCTCACTGAAAAAAAGTAGTCCTAAAGAGAAATTATAGCAGGCAGTTATGGATTTGGAGACAATAAATGTTTTGTGTAGCCTTTATTGACTAAAATAAGCATACTGCTGTGCCTGACTATATGCATAATTCAAAAGTAATTGCTTTTTTAACCCAGGCAAATGATCTGCCACAATAATTTGACCACTGGAGCACTCATTGCCATTGGAGTTGGAGGATTACATTTTATGGTATGGCAGTTTCCACTCATATGAATAAAAAAATACACAGATAAATGAGGCTCCCTATGCAAAACAGAGTCTGCAGTTATTTTGAACAATTACAGAAAAGTATTGTAAACGATACTTATAAACAATATATTTTCCCATAAATTATTTTCATACCATAGCGACAGTAACTGGTGCACTGTCACAGAGTTATAGCAATTATGGAACAGTGTATAAGCCCACAGGCATCAAAGTCAGTCCCATATCTATATCTTGATTTACAAGACTATACTATACTATACAGTACATTTTGAATTGCTAAAGGGCTATTTTTTACTTTTTGTAAATATATACGGCAATGGTATTTAGAGTTCAGTCTGTCTAGCGGTGTTATTTAAGGTGTATTTTTTAAGAAGAGCAACCCATACACAGAGCAATGAAACTTTCTTCATGCAATCTAACAATCTAAAGCAATGAAAACAATCGGCTGTTCTCAAGTTGTCAATTAGAACATCCTTTCACACTCACTTACAGAGATGCAGCTAACCTCAGGAAATACCATAATACTACAATAAACTCTTTTTCCAGATATCTACTTTCCAGAACTCCCTCAAGACTTGTCTAACAACTGCTTTACCCTGGCTCAAAATTTACTAAATATAAAATTACTGATCCAGAAAGATTCTTATTCAACCAAATCTGGTCCAGGCAGCCTCCAAAACAATATTCCCAGCTTAGGCTCCAATTTGTTCAACTTTCCTACACTGCTACCTACTGTAACTTCATGTTTTTCTTTATTTTCTATCATTCTCCAGGTTAGGGGAGGAATGGCAGCTCTCCTGCCTATGATCTGTAATTCAATAATAATGGCACAATGTAAACAGTGAATTTTGTCAAACCTGAATTTTTATGCATATGTATTGTTTGCTTTTTAAAATAAAAGTATTTGAATAACAACCTGCCTACTATTATAATATCCAGAGTTTAAATGCACCTTTCAGTTGGCAGGTTATACTAAAGTAGAGGCAAAACCATGTGCTACTTGCTCTTTTTCCTACAGCAAGTTGCATCTAAAACTACTTTCATTAAAGGTACTTGCGTCCAAATGTCCTCTGCTCACCTCTGTATAGTCAAGCTTTGTGTTTTCAGTCCTTTTTGCCTTCCATTCCAAATTGAGTGCTGTTGCACTCGGATATGAGCATACAGAGCTGTGCTAACTCTGGAGCTACCATCACCTCCTGACCAGATGACAGCTCCAGGTTTCCCTCAGAATCCTAAGTCAATTGCCGCAGCACAGTTGCGACTATTGGGAACAGACATCACTTTGCATGCCAAACATGTGCAGAAGTGCATAACATTGTCCTAGCAAAAAAACTAGCTCTGCTTTGACATAGTCATGAACATTTTTATTAAACAGTTATATTAAAAGCAGGCATGACACCCTGAGGATGCTAGGAGATGTCTGTAGACTGCCATTTCTAGCATCCTGGTTATGAGAACATTTTTTCCCTTGGAGATAAAGACGTTCCATTATTTAGTTGATAATTTCCACCTATAAAATGCCAGTGGCGAGTTAAAAGGCTTGCAGTTGATCAATTCAAAAAAGTTAAAAGTAAATAATATGAAAATGTCAATTTTAAAGAAAACATATTAGCATAAGCATTAAAGGATTATTTTATAATGCAGCAATTGTTATTCTTGTTTATGACAAATTTCTCTCTTTAAAAGTGCTCAGTGCTGATTAATATACCACCTAGGTTTAGAATAATAAATTCATTTTCTGATACTTTTCAATGGACATCTGATGACATTTTCATGTCTCCTTTAATGGTAAAGAAGAAAACTTGATGGGACGTGGATGAAAGCTTGATAGCTCCATTGTCATGTTTGGTATGATGTGTTTCACCCTTGAGATTTTGAGAACAAGCTTGGCGTTATACGTTTAAGCTTCATGACAGTGGAAAATGGAATGTGGGGTTATGCACTAGGGATAAAGAGATTAGAGACTGTCCACTGGGAATATGAAAGGAGGTTATGGCTTCCTGTTTAAATCCACAAAAACAGGTTTTTATCAGGTAGGTCACTGTCAGCTGGTGAACCTGTTAACATTTTCATCTGTTTCCTTGACTTACTCTGAATTTTTTGTTCCCCTTGCTAAACTTCAGCTGAGGTAGAGAAGGCTTTACAGCTGAATTGGACCTTTGGTTTAGTGAGGGGAATAAGAATGGATATCCCAGATTAGTATTATCGGCCTAAATCAACAATGAATATATATATATATATTGTCTGGCCAAAAGGTCAAGGAGAGAGCTACCTAAGTAATCTTATTTTATAAAATATCTGCAGAATAGTGCATCTGGCCTAAATTTAACCTATCCATTACTACCCAAAACTGAAAAGGCATACTTGCCACAGAATTAGATTTAATTTAAAATATATTTTCTTCTGAAGCTATTCTACTTTCTTTCAGCTATAACATTATTCCAGAAAAAAAATATATTCTATAAAATGCTAAAAGAGCCTCCTTATAAGTATTTACATGTATTTCTTTATTTAAGTGATACATTATTTATCAGGGACAAATAGTGTTCAGGAAGTTATTTCATTTTCGGCTTTCTAGCCAAATATGCATTGTTTGTTTAATGATTTAATTTTGTGGGTTTCCTAAATGGCAAATCTACACCTGTGCTCAACAAACTGCACTGATTATAATAGGTATCAAAGAAGAATTTTCTGAGTCTTTCCTCTGTACTAAACGAGTAGTGCATCATTACAAAATAGCTCATGCTGATGCCCTGATAAGGTTTGAACTCTAACCACCCTCCAAAGCTGTTTTTAAGTATTTAACCTCAGTCTTGTTAATTAAGGCAGAAATGAGTTTCAGCCCATGTATAAATGTGTCTGCTGTCTCCAACACTAATTGTAAAATTAGCTCATGAACATCATGTGCTCACAATAAGTCCTTTGCAGAAAGACATAGCTTCAGAGGCTTGGACATTGCATTCCAAGTTATAACTTATAACGGCAAAGTCACACCCAGTGAGAAAGTCAGCACTGCAATTATCTTTGTTGTCTGTGAATATTTTTGATTTTCATAGAGTGCACCTGCTTGTTTCTGGTTAATGCTCCAACTTCATGGGGCATAATACCTTATGTCTACTCCTAAAGGTTCATGCTTTTTGCCCAGCTTTCGACTCAGCCACAATAATGTGCACAATATTGTTTTGTATATTAACAATGATTTAATGTAATGATAACGAGGGCTGGCAATTAGTCTAGCACAAAAAGTTTAATGAATCTTAAGTAGACTACTTCCTGTGGCATGAAGTAGGCCACTGTGTTCAATTTGTGGAGTATATAACAATTGCTTTTTTTTTATTTTAACATTCTTAAGCTTTAATAGTGAGCCCGCTGCAAGCCCTATTTCCTTTGAAATCTGGAGTCATTTGTCTTTTTTTTTTTTCATGAGAGCATCTGGTATCCGCAAGACAGGGACAATAAGGGACTAATAAAACAGTACACATAGCAATAACGTTTATTAGCTGTGGTTAATTAGGTAGTAGGCACTGACTATTCAGAAAGCTCGTTAAAACTAAAAACTGTCTTCAAAGAAAACCACTGAGATTTTTCCTTTTCTTTATATCTTTTAAAAAAATGAATTAGAATGATTAAAGCTTATTTCTTATAAAAACTGAAGCCTTTATCTTGTTTAAACAAGTGTTATTTTATTCAAAGGCTTCAAAAAATTGGGCATTGTCAACAAGCAGGTACCACATAGTTGTATGATTGCTTAATGAATTAAGCATAAATCTATCTTTTTACAAATGAGAATTATAAAAAAGAAATCTTTGGTTGCCCTAATTTATTAGACAGAATCTATGAAGGCATTAATATGTATTTCCCAGTAACAGACTGGCAATATATGATTAAGATACAGTGTATTATTCAAGGTCTATGCAAAATGTCATCACCCATTTGATAATGGACCATTGCAGGGGAAAATGTAACTTATTAGAAATCGACTATATCTTCCATGTATCTCTTGTAAAGACACTAAATAAAAGCCATACATGGTTGCATATAGGCATCCATGTATGGCTTTATTTAACTTTGAATTTTTTGTAGACCACAATAACAGAATAATACTCTAAATTACTGCTTACTATAGATAAGCTTACCATTGTGCCAAAAATAGTACTTGTGAAAATAGACTGTTCGAGAAATCTTCACGAAAAGTCTATTCATAACCTGTCAGCCAGGGAATCATTCTGAACTTTTCCTATTTGAACCTGCAAAGGCAACACATGCTTCTTTTAGTTCAAGTCAGTGCACAGTGTAGGTAATAAAACTTTGCGGGAGCACAAAACAAGCCACTTTCAAGTGGGTTATTAAAAAAAAGGGTATTCATTTGTAATGTATTAATTGTACAACAAAAATATTACACAGCAAAATGTTTATTAGTGACGGGCGAATACGGGGCGTTTCGCTTCACCAAGCGGCGAAAAATTCACCCATTGCCGGCGTCGAAAAAATGGTGTCCGTTCTTGTCCAGAATGAGACACCGGTGAATTTTCTCCAGGCAAATTTTTTCTGGCGTTTCGTGGGAATTCACTGCGGGAATTCACTCAAATTTCGACTTTTTCCTACTTGCATAAGCTTGTTTTTGTGTCATGTGATCTGCAGGCTCACCCCACTAATGAGAAGTAATGACCTTCCTCTGTGTTAGAGGAGAGATTCCTCTACAGAGATTTGCACTGCAAGGTCTGTCAGTTGGTATTTATTGGAAAACCTGAGAAGGAAAGTGTACCTTGCTGTATTTATTAATAAAGAGTATTCTTTGTATTTTCCCATGAACAGACATTAAATTATGAAGGCATGGCTTGTGTGCACAGGACATCCCTTTCATTTTATAACAAGTCATATTTTACCATGTGTTCCTTAAAATTTCTTATATTGCCAAAGAAAACCATCCCTTTAACCTGCTAGCTAGTGTGCTGATTTCCATGGAAAACATTTTGTAAAGCACTTAAAAACCTGGACGCAGTATGTGAGTTGTAAAAAGCAGATGGTGAAGTGCAGTTGGCATCAAGTAATATGTCACAGTATATTTATATTTTTTTGTCTTCCTTATTACTTTAATATCATGCCAGACAAGGCAGCATTCATTGACATTGTAAAGCCTTCGGTTTTAATTATTCTGTTCATCTTCCTGACCTGTGAATGCTGCTAATGTAATGAAGCCAAATAAATGTCCACTAAGAGAGAAAAAGCTATAGAAGAGGAGTTGTCTTCCTATAAATTGCAAACTAAAGAGATATATTTACATCTTTTTCCACCTGCCATTCCACTTGTGCTCAGCGCTTGCCTGTACCTTTACTTCCCGTTTGCCAACAGCAACCAATCACTTATAGTAAATATTTTAGATGCTACTGTTTTTCCCCCAGAATTCGGGCATAAGTGCATCCACTACAACTTGCACATAATGTAAAGCAATTAAAAATTAGTCTGCATATCCATTTTAGATCTATTTTAATGAAAGGCTTTTGTATCTCCTTTTCTGACAAAGTGGCGGATATGTGATCTATAGCCAAAAGTTAGGCCCACCAGTGATTGTATTCACTTAGCTGATACCATGGGCTTGTGCTCCTGTTAGCTGAAAACTACACAGCCTGGGGATTTTCTCAGTAAAACCCAGGGGGTGATCCTTGTCTTGCTTCTTCTTTTTCACATGGGTGTGCGTGCAGTAGAACTTTCTTTACACTCTGCTGTGCATGGGGGTAGTGAAGAAAGACAAAGCAGAAGAAGGGGATTGCTCCCTGGTGCTTGCTGGGAGGCTGTAGCCAGGGGTATCAGATACGTGAATACAATCACTAACTAAAGGTTGTCTAATTTTTGGCACCCACAGTGATTTCACCTTTCTTTCTCTTTTAAGTTTGCAATCATTTCTAATTGCCCATATATATCAGGCCAGGAATCATTTACAGCAAGGTAGCACTGGCTGCATTCAGTAATGTTCTATTCACTATACATTTGGGGGCTGATTTGCTAAGGGTTGAATTTCGAAGTGTAAAATACTTTGAAATTCTACCATCGAATTAAAAAACACTTCATAATTCGACCCTTAGTAAATTAGCCCCCAAATCTATATTGAATAGAACATTACTGAATGCAGCCAGTGTCTACCTTGCTTTAAATCCCTGGTCCATTCATAGGATTTTAGCGTACGATCGAAGGATTTTTATTTGATAAAATAAAACATAGAAAAATGGTCTAGCAGGTCCCCACAGTCTAACATAGCACATTGGCAGCTTTTATTTGGTGAAGTAAAAAAAAAATCGAAGGATTTTTAAAGAGACAGTAGTGATGGGCAAATCTACCCCTTTCGCTTCGCCGAATAATTGGCGAAAAAATTAGTGAAACGAGTTGCGGCACGTTTTTGACACGTCTCAACCTGTATAATATTTTTGTCCCATAACCAAGCGCACAATGTTCTTGTTTCTGCTTCTCCAGGAACCATAGACAGATGCCCCATCTTTCTTTTTTCACTTTTTGGTTTAAAATTCCTGTCTGACCTTTTTGTTAGCTCACTTTTATTACTATTTTTGTAACTGCTTATTACACATTAAATTCTTCCTTCTATCTATGAAGAAAATCAGATACCATCTCTTTTCACAATTACTTTTCTTTCTACACTCAGCATTTTAGGTCATTTTGAGCAACAGTGTTATATGTTTGTAAAAAAAACCTATTTGAGCGTTTTCCCTGATATCTTTTGATTTGTGCAAAGCTGTATCAGATCTAGCCATGAAGTGCATTGCTAGATAAAAGAGAAGCCTGGAAATGTTCATGTTTTTGTGTTGACGCTGTCAAGTCTACATTTGTTGGTTCATAAAAGTCAGTTCATTCCAAAATTTGATTTTACTGTAATGTTATATGCTAAGAAAAATTGCAATTGGACTTTATTTTGATGTTGTTAAATTATATCCTTTTTGTTCTGCAGTTGTCTAGTTTGGAATTTGAGCTGTTACCTGGTTTCTATGGTCACACTTAATAATAGGATTCTAGCCCTAGCATCTCTTTCTTAGAATATCATTTTTGCAGAATATCATTCTGCACCATGCTGAAAATTGGACAGATGAACTGTCCCTTTAACTTGCAAGGCAAAAGAATTGTGGGTAGAAGTTGAATGATGTATAGAAAAATTCTTGAAAATAAACCAACACAAAATAAAGAAAATATACAAGGAAGCAAAAACAGGGAAGCAGTTTGAAAAGCAAATACAAACTTTATGTTATTTACATGTCTTTAATGTAAATCCTGCAAAGTGGACAAAGCACAGGGCTCTAACATCCTGTATGTTTTTCTGAACCGTAATGGGATGTAAAGCACAGTGTAAACTCACTGGACTAAGATAATTGGTGATTTGTGATCATAACTTTGCTGGAACCAGCAAGTCAGTAATTCATAATAATATCTCCACCTTCTGGTGACCCTAATTAATGACTTTGAGTCATAACTGAAATACATCTCGAGTTTGGTCATCTGCACTTCCTTTAATATAAAACCACGCAGAGCCAGAGCCCAGCTCATAGTGTCTCTTTCTGTGCTGCCATTCACAGCATAAGTAAATTACAGGAACATTTTTTTATTTCTGTGACTCGTATTTCTGGAGAACTGCTGTCAATGTAAAATTAACACACTGCTGGAATTCTGGTGTAGGGTTATAAAACCGCACTTACATTTTTGAGGGGGCTGGAAGTGAGAAATATACAGTACATACAGTATCAGCAATGTAGTTGTATTAACCTTACTGACTTTTCATTATACCGTGCACATGAGCTCAGTGGCCTGTTGCAATAATAATATGAAATGAAAGTTTCACGAATCCCCATTATATGATAGCAAAATATTCTCACGTGAAGAGGTATGGGGGGGAGGGGACTCATTATTTGGCAGGGAACTCTTTGCTATATCTTTCTTTCTACTGTTAAAGTATTTTGCTTTTCATTTGTACAACTCAGTGAATAACAGAAAATGGACATGGTGTTTATCACAAAATAAAATATAATACCAAATTTGTCCATTGCGTTCAGTTCGAATTGATAAAATGCCCTTATTTATAGGAGAGAGGTCCAAGCTGTTGGTCACCTAACAGTTTTAAACTACAACTACTACTTTATGAGACCTGTGAGCCCAGGTTTGAGATCCCATTGGTGGGTCCTGCTATGCTGTGGTTTGTATATAGTAGGTCTGTCTGCCACAGTATCCAGGTAGCACCAATCACAAGTTTCTTTTCTTAAAATGCCATTATTGAGACATGGGCTCTGACTAGGGTCGCCATCTGGCTGGTATTTTTGATGGCTGATCCCAATGTTTTTAAAAGGAAAAAAAGATAAATACATAGGAAGGTATTTTTCTTAAGAAAAGGTGGCAACTCTAGCTCTAACCCAGAACACTGGCAACGTTGCAGACCTCCATCAATCTTTTTTCAAGGGCTTGAAAAAAGACCAATGGAAGTCTGAAA
>CM044431.1:128341206-128393851 GCA_024363595.1 Xenopus borealis
AACTCCATATTTATTGTGATGCATGTAACTTCATATGTTCTATGCAGGCCCGGACTGGCAATCTGTGGGTTCTGGCATATCATGTCCCATAGAAAGTAAGTATTTAGTGGGCTGGTGGGGGCTGTGTGGGCCTCTATGTGGGTTGATTGGGCCTCTATGTACCTGAAATGCCAGGGCCTATTTTAATTCTCAGACCTGGTTCTATGTATGTAATTCATGTGATTTAGTTGTATAATCACATTCACTTTGCAGCGCTACGAAATATGTTAGCGCTATAAAAATACACGCTAATAAATAACAATAATATAGAGCTCCACAAGGTAAAGATGACTGATTTTAATGAAAAGCCTCTTTCCTAAAAAAAAAATTAGGAATTTAAAGCATTAGAAATGTTTCCTACACAAGTTATTGCAGAAGGAGGGGCGGAACTAGGGACCTCTGTTCTATACTTCTGGTGGGCTTTGGGCAAATGCAAAAAAAGGTGAGGTTGAGCACATGCCCTCCGTTTATGCACGCAGCAGTGGGTTGAGGGAATCATGGGAAAAGTAGTTCTTTCGCTGGACGGCAGTTCTCGCATCATATAGATGTACACGGATACCTGGATTTGTTAACTTTGCGTCACAGAAAATACCAAATAAGGATTATTTGTTGACAGCCGCCAACTTTTCTTTACAGTTGGTTCGAATACAACACAGTTGATATTGGCGGAAAGAGTGCACAGTGGCAGAAATCCCACATAACCACAATATTAGCATGAAGCGTTCAATGGAAGCATGGCATTCCCCCTATTAGTCATTTGCTTCTTCCTGGCTTCCCCCACCTCGCTCCTTCCACTCGTGCTTTCACTGGACCCCGGCTTTGTTATTTTGCATGTCTGATTAGCAGGAGCCTGATTGGCTGTCTGCCGGCTCGGAGAGAGATTCCTTTGAGCCCCCCCCACCACCGCACACGCCCCTTGGCTGAGGAAATGTGAGAGGGGTCGGTTTGTGTGTGGAAGCTGATAGGCAGGGGACAGTGCTGGATATGACAGCAGCGGCAGCAGCAGCAGCAGCAGCAGAGCAGGGGAGCGCTTAGGAGCTCACTCACTGTCCCATTCACAGCCCGGCAAGGATCCAAGCATGGAATGGTGCCGTGGGACAGTCACTGGCACTCTACTCTTGGCTCTGGCTTGCTCCATTCTGGTAAATACCTCTTTTCACCCCTTGCCATTACTGCATAGCAGTAGGGAAACTTTCTCGTATTTATTGAGTTATACTGGAAAGTCCCCCCCACCCAAGCTGTCTATGTGCAAAGTAGCAGCATCATTGGTGTATAGAGTATATATGATCCGGGCTGTGATATTTTGGGGAGGGAATTCGACCCACAGGTGGGGGGATTTCTGCTTCAAACTTTCCTGGGATGCGCTAAAAAAGACAATTCAGCTTAGTCTGGATACAGGTATGGAAGATTTGCTGAATACCCATGGTTTGTTTTTTTGTGGGAATTGCTCCCTTTTCTCTAAACTGCATGCCTGACTAGGGAATACGTTTATCATTCATATTTGTGTGAGTTTTGTGCATTTATGTGGTGTGTGTGGGGAGACTGAGAGCCTAGCGGTGCTACAGTTTCACCCGCGTAGTCAGTTTATAATGCACTCAGTATACTCTGTCAGGTTTTCCTACAGTGCCCTTAGTGATGAAGGACATGTACCCGCTAGGACTTATATAAACCTAATACATATCATAGCATTTTCTTTTTTGTACAATGGAAGCATTATAGAAAAATATAGTAAAAAGTGTAATTTTTAGTATAACTAATGATATAGTTGCCAGTAGCTTTGTGCTGATTTTATATCATTCATTTATTTATATTAAATTCAAATGCGTCACGAGAAAGTGAGGTTTGTGGCTAATATGTCAATGGCGTGAAGTTGTTTGTGGGAACTGAGGAAGGGTATGAACTCCTGCAGGTGCTGTAGCGCTGTGCTGAGTGTATTGGAGGCTCTGTGTGTTTCTGCTGAGCCATACAGAAGGCAGCACCACCACTGGGCATCTATTAATATTCTCATTGGAATGAGTTATCATCTCCCCCAAATCGGTGAATGTTTTTAATATTGCTTGCATGTGTATTCCCCCCCCCCCAAAAAAAACCCAGAACGTATGTTATTGTTCTGTTCACTAAGCTTAAAAAAATGTTTTTTCAAGGGATAGTAAAGCCAAAAATGACTGACGGTAAAGAGATATTGTCAAAAGGAAGCCTAAGTGGTGTATTAACCTATAAAAAGAAATAGCTGAGGGGGTGTTGCACAGTGCTTGGGCAGTTAAAGTGTTTGTATAGGGCATCCTTACTCAAGGCTGAGAGCCTTGATATTTGTAGCACTTGAGATAGTATTACCTCTAGCACAGATGCTGGAAATCTGCACCAATTCAGATGTTGTTGATCTACAACTCCCGACACCCCCTGACACCCACTGACTGTCAGTTGGAATACTTTATATTGCAGATAATACATCCATGCTCCAGTTTCTGGTGGCCTTTGTTTATTATTCTATGCTGACAACCCTAGGCAGGGCTACCATGAGATATACATTTTTACACTTGGGTACTGTGCAGTTGCAAAATCCTGGACCTCTATGTCATAACAAATAATACTAAATATTGGGTTTCAAACATCAATCTTCAACTGGATCTCATACCTGCAATCCCCCTTGTGGGTGCTGTGGATTGCACTGGGGATTTAAGGCAGCAAGTTGCAGATTTACAGATCATTGAGGGTTGACATTTATTCCAGAAACAGGAGTCTCTACCACTGGCTGTAAGTGAATTCAGCTGCTTCCCCCTTTCTCTCTGTACTTTTAGATTATGACAAGCTGTGACTTTATTCCCTGGAGAACCACAAGTTACTGCCTGATGTGTGAATATGCCAGTTTAGTTAATGCAGAGAAAGGCCAACACTCCTTTCTTCAGCCAGGAAGGATCTATCTAGCCTCACTGAGTACTGTTAGTTTATTTTAGTCCCATGTTCATTCTTGCCTTTACAGCAGGATAATATGCTTTAGCTTTGAGCATGAAATCTCCAGGAGGGGATAGTCCAGTTAGCAAAGGAAACCAAATAAATGAGCCACTTTGCAGAGAGCTGAAAACCGGTATTATGTAGCCTTCTCAGATGGTGTGTCATGTGGGTTCAAGTAAAGTGGACGGCTAGCTGACTACAGTTCTGTTCTCTGGGAAGCACAAGGATCTGTGTCAATGTGGTGGCACAGCTGCATGTCAATAACCAAAGCCCCTTGACCCCTTGAGTACCAGAGAGGTCTCTGGATGAGGCACAAAATAGCTGGTGGGCCTATCATTGGACAGTTTAAATTTGTGACCTTCTGAACCATCTCCATTTAATATGGAGACTCCTCCGGAGGAGTTTGGCTACCATCCAGCAACCTCAAGTACTAGGCAGGCTTCTCCAGTGATATATTGCAAGCATGGCTACCGAGTGTTTTCTTTTAAAAGAATGTGAGGGCGGAGGATATATGGGACAGGTGCAAATTCTTTTTTTTTGCTTGAAAATTGATTTACATTCCAGAAACAATGCACATCCTATATATAGAACTGCTGTGTATTTTAGGCTCACATAATGTTTTGTTTATTATGCACAACCTGCTGCTTTCAAACTTTATTAAAATACAACTCCCAGACTCTGGCCGATGGCAGCAGAATAGTTTCACAGCTTGCAGAACTCAACCTTGGACGTCAGTTCAAATGCAGTGTATGTGTATAGTAGAAGTTAATATTGGTTTCCTGGGACAATGTTGCAATGCATCTATTCATTATCTGTGGATCCCCCACAGAGTTAAGTGCATCGGAAGGACATAAGGTTTAAGAGGGAGCCAAGTATGTATACCAGCAAGCTAAAATGCAATCTAATAACTGTTAAGTGGTGTTAACTACAGGTTACAATTCAGTGTAAATCTATGTGGAGACTTTAAGTATAGTAAAGAGCAAACAAGTGCATTAAGAGTGTATGCAGTTAGAAGTGATTGTGCATATCACATACAATAAATGAAGCCAGCATATTGCACAACTGCTAGAAATGGTTATAGAGCTGAATATTCAATTAATACCTAATGGCTCTTGTAAGGGGGAGTTAACCCAAATTAGTGCAGCATTTTATGGGTTAGTGCAGAGTGTCCATAACAACTTCTTTAGCAGTTTGAAACTATAGCTCCCAGCATCCTCAGACATACATCTTAATGCTGGCAGTTCCTCTGGTTTTTGGAGTAAGGCTAGTGAGATCAGAAAGTATTCCTTCATTCACAGTGATTTTCTTATGTATGTTAGGTTAATTTTATAAGCAGCGGTTTGTATCTGTCTCTTGTAGATCACTGTAGTAGTATGTTTTCATCTCCGCATATGGACTTCGCCTTAGTGTATACTTTTTAAAATTTTGCTTAGTTAATCTTGAAAAGGCAGTGGCAAAATGCTTGTTTGTTTATATGTGATGGCATTTTTATGATATTGCCATATGGAGCTTGGGGAATTTTGTTTATTTGGTATATTGGTTGGCCCAGTGGCAAAACAGGTAGTGCTGATTTTATGGGTATTTGAGGGGGCCACTCTATGCACATAGTTTATATTTAAAGGGTCGAGGCTAAATTCCATAGGAGCCCTATGTAATCCAAACTTTAGACTGGGACCCAGAAGCTTGGAGCAACTTAATATGTCCACGGTCCACCCATATAGTAACTTTGTTAACAGGATAGTGTAGGCTGCTGACATACAGTATATTGTATTTTTTCTGCCGGCAGAATATGCAAAGGTAGAAAATATAGTCACATTCAAAGCTCCTTATCAAAGAGACTCAGGGACTATTTTAAGCACTTACTTAGTGTACAAGGTAACAATGATTTAGTTTAAAGATAGGCACATAAGTTTATTGTATGTATATATTTATACCGTTGTATCTTTTCTTAATTGCCTCTTCTCCAGTCTAAACACTCCTAATTTGGCCAGCTTTTCTTAGAGACTTAGACTTTCCATACCATTTACCACTTTAGTTTCCCACCCATGGACTCCACGATTCAAGAGAGACCCCCTATTTTCAGCTGTATTAAAATTAATGGAGACTCCATACCCTGCCCCCTTTAAAGGGATACTGTCATGGGAAAACCTTTTTTTTTAAAAAACGCATCAGTTAATAGTGCTGCTCCAGTAGACTTCTCCACTGAAATCCATTTCTCAAAAAGAGCAAACAGATTTTTTTATATTCAGTTTTGAAATCTGACATGGGGCTAGACATTTTGTCAATCTCCCAGCTACCCCATGCCATGTGACTTGTGCCAGCACTTAGAAGGGAACTGCTTTCTGGCAGGCTTTTGTTTTTCCTTCTCAATGTAACAGAAAAGAACACAGTGGCTCATGGGTTTTTACTATTGAGAGCTGTTCTTAGATCTACTAGGCAGCTGTTATCTTGTGTTAGGGAGCTGTTATCTGGTTACCTTCCCATTGTTCTGTTGTTAGGCTGCTGGGGGGAAAAAGGGAGTGGGTGATATCACTCCAACTTGCAGTACAGCAGTAAAGAGTTATTGAAGTTTATCAGAGCACAAGTCACATGACTTGGGGCAGCTGGGAAATTGATAATATGTCTAGCCCCATGTCATATTTCAAAACGAAATATAAAAAATCTGTTTGCTCTTTTGAGAAATGTATTTCAGTGCAGAATTCTGCTGAAGCAGCACTAGTAATTGATGCATTAACTGATACTTAAACTTTTTTTCCCACGACAGTATCGCTTTAAGTTTGCGTTAACGTGATCTAAAAAGGTTTATGGATCTGATCTAAACTAACACACCCTAGGTACTATTGCCTGTCCTTGATCTTATTAACAGGTGTACCTGCCTGAGCATTGGATTTCTGTTTTGTGTTCATACTTAGAAATGTCACTCTAATTGACCTTCATGCTGGGCTTTCAGGAATATCCAGGGCAGCATTCTCTCTCTAAATCTAGTCTGGTTTCTTCCACCAACACTCTGGGTCCCCATGGTGAGCCCCAACTTTGGGAACCACTGCTTGTTACATTTTCTTTAAACTTTTAATAGTTGAATTACACTCGTAGAATTAGAGGGGGGGGCATTTTTAACTGCATTGTTCTGCATAGTAGCCCTCATGGGTAGTGGTGTCCTGTCCTACCCCAGTGTATCACAATTATGATGACTTATTTTGTTTGACAAATCAGATTGAATGACTCCAAAAGCATTACTGCATTCATTCTACTTTTCCCCAACTGTTATCTCCATCTTTGCAATACTTCATAATTATCTGTAGCTCTGTGCTTTATCATTGTGGTAATTCTGGAGTTTGCTCACAGTTTCATCAAATGAGTGATTATTTTAAAGGTAACATTTATCTTTATCTTGGTTAAAAAAAATGATGGAGGATGTGAATGGAAGGACATTTGCAAGATGATGATTAAAAGTGTAGCCATTTAACATTGCATATTGAGCATAGATGTATATATTTTGTCATTTCATTACATACAGTGCGCACTAGTGCAAACTTCATTTGCATAGTCTTGTTTTTTCATTTGGAAGACAAGGTGCTAAGATTTAGAAATAGGGATGCACACAAACCAATATTTGGAACTCGGGCGAATCCACAAATCCGTTGTGAAAAGGCTTAAGTGGGAAAAATTTTTTTACATCCGTGTATTGTGGTGAAAAGACACATCATTTCCCTTCCTGTCCCTAATTTGCATATGCAAATTAGGAATCGTTTTTGGCTAAGCACAAGAATTCAGTTGAATCCTGCTGAAAAGTCAGAATCCCAACGGGTGCATCCCCAGTTAGCTATACTTATATTAAATACTCCCTCAAAGCATCATACTTTGATTTTATTGATATTTTAACCTGGAGATACTAGGTTAACATAAATGCAATGTACCATATTAAACAGGCTATGTGGTGCTTGTGTTAACTCTGTGTAACCTTCCTCATAGAACTTATGCTGACCCCACCTCCCAGTGTCTCTTTCTGTATTAATGCACATCATAAGTCTAATAAAATATCCATTGATTAGGACAGTGAGTGTCCTAAAACTAGAGTTGTGGCTCTTGGCTTGCATTCTGCACATGTGCTCACTGGGGGAAAACAAATGAAAATGGTAATTTAAAGCAGCAGTCAGAAATATTCTGTATAAACCTCATTTGATCAGTCTTTGGCTCTGGTCCTATCTCTGGGTTACATTAAGAGACCCTTTGAATGCTGCTTAAATTGATTACTGCGCTGCATCCCAGGACTGTCACAAGAGTCTCTTTGTCCTTGTGATTATGAATAATCTCAATATAAACAAAAAGTAGGAGTCTCCAGATCTTGCGTTAACCCAGCTGTTTAGAATTTAAATGTATCCCTCTATGGCTTGTGTTGGACTAGGGATTCCAGCACCCAAGGCTGCAGCTACCAAAAAGTACTCTGTCTAAACTGCTGCCAGCTGTATTTTACCACACTGCTAAAGGTCCAGAGAGGTGCTTCCATTTTGTTTATACAGAACAGCAGAGTAGTAAGTCACATGACCTACTCTTTTCTCTGAGGAACCTGTTAGGTAGGAAACTGGCATGGACTAAATGTCAATGGAGATATAGGAAGGGGTCCTGATGATCAAATTAAACTCAATCAATTCCTGAGAGAACCTTTAACAGATCTATCAGTGATGACCCTTGAGAGAAAAAACACCAGGCAAGAACTGTTTCTAAAGGTATAAAGATACATTGGTTGCATTTGTTTATGCCTATCTCAGGAATTTGAGAGCAGTGGATGGCTGAGGATGCTCTGTGCTATTTTCAACAACAGCAGCGGACTTCTCTGTCTTACACAACTGATACCTATCTCACAGAGTTTTATAGCAATTGACATGCTTTGATCTCAGGATTTTATGTAATCCTGTTATGTGAGGCTTCATTCAATATAATAACCAATAATTTTGGACTGACAGTGCTCAACTGCTCTCTGCAGTGTACAATCATGCAATCTCTTTTCATGAGATGCCATTGGACAACCCAGTGTTAGTGAAAATGCTGACTTGCACTGCCGTTGGTAACATGATGCAGCATGATTGCTTAAAGGGATACTGTCATGGGAATTTTGTTTTTCAAAATGCATCATTTAATAGTGCCGTTCCAGCAGAATTCTGCATTGAAATCTATTTCTCAAAAGAACAAACAGATTTTTTATATTTCATTTTGAAATCTGACATGGGGCTAGACATATTGTCAGTTTCCCAGCTGCCCCAAGTCATGGGACTTGTGCTCTGATAAACTTTAATCAGTGATATCACCCCCTCCCTCCCCCCCAGCAGCCTAACAACAGAACAATGAGAAGGTAACCAGATAACAGCTCCCTAACACAAGATAACAGCTGCCTGGTAGATCTAAGAACAGCACTCAATAGTAAAAACCCATGTCCCACTACATTGAGAAGGAAAAACAACAGCCTGCCAGAAATCAGTTCCCTCTAAAGTTCTGGCACAAGTCACATGACCGGGTGCATCTGGGAAATTGTCAAGATCTCTAGCCTCATGTCAGATTTCAAAACTGAATATAAGAAAATCTTTTTTCTCATTTGCGAAATGGATTTCAGTGCAGAAGTCTACGGCAGCAGCATTATTAAATGATGCATTTTGAAAAAAAAAAAAAAACATGTTTTCCCATGACAGTATCCCTTTAAAGTCTTTAGGTCAGTTAAAGAGATACACAGATTCATCCATACTCAGGGCTGGATTTCCATAGCAGGCATCCCTAGGCCCACTGCTGTTCATCGTCCCGTCCCCACCCCTTTATTTGTGCAAAATTTTCATTTTCAGTATTGGAGCACAGGACGTTTAAAAATGATTGTATCTCCTGCACATCCCCAGTATTTTTTAACCAATGTGGGTGTGGTTGGGCAGCGTGCCGCCCCCTAAAATCCTTCTGACCTAGGCCCAGGCCTTGGTGGCCTTTCCACAAATCCAGGCCTGTCCATAATCAAGGCTTTACTTAGAAAAAATATCCTTCACAAATGTATAGGTCTGCTGTATTGATTGGACTTTTCAGATTACCATTTGCTTACATTTTGTATGGAGAGCAGATGTCTCAGGCCACACTACTTAACATCTCTATGGCACCCACAAGAACAAGCTCCTAATTGAGAGCCTAGCCACCATTACAGCATGCAAGTCCACGCATTATAAAGCACACAGTCAAATGGTCACAAAAACACACACCAGAGTTTAAAACAGAAACTGACAATAAAATGTAGGTTTTATTAGTTTGTACTTTTTGAAGGGCTTGTGTTGTGAAGCTTCCAAATTACTCAGACTGAAGGCGTCTGAGAGGAACCAAGTTTGTACAGTATGTAATGCTAACCCTTTCATTGCAGGGCCAGCTAAGGCATGAGCATGAGTACTTTTATAGCACTTTACAAAGCATTATTGACAGCATCTTCAGATCTAAACCAGTTAAGTATAAAAATATGGGCACACTATATAATATATATATATGCACTATAATGCAATATATAAAAAAGACCAGCAACACTGAGATATTTTGTGAATAAAATAAAAGTATATTCAAAGTAACATGAACAGCCACTGGGACCTTTCTCAAGGCAAAAGAAAGACCCAGCATACCTCCCAACTGTCCCGTTTTTAGAGGGACAGTCCCTCTTTTGATAGGTCAGCACGCAGTCCCTCATTTGTACTGGAAAGTCCCATTTTTCTCTGCACTAAACAGCCATAAAAAGAAACAAAGTTTCTAACTTAATTGGCTTTTGGCAGAGAGCCCAGAACTGCCAGGAGGCTCAGAAAAGATACAGCCAGTGTCGGACTGGCCCACCAGAATACCAGGAAAACTCCCGGTGGGCCAAGGTGTCAGTGGGCCCTCATGCTGCTAAACCTTTGACCTATTTCATGGCCATTCCCTATTTCTATGAGAACAAAGAGGCTAAATAGATGGAATAATTGATTATAGTATGTAATATTAGTACTGAGAGTGGGCCCCTGGTCTAAGGTTTTATGGTGGGCCCCAGGTTTAAAGTTTTTGGGTGGGCCCCTGGTGTCCCAGTCCAACACTGGATACAGCTAATAAGTAATTGTAACAAGATAAGATAACAGGTTAGACTCAGCAAAGGGCAATTCACCTTCATTAGCAAAATATGAACATGGTAATTAGGGAGTGTTATCACAAAAATGGGCGTGATCAAAAATTTTTCCCCCGCTACGTGTGCCAACTTTTTTGTCCCTTTTTTTTATTTCCAAAATGTTGGGCGGTATGCCCCAGTGTTGACCAAAATGTCACGTTGGCTGTTTATGTAACTTTGAATACACTTTTAATTCATTCAAATGATATCTCACAGTTGCTGGTCTTTTTTTGTATGATGGAAAGGGTATGCAATGCAGCTTGTATATAGTATGTCAAATTTAAGTTGTGAATGGTTATTAGCAGAACTTTTGTCTAGACTACAAATACAGCTCTGCAGACTGGCAGACGTAACTGTACTTTCTTCAAATAGGTTTCCAATCACTCCTAAGCTATAGCTGCTTATTAATAACAGCCCAGTGTGATCTGTGATGTGAGCATGTGCAATGTCACTTACACCCAAAAGATGGCTTAAAGAAACAGTTCAGTGTAAAAATAAAAACTGGGTAAATAGATAGGCTGTGTATAAAAATGTTTCTATACTATAAATTCTAATATAGTTAGTTAGCCAAAAATGTAATGTATAATGGCTGGAGTGAATGTCGAACAGAACAGAACACTACTTTCTGCTTTTCAGCTTTCTAACTCAGAGTTATTCCGTGAATTGAAGGGGGGGCCACATGGGACATAACTGTTCACTGAGTTTGCAATTGATCCTCCACATTCAGCTCAGATTCAGAAGCAAATAGTTATGACCCATGTGCCCCCCCCATCAAGCCACTGATTGGTTACTGCCTGATAACCAATCAGTGGTAGCCAAGAGAGATGCAAAGCATGGAGTAGTGTTCTGGCTATTATGTCAGACATTCAGCCACTCCAGCCTTTATACATTATAAATACATACAAGATTAGAAGACAGTGAGCACTTGTGGACAGTTTTGAAGGCATGGATCATTATTGTTATAGGGTTACTGAACTTATAGTGGGGTACAGTAATCAAATACAGCCATATTTTTTTTTAGGTTTTAGTTCTCCTCATGCTTTAGGAAACAATGTGTCACTAGTTTCCAGTTAATACAGGGGCTTGTACATGGCATCATGCTTTCCGTTGTATATAGTACCCAATAAATATATGCATGCCAAAATGCAGAACAAGACCAAGATGGGAAACAAAATTTAAAGTGGACCCGTCACCACAAAAAAATATTCAAAATCATATTTTATCACATTAGTCAAGCAAAATGAACATTAATTACACTATATAAATTATTTGAATTTTGTTTTCTTCAGTCTGGGAGTTCATAATTCTAGCAAGCAGGCAGGAGCCATTTTGTGGACACTGTTATTAAGGCAAGCCTTGTATCATCTCAGAATCTTGTTTGTGCACTAGAATGGGGGACCCCCTGGCTACACAATTAAATGGTTAAGAGAACTGGGGGAATGTGTGGGGAGCAGTGAAATCTAGGAAGTTCTGAATGGAAAGTGAAAGTAATTATCTGCCCCGCCTCTATGCATAAGGCATAGAGGAGTGGCAGACAATATTTGATTGACAGCTGAGATTTTTAAATGAGCTTAAAACAGCTATGAATGCTTTAATAAAAATTTGAAATTGGATTTCATGTTAATTTGAAAATTACTTTTATTATACAGATTTTTGTGTATGGGTGACAGGAAGTTGACTTCTATCATCGTGTAGAATTATGGCTAGTACAGAGGAATACAACTGACAATTTTATGCTGTGTGGAAAGCAGGTTGTACCTGGTGCTGCTATGCCTGGCATTTTCTGTTATCATTCATTTTCAAGTGTCGCTTCCATGATTCATGTCGGCCATTCTGCAATTGGAGGCAACAGAGACTGGCTGCTCCCTGCTCCTCCACTGCCTAATCATTGAAACCCTCTTCTTATGACTACAGCACTCTTAACTTTCCCCAACATTACCTGCTTTTAGACACCTCAGTCTAGCCATTACCTGGATTTTTAGAGGTACAAAAGTTCATCCATGTTACAGTCACCTCTATTGTTCTGATTTTTTTTTTTTTGAAGTGTCCAAATAATCAGAACAGCAGAAAAAAATCTAATACACCATGCAGTTCGTATCAGATGTCTCCATTGATGAAGGGAGTTTCCGTTAAACTTAATAAAAGCAGCATGGATGTTTTTTGGGGGGTTGTCTTTGCTGGGGAAATATGCCAGCAGAGAAACCACTGGGTCTGCCATTAACATTAAAAAAGTGTGTTGTTTTAGTCATAAATGACACCATACTCAAGATCCTCTACATTTTTAACAGAGGCTAAGGGAAATAATCTATTATGCAAATCATTGCACATTCACCTATTAATATTTTCATCAAAGTGAGTTTTTGTGTTCTTTATCTTGTGTTACATGCATTATTTATAGGTTTGCCCTGTGTACAATATTTATGTGCTCTTTCCTTGGTAAAAGTCAAAGGTTGCTTTTAAGCTATTTTTTATCCCATGAGGAAATGACCCATTATGAGTCAGTTAAAGATGACTCACTCATTGTGGTAAGCATTTGCCCCCTGATGGCCCGGAAACATCCCATTATCTATCCCATTTGCAATTTCAAGCTAAAAATGATAATCCTACACCTGGTGTTCTGCGATTGTTTTGTAGTGTGTGACAAGCAAACTATTTCTAGGTACCCCATAAAACAGTTATCAATAATATATCTCCCAAAACAGCTTATAGAGTTGCTTCCATTGTGCTGCCGGATGGACATTTTAACAGATTTTCCTTCTGTTCCATTTTTTTAATAAAAAGCCAATAAAAACAATCTGACTGTGATTTTCTGTAAATGCAATCCAGCTGACATCATGACCTGCCCCTAACATCTGCATGCTTATCGAAGCCCAAATTCGCCTCACCTCTGTTCGACTCTTTCCTTTTCTCCCTCTTGTGTAAATTAATGAAGTACATGTATAATTGTAAAGATATGTTTCTTCCCTCATCCCCTTTATATGCACTAGGCAAACACATCAGACCTTGCCCTGGACACCAATTGGCATTTCACTCTCCCCTTTGTTTCTGGAGAGTCTTTGTTGCTACATAGCCACAGCTGAAGTGGAGCCAGTGTACATAAAGTAGGGATAAGTCCTTGGACCTCTGCCATGGCATAAGGGCTTTCCAACAAGGCGTATACAGGCTGTGATTAGGTCACTTGCATCATCTCTTTGTTGATTCATTTACTGTGCTGGTAAATTGCGTACTTGTGCTCTTTGAGTTCCTGCAGTCTTGTTACTCCATTTTTTTGTTTTTGGCTGTGAATATCCATAAAGAAAAAAAAATGCCTGTAATTCCAATCCTGCGTTCTAAAAACATGGTGTATGGATATAGCTCAATTTCATTTATGTATAAATATTAGCAGTCCTTTACCTAGATGTGAATGTATCCGCTGTCTATCGCTCCCTGAAGTTATCAAACGTAGTTTTATTTATACCATGAATCCACTTGCCTCCCACGCCTTTATTTTGCTGCTGGATGAGTTAACTAAAAGTTGCTACAAATGCCCAATAATAATAATAATTTGTTAGGAGCAGACATTTAAATTTTTTGGAAGTGTACCCCCTACTTCCCCCCATTTCCCTCCATAATAACTCCATAATAGCCACCCATTCCATGTGATTTGAACCCGAATTGTTAACTCCTGCACTGAAAAGCATTTTAGCACACTTGAATGCATCCATATATACCTCAGACTTACAACAGCTTACCCTGTTGATTAAGTATTAAAGTATAAGTAAGTTAAGTATATTAAGGGGCATATTTATCAAGGGTCAACTTGAACTTTCTCATTTGAAATTTCAAATTTTATTATGGACAAAACTGTCAAATTTGACTAGGGATTTATTCAAATTTGATTAAAGTTTATTTTTAAAAATTGTAATTTGATTTTCGATATTTATCAAACTCTGGCCCTTTAAGAATGCAAAAGCGACTATTTGCCACCTGACAAATTGCTATTTGAGTCGATGGGGTAGGTCCATGGATCAATTTGAAGTTGTTTGCAGCCTTCCTGCCATTCAATTTCTTCAGAGAAAAAACTAATTGAGTTTTTAAAGTTCTGATAAAATTTGATTCAGATGTGATTTGAGTTTTTGGGTCAATTTTTTTTAATAAATTTCGAATAGTCAAATTTAGAATTTATGGGAGTTTTTAAAAACTCACATGAATTCGAAATTCGTCCTTTGATAAATATACCTCAAAGTGTAAGTATTAAAGATTAAATAAACCCAATAGGATTGATTTGCCTCCATTAAGGATTAATTATATCTTATTTGGGATCAAGTACAATGCATTATTATTATTACAGAGAAATAAAGGAATAATTTCTAAAAAATAAATCACATTTAATTAAAATGGACTATATGAAAGAGGGCCTTCCTGTAATTCTGAGTTTTCTAGATAACTGGTTTCTGTATAACTAATTCCATACCTCTAATACACTGTTGTTTGTTATAAAATATAAAGAGCTGCTTTACTTGTTGGCAACATGTAAATAATAATGATGAAGATATCAGAGTTTGGTCAAAGGTGTGGTTAGGTGCGGAACTGGACATGGCCATGGCCCACCCTAAGTTAGTTGGTCATTCATCCAGAAGAAGGGGGGAAAAAACATCTAAAGCCTCTTCGATTTCCCTCTGGGGACAATTTTCATCCCTGACTCCAGAAGTTAATTGGACTAATCCATGTATAAACTTTGTGCTAAAAGTAATTTTATTGGACAAACTGAATAAAAGTGGGCTCAGTTCAAAACCCTTTAACCCTACAGAGAACCCTATTATTGTCGTTTTAATGAAAACTACCTTCTGCACATAGGTATTCTTTTCCTTTTAAATCTTCTCCTTGTAGGCAGGGACAGAGGTCATTTGTGCTAGGTCATTATTGGCCAAGCTGTTTGGAACCAATGCATTGTATCACAGTCAGCCTATTTCCTCAGAATATTTAGGAGGCTTTGTGTAGCCACATCATTTTAGTGAAATTCTTGTAATATTTCCACAGACCTATGAATTTCCATACTTCCAAATATCTCCCTTCATGTCCTGGCATTCCGTGTTTCCTTGACTCAACATACTGTAGGAACCTGCTTGATTCAATTTTATTAGATTTCCGTTGTTTATAGACACGAGGGGGCTCAGTTGAGCTCTGCTTTCTCGGACCAAAGGGACTTGTTTCTAGTTGCGCATCCAGCAGAACGTTTTACTGTATTTTTATTTGTATATATCCATATGAAGCTGCTTTCCATGTTTCCCCGACTTGTACTTATTATATTGTGATGTTAAAAAGGAGAGTGTGGCCTGCTCACTGTTAAGGTTTATACTTCAGATTCTATCACAATAGTTTTACCTACTATTTTATTTGCTGATTGTGGTATGGCTGTAAGCAATGTGTGCCTCAAGACCTGCAGTCCTACCCAGCATACTATAACAGCCAAAGCAGTTAGGCATCCCTTAATTAGACTAATTAAAGGAGACCTGTCACCATAACAAATAATTCCAAATCCTATTTTATGATGTTAGTTAAGCAAAATCACTTACACTATATAAATAATTTCAATCTTATTTTTTTTAGTCTTGGAAATAATCACATTAAGCAGGCAGCAGCCATTTTGTAGACACTGTTATTTAGATCTTGCCAAAATCCAGAAGGCACTGACTATACAGTTAGATGTTGAAGGAGGGATGTAAGCAGTGCAGTGACATCTAAGAAGCGCAGAATGGAAAGTGAAAGTAATTGCCTGCCCCGCCTCTATGCATAAAAGAGGGGCAGGCAATATATGATTGACAGCTGAGAGTTTTTAACATGTTTTGTAACATGTTTCATGTTTTGTTTTAAAAGGACTTTTGTGATACAATGTTTATGCCTGGGTGACAAGTCTCCTTTAAAGGGGTTGTTCATCTTTGAGTTAACTTTTAGTATAATGTAGAGAGTGATATTCTGAGACACTTTGCAATTGGTTTTCATTTTTTATTGTTTGTGGTTTTATAGTTATTAAGCTTTTTATTCAGCAACTACCTAGTTTGCAGTGTCAGCAATTTGGTTTCTACAGTACAAATTACCCTAGCAACCCTGCACTGATTTGAATAAGAGACTGGAATATGAATAGGAGATTGACTGAATAGAATGATAAGTAATAAAAAGTGGCAATAACAATACATGTGCAGCCTTACAGAGCATTTGTTTTTAGATGGTGTCAGTGACCCCCATTTGAAAGCTGCAAAGAAACAGAAGAAAATTGCAAATCATTAAAAAACTATGAAAAATAAATAATGAAGACCAATTGAAAAGTTTCTTAGAATTGGCCCTTCTACAATATACTAAAAGTTAACTTGAAGGTGAACCACCCCCTTAAGAGGCTACAACCATCAAGTCATTATTCAAATGACTTGCCATTAGGCATGGAATGCAGTTAGGGTTGCCACCTTTTCCTAAAAAAAAATACTAGCCTTCCTATATATTTATCTTTTTTTCCTATTAATAACATTGGGATCAACCATATACAGGCCAGGTGGCAACCCTAAATGCAGTCTTACGAACAATAGGTCTCATATTGTTAGGTCTCACCCAAACAAATTAGAAATTTGAAAGGATCTGCCATTAATCTATATGCATCCCCAAATTGTAGATGAGTCTTATTAGGATTTATTGCATAATTTTTGAGGCAAAAAAAGGCTTATTTGTGTCCTTTTTTTTCTTTTTGTTAATGCCATGGGATTCCCGTTTACAGCATCCCTGTACAGGTATAGCTTGCATGCTCTTCTTCTGGAAAATATTCCATGGCTCAACAGACTTCTGCCATTGACTTGTAAATGAATTCTGTAGGTTTTAGGTGACAAATATTCGAATTAGGACTGAGATAAATCTCACATTCAAAGTTACATTCAAAAGGGGGATAAAAATTTGAATGTGCTAATTCTGACACTCCAATTCGAATTTACTATTCTACCCTTGATAAATCTGCCCGGAGTGGTACAGATATCCCAGGGCTAATTCCATGCTTCGTAACCCAGATTACAATTTTAAATTAGCCTTCTCTGCATACAGTATCTTGCAGAATAAATGTAGTCTGAGTTTATTTTATTATACTCCAATATACACTATACAACACAGCTCAAATTTCACACTCAGGAAGAGAACTATCAGAAGAGTTATGATGTGTCGGGCCATCCATATAACGTGATATAAGTTTAATTAAAGAAAGTTAAATAGATGTATTTAATACATACATGATCAATTTGTGATCATCAAACATTTCATTGTGTATCAATTGCAATAAATTCATTTAAATCCATCATATATGTGTCTCATTATTGTAGTTATAAATACTAATAAATGAATTGGTTAGTTAAATATAAAGTGCCTTGTATGATTCATGTCAATAACTCCCTAGCAAATTCATATTCAGCAGCAGTCATAAGCTGTAAAGCGACTAACACATAACATTTAATTAATCATTTACAAAATAGAGCACCTAGTTCATGGATTAAAAACAATTAACAATTAATGATGTGTTGATTTGGTCTTCATATTAAGGGAACTCGATTGGTAGCAGCGAATAATTAAATTGATCCCACCCAAATCCTAACATCCAACCAAACAACCCCCTTGAACACAAACTTTTGTACCCTTGGTATATACGGCGGGGATGGTGGATGTCTTCTTAGTTTACGAATTGTTCAGTATAAAAATAAAAACTGGGTAAATAGATAGGCAGTGCAAAATAAAAAATGTTTTTAATATAGTTAGTTAGCCAGAAATGTAATGTAATGTGACTGGATGTCTAACATAATAGCCAGACTCCACTTTCCTGCTTTTCAGCTCTCTTGTTTTCCACTGACTGGTTACCCTGGTGACCAGGCAGTAACCAATCAGTGACTTGAGGGAGGGCCACATGGGACATAACTGTTGCTTTTGAATCTGAGCTGCATGCTGAGGATCAATTGCAAACTCACTGAACAGTTATGTCCCATGTGGCCCCCCTTCAAGTCGCTGACTAACTCAAAGTTCAAGAGCTAAAAAGCAGGAAGTTGGATTCTGGCTATTATATAGACATTCAGTCACTCCAGCCTTTATAGTTTGCATTTTTCCCTGACTAACTATATTGGAAACATTTTTTATTTTGCACAGCCTATCTATTTATCCAGTTTTTATTTTTATACTGAACTGTTCCTTTAAATGGTGAACACTGGAGCCTAAAAGAATATCACACGACCATTAACAATTAAATCAAGCGGATCTGACCAATGTGCCAAAGGAATTGTGTTGCTATCGCTTTGACCTCTCAGAGGCATCTAAGTTAGTTGTGGCCTACTCCCTATTGCTAATCCTATGGCACTCACTTATTTGCAAATGTAACCGGTGGTTGTTCAATATGTAAATAATTAGGTTCGCATCTTCTGGATTAATACTTCCTATCCAGCTGAAACCAGCACATAGCAGATAATGTTTAAATTAAGAGCTCTGCGCCTGACGCACGTTTCGCACATGAAGGCTTTGTCAAAGGACAAGTAGGTGCCTGTTTTATATATGATGCCCCTAGTACAAATACCTAATTTTACTTATAATGACCCCAAGCACACGGCAGGATAAATGCAGTCTAGCCTCCCATGCACTGGTCCAGATTTTCAGCATCCCGGTAATGTAATGTATGACCTATCAAAAAGCAAGAAAAACACATATGGTATTTTTGTGCTCAGGATATTTCTGCACTGTTATAATCATGAAGAGTTTCAAATCAGCCATGCTAGGAATGCAAATACAGGGGGAAGATCATAGACGAAGTAAGGCATGCTGCGCATAACTGATGTTTACACAACTATAACAGTAGCTAATGGGACGTGATGATTCATTGAGTGTCTCTAGAAAGAATTATCTCGCTGATAGCGATGTTACTAAGTTCAAAGTCACCGTGGCTGCAGAAGCATATGCATCCCCATGTGCAGCAACAGATGTCTCTGTGTATCAAAGCACATCTCTCTTGGGTATCCGGTATGTGTCAAACTAGTGAAACATGACATGTGAGTTTCGAACAGGAGACTGTATTCTCACATGCATTTGTGTGGGCAGCACAAACGTGATGCTTTGCTTTAATGTACTGTATTTAGGGCCAGGAGAACAAAGGAAGGCCCAAAAGTAGAACAAATGGTATGCACCATGCTGACTCCATGTTGTAATCTAGCTCAGATTTTACTAACTCTGACCAAATTTGCCCTGGTGGAGTTATACTTAGCAACCAATCAACATACTGTAGTAGGCAGATATTCTTATACACAGGAAGAAACTGGTACTGGATTCCTTATCTGGAAAACCATTATCCAGATAGCTCCAAATTACAGCAAGTCCGTCTCCCATAGACTACATTTTATCCAAATAATCCAGATTTTTTTAAAATTATTTAGTTTTTCGCTGAAATAACAAAACCTTACCTTGTACTTGATCCAAACTAAGATATACTTAATCCTTATTGGAAGCAAAACCAGTCTATTGGGTTTATTTAATGTTTACAGGATTTTCTAGTAGACTTAAGGTATAAAGATCCAAATTACAGAAAGGGCCAGTATCGAAAAAAAACCAGGCATTCTGGATAACAGGTCCCATACCTGTAAAACCTTTTTTTACTCTCCTACTTTACTGTGTAAAGAGGAAACTGGAAATATGTACTATTAAATTATTTTTTGCTAACACTAAACCAGTGAAATGCTTCCTTATGAAACAAAGTGTTAGTGTGTGCTTTACTAATCCAGCAAACGCATAGGAATCACTCATCTGAAAAATACATGATATAAGAAAAAAAAAAGTTTGGGGGCGGTCATTGCAGTTTGGTAAATTTAGAAGGTGCAAAGGATTTAGGAGAGGCAATTTAAACGGTCTGAGAAGCCATGTACCTTTGTTTAACACAAGCAGTGAGAACCCTGGAAACCTTAATAGCTTCACCACATGCAAATCCTGATGGAGCCAGAGAAAGACAAATGTGTATGCCACCTGGGTTAGTATGTGCAGGTGGCACACTTGTGTTTTCACACCGCTTTTGGGTTTCATCTGCAGCTTTCCAATTCAACTTTCCATATTCATAATAAATATATCTTAACTCGATACTGTCTGGCGGTTAATAAAATCCTTATTTCTCATTAGACCTTCTCTCTTACTGTCTCGTTTGCCCATATGTTAAATGCATAAACAGGGATGTGGTATAATTTTGTAAAATGAGTTTTTACCCTTCTTCACCTTGCAAGCAAGTTGCATGCTGTGCATATTATGGCTCTGTGTGTAGCAATTCAGCTGTTGTTGAATAAGTACAATTTTTGACTGCCAGAATGAATGATCTTGAGATTTTAATTTGCCATTCATATCCCTTTCTGTTGCTATGTCCTTTTATTATTTGAGTTTCATAGTTTACTTTCATTTATATGGATGGCTTGTCTTCCTGCTAAATAAAATTGTGGTGAACCTCTTTCCTGCAAAAATGCTACTGAATTGGGGTATCTGGATTCTCATGACAACTGTGTTCCATTTTGTTTGAAGTCCGCTGATACATTGTTTTAACTGAGATCACCCTCGGTGATACCGGAGTGCATGAGACACTGAGGACATTTCTGTTCCAGCGATGAAATAAGCCTGATATGATTTTTCGAATCCCATCATTTCTTTCAATGTGCATCTTAATACCATCTTTCACTGCATCTTAATAAAAGCCTGATGCACATGCCAAGCCAGTCTTTGTTTTTCATTGTTTTCTGTGTGGGTAGATTATGCATTGAACTCAATATACATTGATGCATGTTCTTAAATCTTAGTGGAATTGTTGTCTGATTTCACCCTTTTGATTTTACTTAGGAATAGAATGTTTATATTCTAAAGACAACAGGCCACCATGGTGGCTAATTGATACACACAACAAATATTCCATATAATTGTTATATGGAGTGAGCCTAATATTCCCCAATATAGAAATATGTCTTACTAAATATATAGTCTATTCCAATATCGCTTAATATCTCCCCTCCTATCTCTTTGCCTGATTGCTATCATCTATACTCAGCCCCCATTGAACGTCATGTAATTCCATTCCTTTTTTTCTTCTCTCTTGATGTGTATCATGTGAATCCATACAGTGATGGGCTGCTACATTTTATGAAGTGTTATTTTAAATGTTTCAACATTATGGGGCCTAATAAATGTTATAGTGAGCGGTTCAACACGCTGAGGTATTGACTAATTTGCCTGCCAAAACCCATTTTGGCTTATTCAACCTTGTTCTCTTTTTGCATTGCTCTCAGCAACTTTTCACACTAAGAAAAGGAGAGCCAAGCAGTCAGCCACTGGACCTCCTCTTTGTCCAATCATAAGGCTCAAGACAGCACTTTTAAAGTATTTTAGAGGCAAAAAGAGGCTTAGGAAGATTTAGCATTTTATGACTATGGAGTTTTATTACACTAACAATATAGTCAACACTTTACAATAATGGAAACAAACTTTTATCCATGCAGGTGTTAACTAAGAAGTTTGCATTTGCAGTTTTCTAACACATACTTGAGATACCTGTATACTATAGTTTATATATTAAAACAGGATTTAAAATAAAGGAACTGTGTACATGCAAGAACTTTATATACTGGCCACCCATATAAACATCTATGTAGTCCCTTCACAAAAATCGGAACACCACTATTATAATACGGTGCTCTGCTTTATACAAGGAAACAGCGATTAAAAAAAATATTATATCCTATATTTTAAAGATGTAAGTATTAGTTTGTATTTAGAATTGGCATTACCTTACTGAAAGTTTATTTTACCTTCCTCTGGAACGACTTAAAGGGTGTTTTGGAACTGATGAACTTAATGGGCTTGTATCTTTTTTTTCCACCTAGTTATGATAATATTGTCATAGAATTTGGATCTTTCCAACTCTTTAAGTATGAAAATGTGTGTATATTTGATGCCCCAAGTTTAAGCCAGGGACTAATTTGCTAGAATGGGAAACTAAGCTGACTGATAACCACCAACTACACATGTATTGTGTGACAACTCAAGACAGTAAGTTGTCACACATTTGAACATTGGGATCTGACCAGTGCAGTCTAGCCATTTCTTCAAGCAACTGTCAAATCAGAACACTGATTGACTGATTAGATATCTTAAAGTGATACTGACACAAAAAAAATAATTTTAACATAGGAATGTACATTAAATGTTACTTATAGGTCATGTTGATCATTTGCTGAGAGGTTTGTTTTTGTATATAACTGTTAGCTGAAATGTCTAAGCCTGACTCTCTGACACTCTGACTTTGCCAACCTAACAGTCCCATCTCAGCCTGTTAGTTACAGTTTCTAATGCTAATGGACTCCTGCTGCACAAATATGGCAGCCCCCTCATACAGGACCATGGGGGATCAGACAGGTAATGTAAAAGCATCATGCAAATACTTTATGGCAAAGTTAGAAGTAGCTTTCAAAGCCAATATTATAATAGATGTAAAAAAGAGTTTAATTTCAGGTGTCAGCATCTCTTTAATATTTGACCAGTGGTTATCCAGCTTTAGCAGTTTTATCATTTTATACCTCATTTCATGGATACTGTGTTCTAGTTATAAAATACAGTGCATAAAGGACTTTGTGTTATTTTAACAGAACACCTAAATAAGTTTTTTTTGTTGTTTTTTTTAAAATCTGTACCTTTTATGAACCCTTTATTTTAAAGGTTCATTGGGCTTAAATGTAGAATTTTGTTTTGAATCAGCTTCTTCCTGAAGCAAAATAAGTTGCAAAGCTTTAAATTGCTTTTTTTACATGTAATATTTCCTTACCACTTCTGGCAGTACATTTCCATATTCCATCCTCATCAGAACAGAAATGGACTGCAAAGAGTACTATTGGCACTTATGGACAGATGTCACCAAAACATTAGAGCCGTGTTTCAGTAACATATCAATGAGGTCTTGATTTAAGTTTGAATGGGCATTTCCTTGTTGAAAGTTGTGTTTGCCTTTCTCTGGAACTACTTAAAGGGTGTTTTGGAATGAATGAACTTGAGGGACTTGTATCTTTTATTTAACCTAGCTCACCGAAGAAGTATATATAACTTGCATTTTGCTTTTCATATGTACTGAAAAGGTGTGGAGCTAATCTGAAAATGAGATGACTGCACAAAGCAACAATTTAATATCCTAAAGATTACAAACGTAGTCATTTTTGAGTATTCCACGTGCACATTCACAAAGAAAGAAATTCAGAATGAGGTGATTTTAAAGTAAAAACAAAAAAACAAGAATGATTAGATGTAAACTAGAAACAGCTCAAACATTGCTAAGAAAATCCCTAAGGAGAGTTTCAGTTTTTATGATAAAATTGTGGAATCAATTCCAGAAATGTTTCTAATGAAAACACGTGTATGTGTCACATATGAATTTCTCAGATTTAGAGAATGGGCTTCATAAACTAGTGCATTGTTTAACAGTAATATTTAGGACAATGTTAGAAACAGAACAGGAACATGTGGGCTCTGGTGTAAACTGTTCCAAGGCCCACATAATTATGGGAGCTTGCTTCATTCAGGGGCCCCTTAATGTTTCTGGGAGTTTGCTCACATGCACCCATGGGAGTTCCACCACAAGGGCCTGTGCTGTTACCCACTAAAATTCACCAGATTCAATGTTCTATCTTTTCTTTAGATACATTTTAGAAACACAGAATCAAGGGGCAGATATACTAAATTCACATGAAGGATTCGAAGTTCGATCGAATTTTCAAAAAGATTCAAATTCAAATTTTCAATTGTTTTTGAAGACCACTTTGACCAGTGAATTTAGAAAATTCGATCAAATCGAACGATTCGAATAAATATCTATTCGACTTCGACAGTCGAAGTACTTCCCCTAAATTTTTATTCAACTGCCTAGTTGGCCAGATCAAAGCTACCGAATTGGGTTTCATTATTTTAGATCGAATAAAAAAATTAAATGGAATGGTTAAAATCGTTTGAATCATTCAATTCAGTATTCCCATTTATTCCCATGGTCTAATTGGAGGGTTTTTAACCCTCGAATTCGACCCTTAGTAAATCTGCCCCCAAGTGTTTGCTTTAGCAAATTTTACATATTTTTTATTGACTTAATGTTTTTGTTCTCAACTTTTTTGGAATTTCAAGTTTATTAGACTTCAGTTTAAATCGGTTGTGTTTTATTCAAAATTTTTAATCCCTGGCTTGTTTTGCTAACTACAGTTTATACTGTTACATTCTGTTTTCAAACCTTTAGTAATAGGTCCAACGTGCACTTAAGAATATATAGTCAAGACTATGGCCCACTATTACAGTCCATTATCTACAGTGTCGCACTAGATGCTGCCATCTCAGGGCCCATCCACTCCCACATCATGCTGGAATCTGTATGTGACATTTGCAAACCTTAGTCCAAAAAAAAGAGTCCTTGCATGAACTTTTGAATTTCCTTTTCTTCTGTCCATGCTTTAAGCAATGTAACTAGAGCAGTTATAAAAAAAAAGCATATTACACAGTAACTAGTTACCTTGATTGCAGTTTACAATGTTGTCCACATTTAGGATGCGCAAAAGCATTTCAGGCTGAATAGTAAACCATTCTCCATAATGTGCCAGGCTAATTATTTTCTGTTGTGGGGTTTTAGCAACACAGAGGTTAGATTTTTTAAGGTGTATTAAATAAACTTTTAAAAAATATAATCGTTATAATAATTGGGTTTTTGAAGTGATTTTTAAAGGCTGGGAAAACATGTTTTAACCTTAGAACAAATGAGAAGTGAGATTTAAAGGGAGGACACCAATTGACTGTACATTCTGTCTACTGCAATCTGTTTATTAATGATTTAAGCATGAGCAAATACTGGGTGGAAATTGTGTAATATATTTTAATGACAAATTATATTTAATGATGAATTTGACTGGTCTTGCTAATGTTTTTAATTTGGATCTGAATTGCTCTGCTTTATTTAAATGTTGTCTTCAACTGCATAATGACTTTGAAAGCCTGATAGGAATTGATTGATATTGCAGACAGTGTAAGTCTATACGGATGTCTTTAGGCATGATCAATGAAATAGTTACAAAAGTTGCCAGAATATTTACAATATTTGTTTTTCATTCAATTTAATATGTCTGTAGTTGTAATCCTCTTAGAAGACACATTTCATCCTATCAATGATAATAATGTATTGTTAATATGTGACAGTATTTTTCCCCATATGTATGGCATATCAATGTGTGCATGCATGCTGTTCCTTTTAATTCATAGTGATAGATTGCATGTTTCCTTAAGAAACCATTGCTAATGTTTTAATGCAATCAAGATCTGAGAGTTATCTAAAACTAAATGAGAAGCTAATAAAACAAGCTGAACGCTGATTGCCCTCTCAAACTACAGTATGTCTAACTGTGTTGCCTTTGGTCTTGTAATAAGAAGCATGATTCTCATGATCCAGTCCAAATGGTATCTGGAAAAGCAGGTCATCTATCTTATTTATTAGATTTTATTGGGGTGCTTACAGACAGATGATTGAGCGTGCTGTTTTGTGACATGTTAAAGAAGGAACAAGAAAATGGGAATAAATATTACAGGTGTTATTTATCAAAAGTTGAGCTTACAAAGTTTTTATTTCTACATCGAATAAACTCACAACTCGAATGAAGGCAAAAAACATCTTCAAATGCTTCAAGGGACCTCTTCCATTGACTTCTACATGACTTTGACAGGTTTTAGCTGGAGTATTTTTAGATTCAGGATTTTATCAGCTTCGGGGCATAATAATTCTCGTGAATTTTTGTTATTTTTCCCAAAAATTTTTAGTTTAGTTTTTTAGTTTAGTGAAAATACCCTCGAACATTTTTATGAGAAACACAACTCAACCTTTAATAAATAACCCTCTATGTGATGAAAAACATAATATAGTTGAATTCCTGGGAGTAATTTAGAACTGGGGTTCTAATTTTCATCTGGTACTACAGTCCAAAAACATACGTGCAGATTAATTAGCTTCTGGAAAAAAAAATGTCAAAATTTGAAAGAAACCTAGAATGTAAGATCCGTTATGGCATTAAGTGATGAATAAACTCTGCAAATCACTGCCTAAAGGTGGAATGCACTATATATAAAAAAAATCACAGTAATAGTAACAGTTCCACAAGTACTAAGTGACAGCAAGGCAGTTAACTTAAAGTTTGTTAGCTTTGTAAATAGTGATCATTGGTTCTTACCTTGTACTTAACAAGCAGTTGTTAAATATATAGCTCAGTATCTAAATTCAGATTTGGAGACATTTGCTTATGTGGATTTGGTACAAGATATACAACTTGCACATGTTAATATATAGGTCTGAACAGGTTTAAAGCACTATTTGTCATTGGTGTAGCATATAAGAGGAGCAGGGAGAACTAAACAGTTTGCCACAATGCTATATTTCGGCTTTCTGTTGAAAGAAATATTCCAGGTCCAGACATAAATTTGCAAGCATATTTTTACTGTCCTGTTTGCATATTATTTTTGTACTGATGTGTAAAAATAATATGTGTTGAGCGGGAAGAAAAATAGCATCTGACTGACCATAAAGACAGATGTAAGGGGTTTGGAAATCAGTAAACATAGGGAGAAATAGTTTCCATTTGACATTATTAGATTTTCTCTGTTAGCTCCCTATTCAAGATGCAGTATAAATCCAGATTAATGCAACAATTTTTGTTAACTACGTTTTAATGTTTTAAAGTTGTTAAATGTAATTGCAATTGAAAGCAGTATTGGTTTGCCCCTTGTGGTCTGTTGTTCTTTTCGAAGAGGAAAAGTAAATTTTTCTCCAGGTTTGTTTTCAGCTGGTTTCTACTACAGTGTTTTAGGAGTCTGAACCAGAAATGCAAAAATTATAAGAAACACGTTTCAAATAGCTTGAAAACCATTATAAATTTTAATTCACGAATATTGGAGTGCATGCAAATATAGTGGCATTTTAAAACTATTTTTTTTGTGGGAAAAAAAGAACTTTAGTAATGTATCATACCCTAAAGCTGCTAAAAATTTGAATCATAAAATACCCCTGCAAAGGCCATGTAGAAGTCAATGGCAGATGTTTTGGAAATTGTTTCTTGACATTGTTATCTGTGCTAGATAATCTGAAAAGGTTTGGGTTTTTGTCCTCTAATCCAAAAAAAAATTTTTGCAGTTAAAATACGATAACATTTTTGGAGCCTAAATCGTAAAATACAAACTGACGCTCGATTTTGTTGCAACGATTTGTCGCTCTGGTTTTTTTGAGAAAAAATATTGATAAATGAGTTGGAATAATGATGGAAGGGAGTTTGGTCAACTTTGTTTTCATAAATAAATGAGATTAATTCGAGTTTAAGTTAGTCAGCCCCTATGTGTACACAGATAATGTGAGCATGTATATCTCCTAATTTTCATTGCATATCTGGATTAGAATGATCGTTGTGAATTTGCTTCCTTCGGTAACTTATCTCCTCTGGGAAAGATATGCAACAAAATCTGCTAACTGTAGCAATTATATGAAGCTTGGCCTGCTAGCCAAGGTTTATTGCTTGGCTCCAGTATGAAACATTTTTTATTACCTGGTTATGCTTCATAGATCTGTGGCGCTTGTTTTTAACAATTCCCCCCTATTAATGAAACCAAATCCTCCTTTCTCTTACTCACCGAGTGTATTCACAAGTGTTTGTGGGATCATAACGCTATACAAAGCTTATGTAACTGGTTTGTAATAAGGCAATCTGTCTTGTCAACGGTGACATTATCAGAAACCACAGAGAAATAATGTGTCTATAATAGCTTGTAAGAGGAAGGTTATAGGATTTATTTTGTGAGAATTATTTTGTGAAAGTGGATGTATGGACTGAGTTTATGAAGAACAAAAAACAGCCTTCCTAAACCAACTGTGAAGAAGGTAACGTCTGAAGGCAAGGATTATGAGTTATAATGAGTAGAAAATCCTTCTGTACCCCTTTTGTTCTCATTTCTGGTTGGTCACAGCACTGATGTATCCAAGTGCCTGGACTTACGTTTCTTTTTTTGGATTGTTTCTAGCCTTTGTGCTTTGATTTTTAAGGATTTAATATTTGGCCACACGCTGACACAAAATATGTATTTCTTTCTTTCTATAAATAACCACGTTTCCAGCAAAGGACATGCATGGGTTTAAAGGAAATCTTTATGTTCTGTGAAATCAGAGCTGGAGAATATATTCTGTTGATGGGTCTGGATTCCATAACAAACTCATTGAAATAATTCCAGTTCTTTTTTGCATGGAAAATAGAATTACAGTAAATGCACATAATATACTCTCTTTGCAGGCACAATGCATGCTGACATTCTTTGATCCAATTCCAATCTGATTTTATGTTTTATGGTTAATTAATCTGATTGACATTTGTATTAACGTCTTGGATTGTTTACATGTGCCATTGAAAGCAGTAAGATATGGCTTCACATAGGGCAATATTACCATTACCAATATGACCATTGTGCGTAAATTGCAGTATGCAGAATATTAATGAATGGCAGTCCTTACTGCATGGTTTCAGTAGGCATACTTGAATCTGCTTGAATGATTTGGTCCTACTGGAATTCAGATCTAAGATACAACTATTTCTAATTCTATTGTAAATATCTCATTATGTCCACAAAAAAGCCGTATCTCTTATATGCTTCTATCCTTAAGTAGGGGGTTCACTATGTACTCAACTAACTCCAATGACATATAAATAAAAGAAGTAGAACCTGTGGCATCTTGGGGGCCCATGAGTTTAAAGGGCCCAGTCGACCCTTTAATATATGTTTGTAAAACTGGTCATCCCCCAGAAGTTGGGGTCCTTACGATGATTTTGTAGGGAAGATCCATTTCATCTATTTATACTTTTAACTTTTCTTGCTTTTCTGTAATTGAAAATGCCTCTCAATGCCAAGAAATATTTCAGCACACAATGGCAAATATAGCTGCCTATGACGTATAAAATATATATCGTAGATAAAACATACATTAGTCTTAATTAGAAATATGATAGATTTTGCCAACAACTTATCTGTGCTATAGGTATGTATTATTAGCAGTGATGCACTTAGAACATGGAATATAAGCTGCTAGCAATATTTATTTGCTGACTTTTTCCCCCCAACACTGGCCCACAATAATGAAATTTCAGCATTGGTATTTATTGGTGGTAGATTTCCATAGAGTTCAATAAGCCAGACCTGAATTCCTCAACATGCTTTATATGTTGGTGGTTCTGAATTCAATGTGGGTGGTTACTGTACTGGTGAGGTCAGTGCAAGGTTAAGCATATATTGGTTTGCTGAGATAAAGAAGGGGAAAATTGTGTTAAATTGTTACAAGCAAGTACAATTTATCTATGATTTATATTTGGCGGGAACATTTAATTGCATACATAGAATTGGTTAAGCACAATATATAGTTCTTTATTCACAAGCAGAATTCAAGAGAATCATCAGTAAAAATCAAGGGTTGTCTATTATTGATTCTTTTGGTGAGGTAAGGCAAAACTTGATGGCAAGATCTTATTGTAACACCACTGACTCATAAAGACTCATAGGACTATTTACCATAACAAGCCTTGCCAGGAGGAGGTCCCCCTAGGCTAAAACAGCAATTCGACAGGTTTATGGTGTCAAAGGGTCAAATTCAAATTTAAAGAGACAGTACTTCGATTTTCAAATGGTTGAAATTTTCAATTCAAATCAAATTTTTTCAATTTGCATCAAATTTTGGCTTATTCAATAGTCAAAGTACCCAAAGATTACTTCAAATTTGTTTTTTTTTATAATGAATTTTCACTTCGACCCTTGATAAATCTACCCCTTGGTCTTCATTCAGAGACTATGATCCCAATGAGCCGCATCTGAAGGAAAAAAAAAGTCAGAAAAGTAAATACAAACATATCTCACAAAACTACCAAAAACCTGAAACTTTAGAGGAATGCAAGCACTTTCTAATGTTATTTAGCCAACAGACAATAACATTCAGCAAAGGATGAAACTGATCATGCAGTCTCATTGACGGGTCAGTGAACCAGAAAACTATGGGACTGAATAAACTTTATCGTTTCATCTACACATCAGTGGATTCTTTTGTATGCATGCAAATGCATGAAATACTCTCAAGTGTTGTGCAAACTGTTTTGTCCATCCATATTCTGAATGTGTATACACAGATGACATACATTAGAAAGTTTTGGGATATTTATCTGGAATGTTTAGAACTTGACATTCTACATGACCACCATGCATAAGACCACTAAAATATATTAGCTTTAAAACATCCAGTTGAATTGGGGTTTTTTGCCACTAGCATGTACATGTCTGTTGGTTTGATTAAAATCAAGTACTTGGAGTTGCCTTATCATTACTACAGAGAAAAGGGTACATGAAAACATATCACAAAAATACTTTTTCATATAGCACTGTGGTAAATGGTAATGCTATATTTTTGAGCTTTATGTGTAGCAACAATATATTGCAACATAATAATTGATATAGATAGGGTTGTCACCTTTTGCAGATCTAAGCAGGTGTGGTACCCACATTACAGAAAGATCCCTTATCCAGAATACCCCAAGTCCCAAGCATTCTGGATAACAGGTCATATACCTGTATTGGTAAAAGAGGAAAGGTCTCAATCTCAAATTTGCAAGAAGACAATTAACCTTCCTGATTGTATTTGGACTACAGGAGGAAATGAGAGAGCATGGGGAAACCCATGCAAGCACTGGGAGAACATGCATTAGCAGACAGACAAATGATAAAAAACAAATTGGCCTTAATAATCATATAATTAATCTACACTACAGTAACTTGACCAAAAAAAGTTGTGACTTTGGACTATCACACATAAAACTTAAATACTGAATCCAGATCAATGCATCTGAGCAGTAGAATGTAGGACTTAGCTGGTAAATTGTAACACTATTTGGATCATCAAATCTATAAAATGTCAAGGGAAATCCGCAACATACACTGCATATTCCCAACATGGTGGATGATGGTATGGGCAGACATGAAGGGGCACATTTACTAAAGGTCGAAGTGAATTTTCAAATTTTTAAAATTCAAATTTCGAAGTAATGTTGGGCTACTTCAACTACTGAATAGCCCAAAATTAGATTTGAATTGAAAACATTAAAAAATTTAAAATTTTGAAGTACTGGCCCTTAAAAAAAATTTGAATTAGACTATACGCCACCTTAAAGCTGCCAAATTGCCATTGTATCCTATGGGGACCTCCTGGAAGCTTACCTGAAAAATCTGTTTTGTTTTCTTTTAAATCGTCCGAATAGTTGGATTCGAACTATGGAATCAAACTATTCAAATGCGATCTAAAACAGACCTATTCGATCAAAATAGGTCCTTTTTTGATCGAAAATGGCCCCCAAAAAAAGTGATGGTCGAATTTTGAATTACGTTGGAGCAGTTATTAAAGAGGAGCCAGTAACTAAAAGTACAGCCTCATAAAGATGTTTAAAGGGGACCTGTCACCCTAAGAAATAATTTCAATTCCTATTGTACGATGTTAGTAAAGCAAAATAAACTTCTTTTACACTTTATAAATTGTTTAAATCTTGTTTATTTTTATAGTCTTGAAATACAAATCACATGAAGCAGAAAAGGGCCATTTTTTGGACATTGTTATTAAGGCAAGATTTTCATCATGCCAAAATCTTGTCTATGCACCAGAATGGGGCATCTGGTTTCCATGCACTGGCCAACCAATGGCTAACCAATTAGATACTGAGGAATCTGAGGAGCAGTGATGTGCGGGCTGGCAGGACCGGCTGGTCAGGTGGGTTTGGGCCGACACTGCACCCCTCTTCGCAGGTGGTGGGCAGGTTCACCCAGGGCCACCTTGCATTGCCAGCTTCCAACTTCCAGCTTCTTCTTTTATAGACGGTGCTCCTGTTTGTCCTGCCCCTTTTGTAAGTCATCAGCGAGTCAGCGGGCATGGGTTAAGGGAGGGCGGATTTTGGGCAGTGCGGGTCAGGAAAAATCCGACCCACACATGACTAGTGAGGAGTGCAGTGAAATTATGGAAGTGCAGAATAGAAAGTGAAAGTAATTGCCTACTCTGCTTCTTGGCATACATGATTGACAGCTGAGATTTTTAAATTAGTTTTTTTTTTTTATAAAAAAAGAAGCACTTAGCACTTATGAAGACAAAGGACAAACAACACCTTATTAGCAAATACATGTTTATATTTATAGTCTGAAGTTTCCATTATTTTTTGTACCCCCTATTAACCATAAATCATCAGTAAATTTCCAGCATCTTGTATCATACAGGTACATTCCTTTTAAATGGCATGGAAAGGTTAAAAGACCACATATGGCAATATTATTTTAATTTGATGTACCTGATTTACAGAGTATAATTCTTTTACTAATACTTTTAAAGATAAACAGAGGCGAGACAGCACTACAGTTTGTGAGCTATCTGGCTGTGGAATATATATTTGCTATTAATGTGCTCTTTTAATGGCCTCTTGGCAATTTCCCAATTTTTTCAACCTGTAAGTCGTATTTATTGCCTGCTAAGTTTACTAACTACAAATGCCGCCTAGCAGACAGACCTAAGCATCTGCCGTCTCTCTTAAGACAAAGCTTTCTGGCATTTTTATATTTCCTGAAATTTCTAATGTCTTTAAATTTTCTTTTGACAGTATGAAATAAAATATGATGCTACCATCTCATCTATTTGAATGCCATTATTTCACAAATGTTCTCCTTCGTCTAAGCATCTCAACTAAGCCATTAGAATGTATTTCTTTAGCTAAAAACAACATCTTTAACCCTTTTAACAGTTGTCAACATTGTCAACGTTTTCAAGTTTTAGTGGTGAAGAAGGAACAAATTCATGTTGTGTTAGTTATGCTTGTGAAGACCCTTCAGGGACTGACTTTAATCTGTCTAAGCTAAGACTAAACTGTACAATTACTAATAGTGTACATTTTGATATTCTTTGTAGAGCTCTCGTACTGCTCGTTCTGAAGAGGACCGGGATACTTTGTGGGATGCTTGGGGTTCTTGGAGTGAATGTTCTCGGACCTGTGCAGGTGGAGCTTCATATTCCTTAAGAAGGTGTCTTAGCAGCAAGTAAGTTATATGTAACATTTTTTTAACATTCTAGTATGGATAGTCAAAGTTTTCTCATCAGGGATGGACCTTGATAATCCAAAACCACGAAATGTCGCCCTATGACTAAATATAGGTGCATCTATGAAAAAAAAATGTCACATCCAATCTGAAATGAGTACATAAGAGAGTTAGGTATAGGTGCCATGTGTACTCATTTCTGACTAGACCGCACTACAAAGAGAAGGCAGTGAAGCCAATGAGAACTTTAATGTTCTTCTAATTAGGTAGATGCAGGTAATTATCACTGATAAGTATATGAGATGTTGCTCTGAAATACATATGTTCTTCGTCTTTGTTCTCCCAATATTTGGAAATATGACGTAGTTGTTGCTTGCTAGTTTGTAGAGCCTTGATGGGTTATGTATTCCAAGATCAGTCTTGGCTTTAAATATGCTGATATACACTACACTGGATATTTTTGCTCTTTGGCGGACAACCAGTAGAGACTTTTATAGTTTCACTGATGATGTCATGTACATTCTAAATTGTGATAATTTTGGCCACAAACCTCTGGCCTAACTAAAGACAAATGATCTGATATCAATATCATAGTCTGGCTGTTTTTATAGTAAAGTCTGGACTGGATCAGCCTCCAGCCTCCATAAATACATATGTTTGTTTATTTCAGCTTAAGACCAGAAATAACATTAATTTAGAAATCCACTAACTTGAGCACTTGCAGTATAATTTCTCTTGATATCTCTCATGTTAGAATGTCTCCAAAATCAGGGGTTTTTAGCCAATGGATCAGTGAAGTCTAAAAATGAGTAGTCTTGTTTTTTTATATGTGGGTCACCAAGATCCTCAAAAGTCTACAATACAGACCAAATCTTGAAACAAAAACTGATTGCTGTAATTATTGTTGGCCTAATATAGCAAAATATAGTTCTATCCTGTTGTAGAATAAAAAATAATACCTTGCACTGCAGTGAAATTTTGGGACCACTATCTTAACTAACCATGTAAAATGTGTAGAATGCTTCACTGAAAAGCAATGTCCTTATATTCCAATATTGTCAAACACCACTAGGGCTTGGGTGTTTTAGCTTCAGTTTAAGGCTACTAAAACATGGTTTCCAGACATCTGTTATGCTTCTTCTTAGCAGAGAAGAGCATGTCATCTCTGCTGCAAACTATATATGAAAATGCGGCTCAAGAATAAAGAATAATAGATTCCTTTTTGCTACATTAACTTATATTCTCCACTGATCTTGCTATTATACTTGAAGAACATTTACATTAAACTGTTAATTGACCCTCTCAGAAAAAATTTACCCTAAGGGAGCAAAGGTAATCCCAGCCCAGATTATATCATGAAAATACAACATAGCCTGAAACAATTGCAGAATGTGTGCCTCCAAGAAAAGCGAGGTAAGGAAATTAAATTAGTCTAATCATTCATTAAAGTAAGGCAGCAGCATTGTTAGGGGAGTGACGGCTGGCTGAGCTTGTACAACATATGGCCTTGCCATCAAATACCTCACTGTTGACTATATAAGTATAGTTAGCTGCCTGTGTAAAGAGTAGTCTACCTGTGATAAAGTAGGATAATATTATTGCAGTAATTTGGTACTGTGTGGGAGGTGTATTAGCCCTCTGTGGCAAATTCTCTAAGTGATGAAAGCTGGACACACAGCAGAGCACATTAAATGTAGGATTTGTTGATACAAATTCTACTGTCTGTGATATGAGTAAGGAAATAAATCACTAAAGGGAAAATATTTTATATGCTTAGCTGATTATTTTATGATAAGGTATGCTGAGATAATTACCCATGATTACAAGAATCGTTTTAAATCAGATTAGCAGTAGATCATCGTCATTGGACCAGGCTCGACTATAACTTTTTTCTGCTTTTACAACTCATTTTACTTTAAGCTTTAGGTTTAGGACAAAAGAGCAAACGTGACACCAACTTTACCTAAAAACAGTTGTGATACAAATAGCCATCATATTAGAATAGCAGCGCTACCTGTGATTTTTTAAAATATTTACCCATGGGAATATACTGTATCATGACATTGCATAATGCATGTGATATGAATAAATGAGGCAGAGCCAGGCAGGACAGCACTTTACATTGTATTTAACATGCTTAGGGTAAGTGTATGAAACTTGCCCTGAAATGTGGACCAACAGAACTTCAAATGAAGGTTCAAGTTATAATTCCCCTAACTTTGACATATTCAATTGATTATTTTGTGTACTTTTTTGTTAAACTTTATGTTATATTGATTAATTTTTCAGTTTGCAAGAGCAAAAACCAAAATACATTTAGGGGCAGATTTACTAAGGGCCGAATTTTCGAAGTGAAAAAAAAATCGAAATTCAACCTGCAAAGTATTTTTAAACAGCTTTTTCAATCGAAAAAGGACCTATTTCGATTGAATAGGTCCATTTTCGATCAACGATTCTCCACAAAATCCTTTGAATTCTTTGAACTTAGAAAAATTTTCAGGACAGGTTCTATGAGGTCTCCCATAGGCGAAAATGGCAATTCAGCAGCTTTAAGCTGGCGAATAGTCAAAGCATTTTTAAGTACTTCAAAATTCGAATTTTTTTCAATTCGAAATTAATTTTGGCTTATTCAATAGTCAAAGTACCCCAAAATTACCTTAAAAAAAAAATGTTATTCAAAATTTTATTCAAATTTCCCCTTTGACCTGTAGTAAATGTGCCCCATAGTTTTTCTAAATAACAGGGAAGAGTAGATTGGAAATACATAAAGAAAAAGATAGAAAAGAAAGAAGGAAGTTTAGGTAGGAAATTCACTAAAGCATGAAGCATCTAACGCTTGCGATGATTCGCCAGTGTGACGTCATTTCGCAACATGACCTGGTCAGATCAGGCGAAGTCAATACAATAGATAGGAGTTTGAAAAGAAAAATGGAAAATTTTTCTAAGTCCCAAAAAAACGCTGGCGTGTTTTACCATTGTAGGGTGATAGTCTGAAAAAGTGCGATTTTTTTTGGGGGGGGGGGTTACCCTCCTTCCCCCCTACATTTCCTAACATATGGCAACACAACTATACAGGGGGCACATGTAGGGCAATAGGAGAACTTTATATAATTTATTAAAGGTTTCCTGGGCTTGTGTAGTGCAACGTAGTGGCTGTAACATCCACTTCTATTATGCTTTGAAATTCGCGCTGTATGCAAATTAGGCATCGCTAGTCTAACTGCGCTTTGCCTGGCAAACGAACGGTAGCGCTACTTCGCTAACGTTCGCCGCCCTGAGCGAAAATTCGTATATTAGTGAATTTGCATAGTGCTGGCGAAAATTCGCCTGGCGAAGTGCGGCGGACGTTAGCGAAGCCAACACTAGCGAATTTTTGCATCTTTTTTGTGAATTTCCCCCCAGGAGTATCCCCAGACATGAGAGGGGATATGGAGAAAAATAGGAATTTTATGTAATGAATCACGGGTAGGCCGTCTCCCACAAACTCCAAATTTTTTAAAATTATTTCCCCTTTCTCTGTATTAATAAAACAATATCTTGTACTTGATCCAAACTAAGATATCATTAATCCTTAGTGGAAGTAAAACTAGACTGTTGGGTTTATTTAATGTTTTTCTAGGAATTTACAGTATGAAGATCAAAATTACTGAAAGATCCATTATCCAGAAAGCCACAGGTCCTGAACATTCTGGATAACAGGTCACATACCTGTACTGCAGGATGGAGTAAAACAGTAGGATAGCAAATAGCAATAATATCCTGCTAATGTAGAAAAGATTTGGCTGCTTATTTTTCCAGGCTGACAATTTTGTATTCTGAACTGCTAACCTGCATAATTGTTGGTTCTGATGGTCCCTACTCTTTTGGAAAAAGCTGCATTACTATAAATATTACCTATTCCAGGGCTTACTAGATGCTTACAGATCTGTTGTATTACAGGTTGCCTTTAGTATCAGAGTATATATGTGGAATCCAGTCAGCAGGCATGATTGGACAGTCTTTTTATAGGAAGATGTTATAGACTGCAAATATATTACGTTGTTATTCAGTCTCATGGATCTTATAGCTGCTGTTGCAAAATTAAAGCCAGCAATAGGTTTCACATACAGTAGAACATTTTTAATGTTTCAGGGGACCAGGAAAAATTGTGTAAAATCCAGGATAATGTAAAATCGGGAAAATGTCTTCAAACTCCTTCTTCTTCGAGTACCTAAGATATATAAGCACAGGAGCCAGTTTTAATTTTAAATACAATATTTACTATATTCACATAAAGCATTAATCATTGCAGTATTAATGTTACACTGTGGGCATGTGCAATGCCTCTCTGACAGTCACATACACAACCTAAATCAATAAGCGATTTGTGGCTGTATAAGGTGCTGACTAATTGGAATTGACTAATTACATGAAGAACCATGGCAAAATATGCATCTGTTTAGTGTTTTATACCTCTTAATTTAACTAATCATAACATTCACAGAGGACAAACAGCCACTTATAGGAACATCAGGACAAAATGTTGGTGTAAAACCCAGGAAAACAGGATATAAAATTAGGGAAAAGCACCAATTGAAATACGTACATTCTAAATTGATGGGACCACACAAAAACAACGTACAATGTGGGAAATAATGAGAATCAGTGTATGTAAAAGGTTTTACTGTATGTAAGTTTTCGTTGATGGAGATCGACTTTCTCTTTGCAGGAGCTTTCAAGAGTATCCTGTAGCCTTCCCTCATCCAATTATAATACACACATGCTAGGGAGTAGATATCAGGCTTTTATTAGATCTTTCTTAGTTCTTAAATGTCTTATATCCCCCAAAGTAATGGTTAAGTAAATGTAATTAAAATTTCAACAGATTATATATTTCCACTGCTTTCTGCTCCAATATAGAAGGTAAATCTTCTCAAACATTCTTCACAATGTTATATATTCTCTGCATAATTCCATAAAGCACTGTTTTTGCACCCAGGGATCTGGATATCTCCACGCTGAGTTATAGGCCACAGTGGGATGTTTAATCCAAAGGTTGTGCAGTTATTTTTCAATTCTCCACAGTGTCAAGGAGCAGGACATCCTGTGGGGCACTTGCTATGAGCTGGCCAAGCTCACAGCCCACAGGCATTGTGAGTTTGTTTTCCTGTTAGACATAACAGTATTGGATTGTTTGTAGTTTGTATTGTTTGCTAAATTATTCCACAGTAATACAAATGCTTAAAAAATACTGGGTATCTATATGCAGAATTAACTGATTCACAATGTTCTCTTTATGTAGCAAGTAAGAAAGTCATGTTCATGGCTTTGTGGATGAAACTCCATTCAGTGTTCAGCTTGACACAAATGCCTCGGAGTTGTTTCTGGGTACATGATAAATTAACCAATTTCTGTCTATAGTCAAAAGGCATTGTACACTTAATTAAGCAAAGTCGCCAGGTCACCTATTAATCTATGGGTGGGTAAATTAGATTTTTGCTAAATGTGACAACTCAAAAGTCTACATGGTAATTACATGGAACCTTTAGATGGTGATAAAAAAGGTTAGTTCAGAATCATTTACTCATTATGTTAATTAAATGTTAAAATCAACAAACTATAACCGTTAACATTTTCCAAAGGGTTAGGGTTAGAGAAGCATAGTTGTTTCATTTTGGAAATTCACTGTGATATAAATAAAGCATGTTTTATAAATTATGACCACCAAAAGCAGTGGTCCAAGATGTTTTGAGAAAGGGCTGCTGAAACATAACCAGAAAGACTTTTGAAAAGTATTCCCACAAGAATCTCTCTTAAATATTCTGCAGGGGCCCACAGTGATTGAAGTAGTCTTGTAGCTAGATGTCCGAGTGTCAGCTGTGGTATTCTTATGGGAACGCAGCAGGTGGCATTTCCCAGGGGACATTAAGTCATTATGGAAAGAAGCTGAGCACCCAGTGTCCAAGTTCTTGCCTAGATGTCTTCTGCTTGTGTATATTTTCTAGTAATTCTGGAGGAGAGGCAGTGGTAGTCTATTGAGTGAAAAGAAACAACCTTAAAAACATCTTTATATTCAGGTCCCTCTACAGACACCTGTAAATTGTATTAACATTTTTAAATAAGTTGAGTATTTGATTAAAAATCTATTTAATCATCCAAAAAGAAAGAGAAACAAGAAAGAAATATAGAGCGTGAAAGCAAGAAAGAGAGAAAAAAGAAAGAATAAATGGCTGAATTGTACTTTTTGATGAATCATTTCCTGGGGAAATATTAGAAAAATATTTTTCACAATGTGGAAAAAGAGTAATAAAAGCTACAGTGCCTTAAAGGATGATCTTAATCCTAAACACCTCTAAGGTATGAATGGAATATGAAAATGAGTTAGATTCCAGGCCTTATTTGCCAGTTCTCTGATTAGTATCACATTTCTTGAACTGTCAGGAATTGTTTCCCTTGGAAATGCAGACATGTTCTCTCGTTCTAAAGTGCTAAGCTTTTGTGGCTACAAAAACAGGGATAGGTTTAATCTGCAGAACCGATGTACTTTGAGCCTTACACAGCCTTTCGACTCTTTTATTTGGGCAGCCTGGATTTGCCTCTTGTTGTGTTGTATTAAGTGAAGATGTTAATCTCGGCAAATCAGCAATCAATGAGAAGATTCTGTGGGGGAGATTTCCAAAGTAGTGTGGAAGACTTTAAGCTTCTGTTGACATTCCACAGTTGGCATGTAATGTTTGGGAATAGAAAGGGCCATTTTGCCCTGTTGACAGTTTTTAAATACACTATAAATGAATCCACTGGTTAAATGCATCTAAATTAGATGTTATTGTCTAGGAAATGCATTTTCTTACTCCAAATGCATAAAGGGTTTAAATAAACATCATGTTCTGCTGGAGGAAGTGATAATACACTGCTTTTATTAGGTTTGTCTCTTCATATGGCATTTTATTTGCAGTTGTACAGCATTGATTACATCATCTCAAGACTTTTTGGTTCTTCTAGAAAAAAGCTTACACAAAATAAAATCTAATTTATTGAAAAGATCTTTAAGAATGTAATATTTTTCCTACATATTGATCACCATTTGGTTAATGTTAGATGATTTTGCCACATGAGTGAGATGTATGCAAATTGAAGGATTGGTATTCTTGACAGTAGTAAAATGCTTGTTATCTATGATGTCCCAAGAAGATCCAGGGTCTAATTAAGGCAGGTCACCTTTAAATTATCTTTTAGTGTGATGTAGACATTGATATTCTGAGAAATCGGTCTTCATTTTTAAGTTTTTTAAGTTTTTTTTCAGTTATTTTGCTTTTGTGTTCTGCAGCTTTCCATTGTGGTATTTCAGTGGCTGTTTGGTTGCTAGGGTCTTATTTACCCTAGTAACCATGCAGTGGTTTGACTGAGACATGAGAATATGAATAGGAGAGGGCCTACATAAAAAGATAATAATAGCAATTAAAATACAAGTTTTCTTCTAACACTCACTACATGGCATCTCAGATATGGTGGAGCCAATGCTTTTCCCAGAAATGTTACTTTAAATGTTTTGCCGTGAATTTTCAGCATACCTTATCACTCCAAAAAATGGGCACAGTAATGCCATTGTCACAAAAACAAAATTCCCAGTAGTGGTTTAAGGAAATTCAGGTATACTCCCATCTGTACACTAAGGGACAAATTTATCATTATTCACTAATTCGAGGGCTAAAATCGTATGATCGAATACCGATCATTCGATTTCACAAAAAAAATCATGAAATTTCCTCCGATTGCTCGAAAAATTAATACTATTCGAACAATCAAGGCGTTCGATCGTACGAATGGTATTCGAGCAGGTGATAGAAAAAAAAGCCTATGGGGGGCTTCCCATAGGCTTCTGTTGCAATTCGGTAGGTTCAATCTGGCAGTCGAATAAAAGTTTAAAGCTAAAGTGCTTCGATCATCGAATGGTCGAATTATCGAATAACCGATCATTTGATCTATTCGATACTCTCAAATTTTGCGTATCTGATGAATGAAGTGGCCAAATTTGCATATTCGAATATCCGAAAAAATAATTTGATCGGAATTCGAACTATTCACGTGAATTTAGTACATCTGCCCCTAAATCCACACATTGCATATATTATTATAAGTAGGATTCACCAGCTATCCTTTGCTGCACCAAATGGAAGCCTGCTTCATATATATTCAGTTTCCATAAGTGATTATTATAAAAAAAAGTTTTAAACATATCTTATCCCAATTTTCATCTTACTGAGAAATTGTAAATTGAGTTATACCATCAGTGTTTTTGGCATTGAATAATGCTTATGTTGAGTGTCTCTGGCTGCAGCATAAAGTTTTATTCCCACAGTCAACATTTTACCACTAGTAAAAGTTTAACTTACCATTGAACAATGTTGAATAGTATATGATTTTAACAAACTGGACAGATATAGGCTAGAAGCCATAAAGCAGACAGACATATGAAACCCATAGGTCTCGTTTTCCTACTGTAATTTCTGCAGTCTAGTGTTGGAAACATAACTCGTATGGTAGCTGACATTAAAATTACTGTACTCACACAATGATGTAATTATGGTGTGTCCTTAAGTCCGGTTGATTTTTATAGCATGCAAGTCAAATAGTCTGCAGTAACCAGAATTCTGCAATGATCTACAGCAACGTTAGCTCTAAAATGATTTACCAAGCCTAACAAAACGGAGGAAGGAAACCTGCAGCACTTGGATTTCTGTGTTTTATGATAGAAGCAGGAACTCAATTCTTTTACAGAAGGGAAAAAGTGTAAAAGCTAAGAGGTTACTCTGTATTTCAAGGGCTTGCAAAGGACAAAATGAAATGTACCATTAAAAGGAACATGGCAAAGGGATGTTAATAAAAAAAAGCATTGAAGCAAATGGGAAATCCCTGTCTGCAGATGTTTTAGTGAGCAAGCTCAAAGGTCAAAATCCACCATGGTTTGCTTCCTAGAGGAAATCCTACATTAACTTCAGTACAGGGTGAACCTGAGGGCGTGTGTGGTTGAAAAGTGTAAAAATGAATGTCATCCTGCCAAATCATATCTTAAAATACTTAAAAGATTTATTGGTGAATGTGTGTGTGTGTGTGTGTGTGAGTTATTCTGGCCAAGGTAGAAGAAAAGGTTCTGACAAAAATAAAGCAGTCATTTGCAGGACAGCTCTTGTGCAGCTGTTTGTACATTACTGCTAGGGAACCTTGCCATGCACATAAGCATCCAGTTGGCTGGAAATCATTCTATTAAACCGGGGGATCTTTATGACCCTCTGTGCAGAATATATATTTGGGAATCCATTAGTGTTCTCCTTCCCTTTTCTTACTTCCCACATTTTATTTGCCTTTTTTGTGTTTCCATTTTTTTAGTTTTCATAAAGTACTGGGATAAAACTTAAAAATACTGAAGTAGAATGAAGTTTTTACATTTTACAGAAGTATTTGCATTTATATATCGAAGGTTGAGATGCTTGGCAAGTTGCGCACAAGTATTTTAACAGGTAGCCACATATGGTAAGGTTATTTGGAAGACTTGGTCCAAAAAAAAACTGTAAATGTCTCCTGTAGGAGTAACTGTAGGCTCTAAAGAGTGTTTCCTCCAGACTCATAGAACAAATATTGATTCCATGGTATGTGTGAATGCTGGGCTTTGAATCCAGCAGGTGTATTTTTGCTTCATATTCATGTTTCACTCTTGCGTAATTTAATTTCTCTCTATCTGTGTGTGTGTGTATATATATATATATATATATATATATATATATATATATATATATATAGTCAAATGCTCCATTATAGCTTGTTAAGTAAATGTGTGGTATGAGGAAGCATTCAGAAGAATCTAAAGCAAGAAGCAAGCCAGAAGCCACAAGTTTGGTTCTTGGGCCTTGGATGACATAGTTTCTCATATGAACAACTGGTGTCTAAGCTCATGACTGATCTGTCTCAGTGTAATGAGCCACTATATAAATTCTGGTAAAGATTTGTAGGACTGTGGAGAGAGTAGTTTAGTAATGCATAGAGAACCTAGACTTACAGATGAAGCCAGTTTGGTTTGTGTGTTTGACACAGAATAACTAAACCCAGATATCCCACTTATCCTATTTAACACAGAAAACTCCCATCTAATTAAAGCGTTCATCGTTGTAAACAATACCATTGAGAACAATGGTGCATTGTTATCTTAATTAAAAGGTTAATTGCATTAAATGAGTTAAGATGACAGAGATGGGTAGAGTGGGGAATATGATTGGTGGAGTAATGTCTTAAGGTGGCCATACACGTAGAGATCCGCTCGTTTGGCGATATCGGGCTGAGCCGACCATGGGCCATAGGGCCCAATGATCGGTTCACAATGCAGGTGATACGGGCGGTCATATCGTGGGACCGCATCAACGAACAGATGCGGCTGGGATCCGACGGGATTTTTAATTCTGCCCGATCGACATCTGCCCGACTTTCGGCCAGATATCGATCGGGGAAGCCCGTCAAAGGGCCCCACTCAAGGGCCAATAAGCTGTCTGTTGGCAGCTGTTATGCCCGTGTAAGGCCACCTTTACCTATAACATTCAAGTATCAATTGGAGGCAATTCTTAGCACACCTCATTCAATTAGGTACCCGAGAATTGTTATTATACTGCAAAAATAGTGATGTTGTAACCTTATAGTTGACAAAACATAATTATAGAATGTATAAGGGCAGTCACATCTGTATCATTCTGTTGTCATTCTTTTTCTTTTGAAAAAAAAAAAGATTTTCTCCAAATAGCCTTTCAGCTTCTTGGTAAAAAAGTGCATTTTATGGTTGTCAGATGCAAATATGAGCACCAAGAAAGCCGGTTTAAAATGGTAAAAAAGTGAACATTTATTTGAAGCACATTAAAATATCCAAAATTACAGCAGCATACCAAAAGACTTAGGGGCAGATTTACTAAAGGCCAAATTTTGGAAGTGAAAAAACTTTGAAAGTGAAAAAATTTCAAAATCCGACCCTCAAAGTATTTTTAAAGGGCTTTTTCGATGAAAAATGGACCTATTCAATCAAAATAAAAAATCCTTTGATTCGATCAAATGATTCAAACGATTCTCTGCAAAATCCTTTGAATTCTTGGAAATATTTCAGGACAGGTTCTATGAGGTCCCCCATAGGCTAAAATGACAATTTGGCAAAAAATTTTTAAAGGGCAAGTATAAATGTTTTAATTTGGAATCAAATTTTAGGCTATTCGATCGTCAAAGTAGCCCAAAATTACTTTAAAAATCAAATTTTATTTGAATTTTCACTTCAAACTTTAGTAAATGTGCCCCTTAGCTGCCTGCTTGATGCATTTCATGACACCTAGCCACGAAACGTGTCAAGCGGGCAGCTAAGTCTTTTGGTATGCTGCTGTAATTTTGGATATTTTAATGTGCTTCAAATAAATGTTCACTTTTTTACAATTTTAAACCGGCTTCCTTGGTGCTGCGCTAATTGTATCTACTAAGGAAATTGACTCACAGCATGGGATAGCGGTGGACGTGTAGCATGCTGAAGCCTGTGGATGATTGGTAAGTGCTCCCACTAAAATCTTGTGTTGGACTTGATGCAAATATGAGCATTAGAGCATTTCCCTCTAATGTGATTTGCATTGCATTGTCCTCCAAAGTTTCAACATTTCTAGAAAGTTAAGTAGGTTCGGTTATTACTAATAAATATTTTTAAAAAGTTATTCTTTGCCCAAAACTACATGTCATTTTATCTAAAAGCTTTATATTCTAAAAGCTTAAATACTCCCTGCTGAAATTGATAAGGAGAAGTTGTCAGGCTGGATTTCAGTGTTTCTGTACAATCATTGAACTTGTTTCAAACAGAATATTTCAATATTCTGTAATATTAAAAGTACAGGCTGCAGCTTTTAAATAAATATTCATAACTTTCCTACATATTCTTTTTCTAATTCAAAAGGCAGACAGCAACATTCCATGCTGGCACCAAAATATTCAGTAAAGGTATGCTTGTGTCACAAAAGGAGACTTTGTTGCCAAAGGTTGTTTTTGTGATGCGGAACAGAACTAGAATACACAGAAGTCTTTCATCAGGAACCCTGTATTATTCAATTTTTCGTTCATATTTGATGTACTCATTTTCCATGAAAGATAATTCTCTTCATTTTCATTAGAAACCTGCTCTTTTACAAGTAGATGCATTGTAGAAGAGCACTAATTTGATGGGAGACCATATTTGTCATGTATATTATTTATGAACAAAATAATGTTCTTCTGGTTTTTGTTAAGCTTCCTGGTGACCTATTTGATTCTAGTTTAATTCTTTCTTTAGTTCTCCTGGAAGCACAATATGTAATTGGTGAAAAGCAAAGAGAAATGGGAAAGAATAGATCAGTACCATATATTATTTGTATTCCCTGCTTTTGTGGGGGGTTTTTTGTGGAAAATTGATTGTTTGTAGCAGGTAGTTGCAGAATGGGTTGGAAGCGGGAGTTAAGTGATTAAGTTGAGAGAGCAAAGGAGGAAACATTGTTTGGGAAGGAGGCTAGAGGTTGAAGGTTTTTTGAGCAGGCCCTTTACACCCCAGTCCAGTGTTGTATATGATCTATTGATGTGGATTTGCAAGCAGTACATGTTTTTCTGTAAGCCACTAGTGTTATAATAGTAGGCACAAACATAGATAAGGATGCTAATGGCATTTTTCTCAAGACGGTAATACCAACTGTCCTTTCTTTCAAGTAGATGTGCATGAAAGGAGAGAAAATACATATATGAGGTCTTTTGGATAATACTATACTTCATTTACAGCAATAATTTGGAGATTGTGCTGGTTTACTGTTCTGGGTCATCTAATTAAATGTACACGATTAGCAATAAGCTGACACTTTAAATTTTTTTTAATTGTTTTGTTGTATATCTGTTGAAATCATTTTCAGAGATATTTGTAAATAAAGCGATACTCCTCCAGCATCTACCCCCAGCATTTTACCAGCATCTAATTTTGACAATCCTGCAATGTTCTACCGGCCTAGTCTGCCTTAAGTTTAGTATTACAGTTGCAGCAGACCTGGTGGAAGAGATGCTGCAGTCCCCAAACGTAGTAATTTAGTTTCCATTTTCAAATGTATTTTACATTTTTATTTTAATTGAAGTCTTTTTAATGACAATACTATCACAGTTAGAAATAGAATTAGATAATAGAGTAAAAGAGTGTTACAAAGAAATGCAAGCAGCACAATACTGGTGTGATAAGTCATTGTAAATGTTTTCAGCAGACAACATTAAGAATATCTGTATATTTGTATTCCAAATTTTCCTGCCTTCTGCAGTCCGCTCATGCTGGTTTATTAGGGAGTCAGGGAACCAAAGAATGAGTTGTCAATGCAGTCAGGGTCCACTGCATATATAATACATATAGGACAAGGATCTCCAGCATAAGACCCACATTCCAGATGGGGTCATCATTTTAGTACAGGTGTGGGACCTGTTACGTAGAATGCTTGGGACCTGAGGTTTGTCAGATAATGGATCTTTCTGTAATTTGGATATCCATACCTGTAGGGGCTGATTTACTAAGAGTCGAATTAAAATTTGGATAAAATTCAAATTTTTTAAATTTTAATTTCAAATTAATTTTGGGCTACTTCAACTATAGAATAGCCCAAAATATGAAAGAAGTTGAATTTCGAAGTACTGGCCCTTTAAAAATCCTTCAAATTTGACTATTTGCCAGCTTAAACTTGCCGAATTGCAATTTTAGCCTATGGGGAACCTCACAGAACTTGGACAGAAAAAGTTCTGATAATTCAAAGGATTTTGTGAATTTGATTGAAAACGGCCATATTTGATCGAAAATTACCCCCCTAAAAAAATTTGAGGGTCGAGTTTCGAAGTAATTTCCACTTCGAAATTCGACCCTTAGTAAATCAGCCCCTAAGTCTATTAGAAAATCATGTAAACATCAAATAAACCCAATTGAATTGTTTTGCTTCCAATAAGGATTTATTATATCTTAGTGGCAGATTTATCAAGGGTCAAATTTGGAAGTGAAAAACCTTCTAAATTTGACCGGCAAATTTCGAAGGTTTTTTCAATCGAAAACGGGCCATTTTCGATCGGGTAGGTTTTTTTTTTCAAATTTTCACTTTGACCCTTGATAAATCTGCCCCCTTAGTGTGGGTCAAGTACAAGGTACTGTTTTATAATTACAGAGAAAAGGGAAATCATTTTTAAAAATGTGGATTTTTTTTTTGGATAAAGTGAATTATGGCCTTTCTGTAATGTGGAGCTCTCTGGATAATGTGGTTCTGGATAATAAATCCCATACCTGTATAATCAAGGTTTAAGATATATAGTAAAGTTAATAAATGGCCCAATATCAAAGTAGTTAAAGAGCTCTAGAATAAAATACAGTTTTGTGTCCTTTGAGTAGGGTTACACTACAATTGCTAAGACAAAAAAGGGTAGGTGTATAGGTCAGAGAGGACTTATCCTGAATTGTCCCATAACCTTAAAAATATATTTTCAAAGCAACTCAAACTCTTTTCTTCGTTGTTGCAAAGGAGTGTTCTTAAAACCCAGTACCCTAATCTAATGTTACTCTAGTATACAGCATGCTTGAATCTGGGGCTTGTAACCAGAATTCCAGCAGCATGGGGAATTTGTTCTCTTATCCGGCGCTTTTTTCAAGTATTCATGTATCATTGTCAGAAGATCCAGTTTGATAGATTTCATGTAGGATGCTTTTGTTATTTTTGGCAAGCTAATTTTTAAACTTGAAGAGTTGACTTATGAGATTTCAAAATCAACTGAGATAAAGCTCTTTGCGCTTAAGGTGCGGTGGAGGAAAAAAAAAATACATGTCACAAGAAGAAATAGAATGTGTGCCAAACTTCACATTTGCACTTGTGTTGCTCCCTGTAGAGCAGCACACATTCATTTCTCAAACTCTTCTCTGTGATCCTGTAACGGAACTTGCAGTGAAAAGAAGCTTTGGCTCAGGGCTTTGGGAGTATGCCTTAAAATGCAAGCTTATCTTTAGATAACATGGTAGCATTCTATTTTTCAGTGTCTTGTGATGGCTAGTCACGTTTGTGCTAAACCAAAAGCATTGAATGGGAAATTAGGAATGCTACTTTGTGTCTCTTTTTAACTAGAAAAAGAAAATGTACTCCAGAATGTCAATATAAATATAAAGAGTACATCCAGTGGTCCAGGTGCACCCGACCTTCAGCTTCAGGGAGCGGCAAACCAATATGTACAAACAGAAAAAAGCAGAGCTATCCTATCCTTTTTGTTTATAATATATGTGTCACTGGCAGTTCGATTAGCAATAAAATATATTAAATAAAAACAGTGCTACTGTATTATAAAAATACACTTGTATGCAGGGATAAAATCCCATTAAAAAAAAGGTCCATATATATGTATATATATAATTAATTATCCTACACTTTAAACTAATATGATAATATTCATATTTTACTATAATGTAGAAAATGGTCAAACACCACAAACCTTAGCTAGCACACATTCATAGTCATTACCGATGGCACTTCAAAACAAAAGTAGCAAAATGATTTGTGCAAGCAATAGATGGGCTGTGGAGGAGTATTTAGCGTGACGAAGAGGCCTGTGTGCTCCGAAAGCTTGCAATTGTTACTTATACAGTTAGCCAATAAAAGGTATCACCAAACTTTACATTTTATGCATTTGTTCGAATTGCTAACATGGTACTACATCTTAAAGGGCACCTATTGCAAAAAAAAAGGTACCCCCAAGGTGCAGGCTGATAGAGCCCTCATTCCGGTTGGGGATAACAGTACTTTTTAAAAAAAAATAAATGCCCCCCGCCGGCGCTAGCAAACCTGCACCGGGAGTGGAAGCACATGCACATTATGCACGCAAGACGTCATGCGCATAGTGAAAAGCGCCCACAATTTCGGCCCGCTTTTCTTAATGCGCATACCTTTGGTTGGGGATAACATTTTTTTGCAATAGTTGTCCTTTAATACTGTGGAGTATAACAGTGTACATCTTTCAGTTTCACTTCTGGATGTCTACTTTACAGAAGACTTCGCTTCTTTTCTTTCTTCATTTGCGTACGGTGCTCTTTGGGAAAAAGCTTGTATTTAAATTGTATTTTTTTTCATCCATAATAATGTTCCGCTTTTAGTGTATCACCTAATAGTCATGAAAATATAACAATACCAAAAAGTTTCTCTTTCTTCTGCAGAAGCTGTGATGGCCGCAATATTAGGTACAGAACCTGCAGTAATGTGGTAAGTTTTTCACTTTTTTTCACTTAAAATGTCAGTACATATTTTTGCATTTTTGACAAAATTCTTGGTCAACTGAATCCCATGATCAATCTGCATTCTAATAAAAACATGACAATTTTAATATTTATATTAGCCAAAGGGATTGTATGGCAACAGACCCTGTGAATAGGAGAACTACAATGTCTCAGAAAGCAGAACTGCTGCATAAATGATTTTCTATTTACAAAAACTATGTAATTTTATGATCTAGACTAATGATGAAATGTAGCATTAAATTATTTATGCAATAAAAGCAAGGAATATATATATATATATTTATATATATAAGGGCATTTCAACAGTTTTAGCCTCGGCATTGAAGTAATTACTTCTCCACTTCTGTTTTATAGAAGAAAATAGATGTATTTTTAACAGATCTTACAGATATTCTCAGATATTCATAATATCTGAAAATCACTACTTTATCCCTCCACCCACTTTTAAAACAAGTACTGTAATTCCACATACAGAGAAAATAAAAGTCACTATTATTAGATATCGTTGAGGAAGATGTAATTGATTTTGGTAAATGTACTTTATTTCTGCAGCAGCCATATATCTTAAAGAAACAGTTGAGGGTAAAATTAAAAACTGGGCAAATAGATAGGCTGTGCAAAATAAAAAATTTTTTTTAATATAGTTAGTCATGGGAAAAATGCAAACTATAAAAGTTGGAGTGACTGGATGTCTAATATAATAGACAGAATCCAACTTCCTGCTTTTCATCTCTCTAAATCTGAGCTAGTCAGCGACTTTTGAAAACATGTTTTATATTGCACAGCCTATGTATATCTATTTACCCAGTTTTTACTTTTATACTGAGCAATTCCTTTAAATTAGTCATTTATTTGATTTCTTTTTCCCATCAGGGAACGTCCTGCTTGATGCCAGCCCTATGCCATTTTGCAAATATGAAAACTATTGTCTGTTATTAATATACCAAGAATTTGCTGCCCCCTAAATTTTCGCTGAGACATCAAATGACAGCAAACTAATCTTTATGCCTTAGGTCCTTTGGTAAACCCTAGTCTGTTTGTTACAGAAGGAAATTTAAAAGTAAATAGTTCCATTTGTATGTTTCCACAAAAGTAAATATTTTTATATGGACAGTGAAACTTTATGAGTTTTTTTAAGGTGCAAATTGTTAGTGTTGTATTCCCTCTAAGTAGCCAAATAAGCTCCATTCAAAGTGTTTTTAGTGCAGATTTCTCCAACTCCAGTCCTCTGGAATCCCCAAACAGTGCAGGTTTTCAGGATGTACTCACACAGACACAGCTGAATTTCATTACCATGGGTCCATGTGTCATAATGAATCATTCACTCATTAATCCACCTGTGTCCATGTACAAAAATACTGAAATCCTGGGGGGTCTCCAGGCGCCAAAAACACTGAAAACTCTGAGGAGCAATGACTCATTGTCAGAACCAATGACATTTTATACATTAATATGTTTCACAGAAGCGCACAAAGATAGATAAGTGAATTGTATTAAAGATGACGCCTACGACTCTAATGTATCTTTTTATTATTTAGTTATTATAAATTTGCCAAATGCTTTCTCAATTGCTACCATTTAATAATTCCTTATGGCAGATTATTGTGTCCCTGATACAATAATAAGAAACACCAATATGCGTTGATGCATGACTAAGTGAACAAATGTAACCAATCTTTGGAGACACTGTGGTCACTTCTTCATGGTTACTGTGACAAATATATTATTCCAACATACAGTAATGTTCCTTAACGACCTACAAATCATACATTTATGTCAGATGTTCCTTTATCACATTAAAGAACTTAGAGCTGGCCTATACACTACTCCTGAGTCATAGGATCATTGGAGTGTGAGTTGTTGTGTCAAGGGAGCTAGCCATTAACATTGATTGGGCTCCAGTACGATGGGTGTTATAAAATAAACATGTTGGTGCAGAGGTCTTGGAGGAAGTTTGGATATTTTTTTATCATATCATAGTGGTGAACATTCTAGTGAATAATGTACCCCCCTATTGTAAAATATAGGGATGTTATAAGTCAAAGAGGAGTTCCATGACCCTATGAAAGCTTTTATACAGGTCATGAAACTCCATTGTGACTTTTAATATCCTCATATTTTGCAACAGGGGGTACATTATTTATTATGATAGACAAGTTTCAATGAGTTATGTGACATCACTATAATTATATTTATATATATAGATCACCAACCACCACTCAGCAGGGGCGGAGACCGGAATAATGCTCTACTCCGTAGAGAATCGAGTTGGAACTCCAAGCTTAACACACTGGCTCCTAAGGGGCTCAATGAATCATTACCTCTTGGTTGCTTCATATAGACTGGGGGGGCCAGGAGGGTAGAGATGAACTGTGCACACCGCACACTGCAGCCAGGGATGCTGATGACCTTTGTTTGGACTACTTAGTGACTTGCGATACCCCGCAGAGAGACCTTTTGTGTTATGTTCCTTATTGAGCCCTTTCCTTACTGATGCCATTTTGTTTTTATCTTCCTCACCCATACCTATACCTTTTTGGATTCCACTGGTGTAGGACACATGTAAGCGACTCCTATAGTTGTGGCCAGTCTGGGCATTCCTGTTTTTAAGCAGCACAGTGCTTCATCATGCATACAGATATGTGGGTTAAGATGGAGGGCAATTGCATTTATCTTTGTATGGGACCCTGTCCCTTTTTCTGCACTCTGGTAAACGCTGTCTGGAATTGTAATCCAGCCAGTGGGGTACCGTCCTGTTATATCAGGAAATGCGGTTGTTGTAATTGGATTAACCCTTGACACTTTTCCTGTGAGCAGGAAGTGTCTTGTGCAATCGGTAGTACGTCTTTTGGTGTCTCACCCACCTCTATTGTTGTGCCCTCTAGTTTGGGGCCTCACACCAGCAACTACTTAGTTGCTTACTTTTCCCAAGAGTTAAATGGGTTTGGACACAGAATTTGGCCTACACACATAGGAGCCCATTGTTTGAACCAGTGTTTTCCTTTTATCCCACAGGTGTTCTTTGAACAAGCGTGATGTCACATTATGGGCGGGTTCTCTGT
>CM044431.1:128394230-128406315 GCA_024363595.1 Xenopus borealis
TCCATATAGGTTCTAGGAGGTCCCCCATAGGCTAAAACAGCAATTCAGTACATAATAAATATTGAGATTCAAATTTTAGAATTTTTTGCAAATCCAAATCTGGAATTTGGAATATTCCCTAGTCGAGGAACACAAAAATAGCTTGAAATTCGAATTTTTTAATTCTAACATTCACCTCGACCTTTGCTAAATATGTATGTTTTTGTATTTATATACTTATTTTTTGAACCTTCTCAAATCCATGTATGTCTGAACCTTATAAAAGCTGCATTTAAAACAAATATTCTCCTTGCATCCATTCTTGCATTTTATTATCAACTCTACAAAGTGTCTTCACCTCTTGAAGGAATAATGGACCTTCAGCCTGTATTAAGCGATTTCTTTCTGTGTTTATAGTCAGAATAGCAATCACTTTTTAACATTTTAACTTTCTATCTAAGGATTGTCCAGCAGATTCTGGAGATTTTCGTGCTCAACAGTGCTCTGCTCATAATGATGTCAAGTATCAGGGGCATTATCGTGAGTGGCTTCCAGTTCACAATGATCCAGAGAACCCATGCTCCTTGAAGTGTCAAGCAAAAGGTACAGCTCTTGTTGTGGAACTGGCACCCAAAGTTCTGGATGGTACCCGATGTTACACCGAATCACTGGATATGTGCATCAGTGGTGTGTGCCAGGTAGGAGCAGAACTTTGACTTTATTGCAGATTCTATGACTAGTTTAAAAAATAAGAAAAAAATTTCATTTGAATTTAGGGGGGAAAAAGCAAATAAGGTCTTTGATTTTCGCCTGTAAAAACAATATTGGTGTGGGATCCAAAGATCTGGCATTCAGCTTGCTCTTAACAGGAGTCACCACATGTTTCAAGGACAAAGACCATTGTGTGCTCAAAGCAGAGGTGGATAACATTTTGTAAAGATTAGGAGACTGTGAGATTGATTATTTATTTTGTGGAGCCAGAGAAAGGGTCATTTATAAAACCATGTGTAAGAAAATTGTAAAATGTTATGTCCAAGAAAACATGTTTGGGAGCCATGGCACAGTGCCAGTGTGGGTTTGTTTTGCCACGATTTAATAAGTTTATGAATGCAGACTTGTTCTACAGCTGATAAGATTGTGTTAATGTTCTGATCCTACTGGGAAAAAGTAAGGGCTTAATCTTTGATCATTTAACCGCTTGTGGAAATATTAGGAATATTCTATAAACGCAAATAATCAACCATAGCTAGGCATATTTAAGCTTAGCTTTAATGCTATACACAAAGACTGTAGGCATAAAGATAACATTTCTACAGCATAAGAAGTACAGCAAAGACAAATGCCACATCCAGGTATCACTGTGTTTACATTTTAGGAACTAGCAGCCCTCTTGCCTTTTAAATCAACTTTTATCTTTAATAATTTACATAAATATTAAAGTCTTTTTCCATAATCTTCTAATAAACACTAATGTAAGCACAGACATTGGTCATCTCCTTAAAACTATATGTTTAGATCTCATGGCACTGGTTTCCTGCAGAATGACATCTCAAAAACTATTGTTTTTTTTCAAATTCAGATGAACCTTTCTTAAAGTGGCCATACACAAGCAGAGAGACCAATTCAGACACTTATCTGTTCGGGTCTTGGGGCTTCTGACGGGTCTCCCCTTTTAGCTAGTTGATGTGGTCCTACAACCCAACGGTTATAATCCGATCATTTGGCCCTATATCGCCCTGCCATTGGTGGGCATATTGGGGAAAGATCGCCTAACCAGCAGATCTTATACTATATGGCCACCTTTAGGCCTGTCAAATTAATTGAGAGTGCAAGTGTGGGCAGTGTGCAACTGAAGCAATGTTGAAGTACCGCAAAGTATAGAGATAAAAGCAGTGTTAAGCAGGACATGCACCATGTTGGAGAATGCATGGTGCAGATGAGGAAGTGAAGGGGAGCAGTTCTACATTCCAGATGTTTGCACTTTTAACATGCTTTTGTACTGTAGATACAGTCAGATCAGTTGATGTCAAATCTTTGAAAGATGCTCCATGCTGATGCAGAAAGCTTCAATTTTTAGTTCTGTAACAAGAATAAATAGTTAAAATGCCATATAACCACTTTTGTGCTAATGGTTTTTAGTGTTGCTTTAATTTTCAGGCCAAGAAAAGAAAAATTGCAATTCCCTTGGGCAAAATCAGTGATCCATAATATAAAAATGTGGCATACGCTATTCATTTCTGAAGGTTATAATTTTTTTTTTTTGTTTGTTTTTGCATTTGCAGTAAATTTCACTATGCATTTTTCATGGTATTGGAATATAACCTTAATTATTTAGTTTAAACTCCGCTTCAGAAGCCAACAATATCAAATTAATAATACAGTTTCTTTTTTCCAAGTTCAAACTTAGACAATGAATCTTTCTTTACAAAAGTTCTGCTTTTCTCATAGAAACATTTACCTTTATTCAGAGCTAAATGTCATTTATTACCATACCATTTTGCTATACCCAATGGGATCAACATCATAATCAGTAAAATAACATTTGTTAGAGTACTTATTGCAAGTCATGATGATTAATTTTGGAGTTTGTATAGCTTCTTAGTGTATATATATATATATATATATATATATATATATATATTAATTTATTTTTATTCTGCTCCACGCACCAATCATTTAGAATTGTATAGACACCCGTTTTAAGTTGTGCCACTGGACTATGAATGGCAGCACAGTTGAAATTCCAACTAAAACGTCAGAGTTGTACAAAAGAAGAAACACAATATCTAAATAGCTTTCCTTTACATGTAAAATGTATCTGTTAGTATCCCCATTTTTTTTATTTTTTTTTAGATTTTAAGTAATTGTGTGCAAACACATGTTTCAAATGTGGAAAGCCAAGATTACTGGATAGTCAATAAATGTTATTATAAAAGAAGACTTGTTCACTGTTGGAATCCTAATCACCAAGGGAAGAAAAGGACTTTGAGACACAAAATCCTTGCAGTTTTGTAGATTTTGTATGGCTGTCAGCATCCCTCTAGTTCTTAGATTATCTGGGCATTGATTCCTGTGAAATGAGATTCCCTGGAGCTCTGAACCACTGTATAATATGGAAATAGGCCCCCAAATTGTTGTTTGTTTTTCTTCCTGCTCCATTTCCTTTGGCATCATTTCTGTTTGTTGAGCCAATACCACTGGCCCTTTTCTATAGGAAAAAAAATTCTTCTGGTCTAATCAAAGTTTTATTGCATGAGCTATGGGTATGAAATATACTCAAACATTGTCCTTTGCTTATTTTAAATCCAATGGGGCTTATACCTCTTACGCCACCACTTTCCGCAATGGCCCCTTGAGCTTCGTTTGGATCTGTAATGTGTTTTCCTTTTTCCTCCTTCTTCCTCTTCAGGCGAGTTGCGAGTGAGTGCAGGAGCCAGGTTAAACAAAGAGACGTAGTGGGAGAGAGTGAATATTAAAAACAAAACACGTTCCATGCTGTGTCTTTGGGATCTCCATCTCCGCTTCTCCATAACTGAAGCTTCTTTGGTTAACTTAACTTGTGAATGACTGATCAAGCAAAGCTTCTTTGGCAGCATTAGTCAAGTGTCACCTTGCGATAGAATAAGGAAGCAAAAGCCATTCTTAGTAGATTAATATGCAGAAAGTGTGTGGACCGACCAGGGATCTCATCTTCTTGTGTCTGGACTTGTGATTGCATATGAGGAATAGCTTGGTGCTACATTTTACCTCTTAACTGTTTCCTGTAATATTAAGACTGGTTCAATGGAATCATCTTCTATTTCACCTAATATTATTATCAGGAATTTGTATAATTATACATTTGCGCAAATAATTTTACTTTAGGGCATAGAATGCTATCCTTGTAGAAACATAATGACCTAAAAGGAATGCTCATGCTTTTTTCCAGGCCAGTTGCACAGCAGTTATTTCAGTGGAAAAAGATGTGGGAAAGAATAGGGACTAGTCCGATTGCCATTTTGCAGTCAGGAAGGAATTTTTTTCCCCCTATGTGGCTTCAGATTGGTTTTTTTTGCCTTCCTCTGGATCAACTAGCAGTTAGGCAGGTTAAAAAAAATCTAAAAGGTTGAACTTGATGGATGTGTGTCTTTTTTACCCTAACTTACTATGTTACTATGAAAGTGGTAAAGTTGTAACCAATACACAATAAAACAATACCAGTGCAGCTATTGTATTTCTGCATACAGAATTCCTGCTGCCTATATCTATGCCACCAAAAATTTAGGAATGATTTTGGACTCATACATTGACATACACATACAAAGTCTCGTAACACACTCATACAAGAATGTATTCTATGTCATAATAATGAATACAGATTAAAATGTTGAATATTAAAAATGGTTGCCTAATTCTCTTACTAGCCACCAGTACTTTATGGAAGATTTACAATTATAATTTACAAAAATGCAACAAACAAATTATGATGGTAGATTGTAATGGTTGGGGTTGTTCTCTCTGGAAAAAAGATGATTGTGAGTGCACGTGATTACATTATAAATAGATACCGGGGGACCTTTTTTCCATAAAAAGGATCACCGTACCTGTGGCTACCTCTTTAGACTAGAGGAACATCACTTTCATCTTACACAGTGTAGGTGGTTCTTTACAGTGAGAAGGGTGAGGTTGTGGAATGCCATGCTGGATGATGTTGTGATGGCTGAGTCTGCTTTTTTAATGCTTTTAAAACGGGCTTGGAATCTGCAATTATAATCTAAATCTACAATTAGACTAGATATTTGCATAAATATAGTTTATGTGAGTGTATGAAGGGGTATTGTGAGTGTGTGTATGTATGGACACTTGTTTTCCTTTGTAGGGGTTGAACTTGATGGACTTTGGACTTTTTTCTACCCAACTTAACTATGGTATGTAACCATGGAACAACTCTGAGCAATCTCTGCATCTTGAAAATACAAACAAATAAAAATGCAGCAACATCTATAGGCCAACATTTTGTGGTGCCTTTGTGTTTTTTTGGAATGACATGCTGTTTAGCTTTGTATGGTTGATCACAAACTTGAAACCTTTTGTTTGTTTATTGTGATGTTTGTTTGGTTGCACCTGCCAGGTGATAAGAGAATGTATCAACTTGACTTCACATTGTCTCTAGTTAATATTTAGATCTTCATCAAACAGTAACTTCAGTGTGCTTGGAAGGTGTGTTTCATAAAATACAGAGAATGTTAAATTAATTTATTATAGTTTTCTTACTGAATGAGTAGTAGTTTAAGCCATTAAAGGGGTTGTTCACCTTTGAGTTGACTTTTAGTATGATGTAGAGAGTGGAGTTGTGTTTTTTTAACTATTTAGCTTTTTATTTAGCAGCTTTCCAGTTTGCAGTGTCAGCAGTCTGGTTGCTAGGGTATCATTTACCGTAGCAACCATGCATTGATTTGAATGAGAATATGGAATATTAATAGGATAGGGTCAGGAAATAAAGATGAATAATAAAAATCAGCAATAACAATAAATGTGCAGCTTTAGAGTGGATTTGTTTTTTGAGGGTGTCAGTGACCCCCTTTTGAAAGCTAGAAAGAGTCAGGAGAAGAAGACAAATAATTCATAAACTATAAAAAATAAATAATGAAAACCAATTGAAAAGTTGCTTAGAATTGGTCATTCTATAACATACTAAAAGTTAACCTGAAGGTGAACCACCCCTTTAACAAAACACAGGGTTATGTAATAAAAGGCACTAAGTTTGCCCAGGGGCAAAACTCCTTAGTAACCAATCACCAGGTAACACTTACTGGTCACCTGTTTAAAAGCAAAAACCTTATTGGTTGCTATGGGTTACTGCTCCTGTGCAAACTTACTGCCTTTTATTACATTTGGGGGTAAGAATTAAAGTGGATCATGCACAAATTTGATTTGCCCCACATTCTTTTGATTGTAAATAAAACAACAGAGGTAATTATGGAGCAAGACTTCCCATTTCCACCAACCCAGATTTGCACATAACCCCTATAGTTTTTAGGTTATCTACACATAAGTTCATATACACTTACCATTTTGAATTTATTGGTAGATTAGAATGCAGGGTGTTTAAACACAGGCTGATAAAAGGATTTATATAATCAATGGAGCAGGAGCAACATGGAGTTAAATGTGTATAATCTGCCATGTTGCCTATAATGTCTAAAGGAATGACCATATAAATGAACTCTTTATTATAAAATAAGACCCCTGTAAAAACACACATTTTCCTGCCATATGGGTAAACTATTACAGAATAAGTGTGCTAAAGCAAATATGATATTTAAAGTTCTGTGTTGAAGTTCCCACAGGGCAAATGCTTGCAGCTCTAGTTAGGCCTAATATTTTGTGCCCTTATTTATAACAGGACCGTAAATTGGACATAGTTCAGAGCTGCCATTTACACGATGTCATATCATCCAAGGAAGACATAGGAAAGGGGCAATCATTCTCCAGTTCTCAAGTCATTTTAATACATTGACATTGAATGTCTAAACTATCACTGGATATGTGATGTAAACAGTTAATCGCAGCATAAAGAAGTAATATAAGCAATAAAATGTATGTTTGTACTCAAACTTTTGATTATGGCTAGGGACGATGGGAACTTTTTCGCAAAACTTGTGATTTTGGTACTTCTTTGTGAATTCACAGTAGAATTTGCTCTGTGTTGTGTTTCAAAATTAAAAAAAACTGGTCTCCTGTTCCAGTTGGATCAGAGCCCTCACAAGACCCCATCCACCAATCGAAGATGCAGGCAAACATTAGCATGTAATCTTACAATAATGACATCAAGCTATATTTGGTTTCCAAATATATAAATATAGTGATCTAACATTGTTTTAAACTGTTTACAAAACTAAACAGCACATATCCTTTTGAAGCCTTTATATATATTTATATTTATTTATTTTTCTCTTCTGGCGGATAAGGTGTTATATCAACAATTATTTTGCCTTCATGTGAATCTGAAATTAAGCTGCATGCATAATACAGAAAATAATTATTCTTTTGCTGAGATCATTCTTTTCAATTGGGGAAATTTAAAGTAAGAATCTATACAAAGACAAGGGGTGAAAACCCCTTAGGACCGATTTTCTCTTACGAAGTGCAATTTTTATTAGGCTGTTTGCAATTTTTCTCATACTCATTGTATATGATAGTGGAAATTATTTATGAGCATTATAAAATTGCAGCCAATCATCAATTGTTTTTGAATAGTCAATTACAAATTGACAGGTAAAATCAAAGATAAGTGGTCGCTCTCTGCAACTGCATTGGTGCCACTTAGCTCCTACTTTAGTAAATCAACTCCATTGAGATTTCAATTTCATCCTTTAATTAGTCTGCCATTAAAATTACCTAAACCATTGCTGTGTAACACTTTCTCAAGCTCCCTTGGCTAAGCATACATTTTATACAATGCAGTTGAGGCTTTATCTATAGTTGTCATGTGATCATATATTTTGAATAGAGCATGGGGCCTTTAGGCATGTGCTATTGGGCCATTGTCTTTATTTATTATTTGTCTTTATTATTACAGAACTAAATTAATATACAGGATTGCACCCGTCTTTAAACTTCTCAACGTATTCACATTCACATTTGTTAATGAATGGCAGGCTATATGAATTGTATCCATTGTGTTTTCGACATTCAGAGAAGCTTAGTTTCATTCCATTGTCAGATGTTTGCAAACCCTCACAAGTAACTCTGACTTGTTAGATAAACATTATCAACTGTGTTAGGCAGCAAATATAGAAGCAAAATCCTATGTAGAGCTTGGTGAAAATGAATAAAGCTTTATAAGCTTTATTGCTGTTATTAGTATTATTTAAGCTGCAGGGCATTTCCAGTGTGTTGGACAAATGGCCTTATTTGAATGTCCACACTTTTATAGCAATCACAATGTCGTTAGCGCTATCATTGTTTGGCATATAAACCTCACAGTACTCTTTAGTGCTTAACAAGCAAAACTGAGTTTTGTTGTTGGCTTTTAAATTATAACGAAAATGAAAAGCAAAAACCACAATATAAGGAATGTGACATAAAACAAACACAAGATTGCCTTGTAAACAGTTATGTTTGAGGTTTCTGTAGTAATTGAACACACATACTATATAAAACATTGTTCTGCTGTTTTATACAAAACAAAATATTTTTGGATGTTATGACTCAAGAAAGTTGGTATGGAGATACTGTACTAAAGACAAAATGAAAAGTGCAAATCCCGTCTTTAGGTCATGTAAGGACTTAAAAGTCATAGGTTAACTCTAGTAATCATGTGCATCAGCTAAAATAAATGATCATATCAAGTCATTCCTGTTCCAAACATTGTATTTGTATGGGACTCATTATAATTAATGGCAAACTACAGCAAACCATAACAAAAGAAACAGATGAGAAAATGAGGGATCCTAAGAATATTGAAAGCAGGTGTTTCCACACAGGTGCATTTAGTCATTAAAATACTTAGGGTCATGTAAATACTTTGGCCATCTGTCAAATCTTTTTTTGCTACTGTAAGTAAAGAAAGAGGTGTCTTTGTCACTGATGTAGATGTTGCTGTTGTAGCTATTTCAGAAGATGATACAGAGACAGAGCTGCTCTACTTGCTGATTTTATATGAGGTACATTGTCTATGGTGACATTGGCATCAGAGGGAAAGGTGTAATCACCTAGATTTCTACTGAGCCTTAGCCATGCTGTTTCAAGGGTTCTATACTAAACAAGCCTGAACAGTGATCATCATTCAGTCATTCAATTGCTATGTCTTTTACTTTTTGCCTACTATCTGTATGTGAATGCTCATACATAGTATTTGTATGTCTGCATGATGATGAGCATATATGCTTTGATATATCTAAGTACTGCATCTTCCACAAAAATATTCTAAAATACCCTAACTTGCTTCATCTGTGAACAAACATGTCACCTTCAGTTGCCATATGACAAGTCAAAAGAATCCCAAAGCTAATGAATTCAGCACATACGTAGATTTTATAGATAGATAGATATCTTTCCGTTTTCAGTGAATTCTAATTTTGTTGAAGATCTTTATATTGCTTCTAAAGCAGTGGTCCCCAACCTTTTTTGCCCCAGGGACCGGTATTAAGCAAGAATTTTTTTCAAGGACCAGGGGGGTTGTCAACTACGTGAGCCACATCAAATTCAGCCTTGCCAGCATCAAGTTTCGGGCGCCCCAGTGTCAAATTCTGAGCATCCACGTCAAATTCTGAGCGTCCGCGGCAGATTTCAGGGTGTCCGCATCAAATTCGGTGCGTCTGCATCAAATGCTGAGTCGCCTTGGAGGCCCAGTTCAGGTATGTCCCCTGCCCGGTAGTGGGCCACGGCCCAGTGGTTGGGGACCCCTGTTTTAAAGGACTGTATATTTTAGAAAAGCAGAACTCCGACATACATTTAAAGTGCCTCAGAATATTCATAACTTTAGAAAGTCTTTGAAGTATGACAGTGTACATTCTTTTAATATAATATTATCTATAAGGATAGTCACATGTAAAAGGCTGGGGTCTCGAACTGTTGATATAATGCATCCTTATCATTCAAACTCAAGTTACTCAGAGTGGCCAATTTGCTGTTGTTTCCCTGTGGTTTTACTGCCTGTGATACCAGGGGTAATTGAATTTTTCTAACTTGTAAAATAATTTTTGATCTCAGGTGCTGAAATATAGAAAATAGCAATGCATACTCTGTAAAGCACTCTGTTCATGTGCCAGTGTAATGTAAATAAATGATGATGCTTATAATAATAAAATTTTTATCTTCCTGGGCTAATCTGCTCAGTCCCATGTAAACAGTAGATTAACCTATTTTAATGGTGAAGATATATTGTCCTGTAGTATGAAAATAATTATTTGAATTCAGTCCTCGATCAAGGCTTTTTTACAGTTAGAGATTTATTATTCAGCCAAATCATAAAATGGTAGATGTTGTGTATTGATAACATTTGCCAACTGTCAGTTTTTGATGCTACATATATGTCTCACCATACTGGGGTCTTGGGTTCTTCTACCCCCAACTGGGAACTATTTTTCTATGCTGTTCCTATGATTGTGTGGATTTTATCTAGTCACACTCCATACTGGCAGATGCTGTGGTTCTGTGTGTGTGTGTCACTGGTAGGTAAATTAGATTGCAAGCTTATTGTATAAGTTCTGTGTTTTATGTTGGTGCTATATAAATAGAAGAAAACAGCTTATACATATAAATTAACATGTCAATGGCCTTATCCCACTAAACTTCTTATATCAGAGGTTCTTGTCCTTGTTTCCCAAATGTTGCATTATGCATGACTACATCTGCCAGCATGCTTTAATCCATGAGTGTGAATTTGTTAATGCTAGAGCCTTTAACAGGTTTAGAAGATTTTAGCTTAGTTAAGTTACTTTTTACTTTTATACTAAAATTGTATTAATTCCATTTATTCCATTTATTTTTGCATCATTTAGATACATGAACAGTTTGTAATTTCCATGTAGTCAATTACAAAGCAAAAGGAATCCTCTGGAAACAGAGTGTCTCTCCTAAAATTTCCAAAATTATGTAAAGATGATCTGATCTGTCTCTAGATATTTCTGAAAAATGTAAATGTTACAGAAACAGTTTTGGTGTAAAAACAGATTAGTGTATAATAAAACTGTGTGTATCCTTAAAAAGTGCTATATGATAATATATTATTTCCTTGCAAATGTTCTGGCATGAGAAGTGATAATTGTATGTGGGTGGCCTCTCGTCTTCAATAGATTTTATTTGATAAATTCAGGGTCAAATCCTGGCCTGTAGGCCCAAGGAGGTCCACTGGCCCCCACAATGTTTTGGACAGCATCTAATTCATAAATTAGTTCCTTAGCCAGACATCTGTTCAGGAAACTCTGATTATAATTGGGGCTCATTTTTATTCAGTTCACATAAGTTGCAAGTTATGTGGACTGGAATGTGTGTTTTAAAGCCCACTATGTGTTGGAACTTAATGTAGAACTAGGCAACAATTGTGATTTCCTTTTTTTTTACCTTTTTTATTGTAAGCAGAACGTGTAAATTATGAGCAGAGGCTCACTCAGACTGTGTATTTAGAAAACACAGAAGACTCTAAATATGTAACGTGGCTTGCCAGGTGTTCAGCTATGAAAACATCTAGATGTAGAGCCTCAGCTATGATAGACTCCATACTGCCAAAGAACAATATTAATTCAGCCAAACAGGATTAGCTGTTACACTCTTGTTTGTTTTCATAAAACTAGATTTTAATGACAGTGCCACTTATTTGTAAAATAATGGAATACAGAAACGCTTGCCAGTTTTTATTTTGATCAAATAAATGTGATATGTAAATTTCATTCAATAATATCAGTATGGATTCTTTTTTTAAATCACAGCTATAGCTTTGTTTGTTCTGCCCCAGAGGCTTTACAATATGTGGGTAGTATGTGATAATAATGCTAATTTTGATAATTGTTTAGGCAGATTATAACATTAATAGTTAACAAATCCATTCCTTTCTCCTGAAATAGACCCAAACCCTAAAAACATAATGTGTAGTTCCCCAGCATAGTAAATACTGAATAATGGGAGTCTTTTACTAAAGAGGCCCAGCCACGTTGTTGCCAATATTTTGCACTCCGTTGCCTTCTACATTTGGGCAACAGCACACTCAAGTGATGCTCCTAGTAAAGTATTTGTTTGCTGCATATACCCTTTGCATAGAGGCATGTACAATATTACTCATACACCAGCTATTGAGGTGGAGCTGTGTAATGGAAGTTTGACGATAGCTAAGAAGTTCTTAGGAGTAACACTTCTTTTCATATTGCTGGCGTGATAAATCCAAGAACTTTTGTTCAGTGCAATGGGTATATGAGTAACATTTTTTGTAGTTAACCATAATGTGTACAAAAGACCACTGACTTCTCCTTATCTATCATCAACAAATCAGACAACAAATCCTTCCAACCTCCTGCCATGTTGCACAGTGTAAGAAAATATAGGGTCTTGTTAGAGGTATGTTTAACTGTTGTTAGCAAGCAGTCAGCTTATGCTGTTTGCCAGAGATGAACATGTAAAAGCAAGC
>CM044431.1:128407518-128421901 GCA_024363595.1 Xenopus borealis
GGAATGTGCCACCAACAGTTGCGGTTTCTATAAATTCATAGAATTGACCAACAAACACAGGTGAAAGGAGAGAAGAAAATGCAGTGATCCTTGTGCAAGCATTTGTGTTTAAACTGCATCACACCCGGTGGAAATGCCCAGTAGTCACTAAAACGTAACCTTACAAATTTATTGGTAAAAAATTACAATGGTTTCATTCAGTGGTACCACACCCAGTACATACTCTCGTCTAACCTCGTCACACTGAAGGGGATATTTAACTGGAACTCCCAGCATTCCATCAGCAGTTCAAGGCTGTAACTGAGGATTTTAGGTCGACAATGGCTAGAGTGTCCAGGGTAAATAATCATGTTTAACAAAATACTGGAAATGACCACAAGACTCCAATTTTGTCTGTATAGACTAACTATTTATGTTATTGGGAAGGTATACATCCAACAAAGATTAAAAAGAGAATGCTTGAATCATGCTGTTACAGTTTAGATACAGCATTTCACCTGCACTTACACAAGTATGTGTCAAGAGCTTGTGTCAAGGCATCATCCACTTAGATATGTGATGATGGATTTTGTAACATATGATATCCACTGAGAGCACATGGAAACAACAGGGTATCTTGTAGCTGGCTCAGTACGATTGCTGCTGCCATCATTTGGGCAGCATGTAGAAGTAATAACATGAACAAACTAATTGCCGTGGATCAAATGTTTCTTCTATTTGCCAAGATCTATGGGCTGTAAATTGCCTGCCAATGTTCCAAATTATTATAATCTGATTTCAACATAATTCAGTAACTCAAACATATGCAAACCAAGGATCAGTTAAAGATATATTTTACTGGTTAAACCTGACCCTGCCTGCTTCTTCTGAACTTAATCACAGTAGAAGAATAGCTCCAGTTAAACACAAGTCAAAGTTCAGGAAGAACCCCATTATTCTTTACAGGGCTGCAATACAGGGGATGTAAATTAGTCTTCTTAAATAAAACGGCATGTCATGGGGTGTTATCTTAAAAGTATAGTAGTTAGACACTAACGTAAAATATTTACTACAAAACAGCTAGCTTAATGTTTAAAGGAAAGCTACTGTATACCCCCTAACTAAACTACTAACTAAACTAGAATATATATTTTAGTAAATATTGCCCTTTTACACCATTTCATGATGGTCTGTGTGCTGCCTCCTCAGAGATCACTTGATTGGCTCATGTGACCTGTGTAGTTTGTTTTGTATGTTTGTGTGTGCTGTGAATCATATAATCCCAAGGGGTGGCCCTTATTTTTTTTAAATGGAAATGTTCTATGATTACCCAAATAATTGTTTATTTACATGAAGCAGGGTTTTACATGTGAGCTGTTTTATGCATTATTTTACCATACCATTTAGACTATAAGCCCTACGGGGTAGGGTCCTCCAGCTTTTTGTTTACTTGACACTGAGCACTTGATCTGTAGTGTAATTATATTTTATACAGATGAAGCCACTTGGATTTGTGTGTTAAATGCGTCATGACTCGGGACTAATTGAAGAAATTGTGTCATCTTAACTCATTTAATGCACATAATAATGCATGCACTTTTTGTTACTTTTTATTTCAATGACCCCTTGTTTGTTACTCCTAATTTATTGTTTTGCTGTACAGTGCTTTGCCCTCAAGGAGCGCTATACAAATAAAAATATACAGACATACATTTTTTTTATATAGAGCATTGTTTAAGAGGAAAGTTTTCCTTTAAGCTACCCATAAATCTTCAAATGCAGCTATCTATATCAAGATACATAGATGAAGTATGGAACTTTTACTCAGTGCTACAGTTAAATGGATCATTCTCCTTTCATTTCCATATATTATACCAAAATTAACTGAATTCTCCCTCTACCTACATGCTGGGTAAGTTAGGCCGCCTGCCTTTTGAACTGTTCAAATGACATAGTTTGATAGTTGATCAATGTCTCAGCAGCATCAAATCATAAGAAACCTTTCGTTTGAGCTGTTCATTTAATTTGAAATCCAGTGTCACATCCTGGAGTGTAATTTTTCATATCATTGCCAGTGCTGAGCCTCCAGTAGCCATTAGTTTTATGTACACTAGGATCAGGCCTTGTGTTACAGCAGCATTAATGGTGCACTGAAAGGCACAGCTGTGTGTGTTTTATGTATCCATCATTTTATTTGCATTCATTTCTTGTTTTATTGTGGACTGGTTCTGCGTTCAGTAATATTTCCCTGGAAGCCTATGAAGTAAGACTTGAGATTTTCAATAAATCCAAGCCGAATATATTTTAGTATGCCCTGGTAAAGACATTCCACTCACGTAGAACACTTGGTTCGATATCATTGCTCAGACACAAAATGCATCCATGCTGTATTTGAGCAGCCTTTGGATATGGCAGTGTAAATTAAACGTAAATTGCTATAATTCCTGAAACCAATTTCTTCTTATATATATATCGACAGATTGTTGGCTGTGATCACCAGCTAGGAAGCACAGCAAAGGAAGATAACTGTGGCGTCTGCAATGGAGAAGGGTCTACCTGCCGTTTGGTGCGAGGAACGTACAAATCTCAGCTTTCTTCAAATAAAGGTAAGTTATTATATCAGACCTGCCAGTCTTTTAATCACTTGTTTTATGCCAAAGACAGCAAATCCATACCCTTATAGCTGCTATAGGACTACAACTCATATAATCTTTCTGTTTTGGGGATGGAAGTGGTATTCTTTTACTAGTTGCTTGATATACCAGTATTGCAGTGCAGGGGCTATGGCCCTGGTTATTGCAATCATGAACTTGTCCTTATGTATTGAATCTACTTGATATGTGTGAATGTGTTACTTTTCTGTTACTTGCCTCTTTTGAAAGAGACCGAACCTCTTCTATAGGGGTTATGAAATAAAAGGTGCAAAGCTTGTTACAGGTCTCGCGCTTATATAAATTAGTCAGCATGTAGCATTTACTGGTCACCTATTTAAAAGCAAACAGCTACAAGTTACTGCACCAGGATAAACTTTGTACCTTTTATCAAACAATGGGGGTCAGTGCTTTAGATACCTTCAAAATAAAGGCAGCAATTTAAGGACTGCATGAAAATTCATTTTTCACATGTCTGTATTAGCATGCTCTGCACTTCAAATATTCACTCCCTGTTAATTTCACTGGCTTTTTCCCAAAGAATGAATTGGCCCTGTAGGTTTGCACAGGTGGATACATTTGGCAATTAGTTATGGTTTGAGCGATAATTAATGGAATTCCCAGGAAATACACACAGCAGTGATATAGCCAGCTGGCAATTACAGTTCCCCAGCCTTCCCTACAGTTCCCAAGTTTTCATAAACTTTGATAAATGGGCATCTGAGACTAACTACATTTAGAGAGTTTTTATTTACTGGGGAGTTCATATTTTCCTGCTCCTCTGCAATTTTTTTGTAAATGTTATTAGGAAAATTGCTCTTTTTTATTAAATAATAAAACATTGTAATAGTATGGAATAAAACTGCATGTCAGATCCTGCCCCTCTAACACAGCATGATTACGTGATTATTAGCCCCAGATTACAAAATCTTACATTTTCTGCTTTGCATTTTCCCTTGTGTTATAAGTGACTCTTGAGGATTTAGTAATAACTGCATATACTGTACTAATGGGCTGGAGTGCTGTATTACGGTTAATGTCCATCAGAGGTTTCTGATAGAAAGTAGACTAATTGCATCTGAACTACAGTTCCCAAAATCCTGTTGGCTGTTATCATGGGAGTTGTAACTTAGAAGCAGCTGGACTGTATAATATTAAATATACAGGACTGAGGAAAAATAATTTTGGACATATTTACTAGCAGAATGCATCTCTTCTAAAGTGCACAAAAGTGTACAGCAACCAGTTAGACATGCGCAGTTATTATTCTGATAGTAGTAGAAAGCAGTAAAGCTTGTTATAGAACAGTTATGTGCCCTTAAATGGGACCTGCCACCCAGACATAAAAAGCTGTGCAATAAAAGTAGTTAAAGCATCCATACCTGTTATAAACACATTTAAAACCTGTCAATCATATATTTCCTGCCCCCTGCCTTAGGCCCAGAGATGGGGCAGATAATTACTTTCACTTTTTATTCTGCACTTTATAGATGTCAGTGCGCTCCTCACATTCCCTCTTCCTCCTCACTATGGGGTAAATTCACTAAGCAGCGAAAATGCGCTAGCGTTGCCTTCGGTAACATTCGCTGCACTTCACCAGGCGAATTTTCACCAGCGCTACGCAAATTCACTAAAGTGCGAAGTTACGCTAAGGTCCGCGAATGGTAGCGTAGTTGCGCTAGTGTTACTTCGCCAGGCAAAGCACATTTACGCTAGTGATGCCTAATCTGCATACATCACTAATTTCAAAGTATGTTAGAAGTATATGTTACAGCAACTACATTACACTACACAAGCCCCGGAAACCTTTAATAAAAAAAATAAAGTTGTCCTATTGCCCTACATGTGCCCCCTGTATAGTTGAGTTGCCATATGTAAGTAAATGTAGGGGGGAAACCCCCCAAAAAAATTTTGCTCTTTTTACAAAAGGTAAAACACGCCAGAGTTTTTTTGGGACTTACAAAAAAATTATTTTTTTTTTTCAAACTCCTATCTCTTCAGTAAAATGGTCATCTTAGTGAATTTGCGTAGTTACGATCCTTTGTCAGTGCGCAACTTCGCCTGGCGTAAGGGTGTGAAGTTGCGCTAGTCTATCTACTTCGCTAGCGAATATTCGCCAGAGTCGGTGTTAGTGAATTCGCAAACTTACGAAATGACGTAACGCTGGTGAATTAGCGCTAGCGTTGGGCGCTTAGCGCTTTAGTGGATTTGCCCCTATGTAATTGTGCAGCCAGTGCATGGGCATGGGCATCAACTGCAGCATTCTGGAGCATAAAGAAGACACTTAGGCATTATACAATATTTGCCATATATATATTATATATATAATTATGGCACCTGGTTGCTTGCTGTGATTGTGAATTCCAAGACTAAAAGAAAAAAGATTTAAAAGATTTAATTAGTGAAAGTGACGTTTATTTTCCTTCACTATCGTCATACAATAGGGTTTGGAATATTTTTTTAGTTTGACGGGTCCCCTTTAAAAGGGGACATTTAAAAAGAAAATGCTGACGTGTTTTACTTTTTTACGGGTGATAGGCTGAAAAATATTGTAAATATTTTTTAGGGTAACCTCCTTCCCTCCTGCATTTCCTAACATATGGCAACCCAACTATATAGGGGGCACATGTGTAGGCCAATAGAACACCTTTATTTGAGTTATTAAAGGTTTCCTGGGCTTAGGTAGTGTAATGTAGTGGCTGCAGCATTTGTCAATTATACTTTAACTTTGCGCCGTATGCAAATTAGACATCGCTAGCATAACTTCGCTTTGCCTGATGAAGTAACTATAGCACAACTTCACTACCGTTAGCATCCCTGATTGCAACTCCGCATTTTAGTGAATTTGCGTAGCGCTGGCGAAACTCTGCCTGGCGAAGTGCGGTGACCGCTAGCGAAGCCAACACAGGCGCAACTATACAGGTTAGTGAATTTTTCCCAGTGTCTTTATGCTCAAAAATGATATTTGGTGCCCTCACACTTTTGGTAAAGTAAAGAATTATATATATTTGCATACAAAATGTTATGTTCATGGCACTATTGTTGTCTGTGCTATTAATGTTCCCTAGAGAGGTTCTTAGAGAGTATGTTTGTTGGTTTACACATAAAAGTTGTAAACCTGGGCTGCCTAATTGGCATTGAGATTATACAGATTATTTTCTATGATAGTGCTTTACCAAATAGATTTCTAGGTTAAAAGTCTGCGCAAGATGAATAAATGTAGTAGGCTTTTCTTAGGGACGCTTTAATTTGCTTAGGTTTGCGGTTTATGTTTTAGCCATTTAAAAGCAACTGTGTTGTGTATCCATATGGCTGTAATTGTGTTCTAAATCAACTTATTTTTGCTGAAGTGTGACTGAGAAAAAATGTTGCCATCCAAGGTGTGTTTAGCCACAAATATTTTTCCTAGTAATCTTTCCAAGGGCTTGCTCCGATGGACTCCCACATCTGTTTGCATTCCCACAAGCATTGTTTTGATGTGAACACACAAGTTCTGCTGAGTTTGCATCCAGTTTTACTTGGGTTTTAGCAAGATAACTTACATTTAATATGTATGTTTTAATTAGCTTTTTATTCTCAGATGCGTTGTAACGCAGGTTTGGATTTGTCTGGAGGCCATTTGCCAAGCAAAATATTTAAAAGTTACAGGATGTATACTAACAAAACAGTAATGAAAAAACATGAAAATCTTTGTAAAAAAATGATTGTCCACAGGAATGACTAAACCACACAGATGTATGTTTTGTTTCCCCTCAGCAAGGCAATGTGAGAAGGAGCAAAGCTTCTACAAATCACCACCACCACACCTAGAAATATTAGTAAAGAGATTGTTTGACTTCTGTTGTGATAAAGACAGTGGGGCTAGTTTACTGATATAAGTGCTAAACTGCACAATGGAGTTTCCAAAAGCAACAAGTAAGCAATTACTATGGGCAACCCCACTGATGCAGTTAAGGACCTATTTTAGTAAGTCAGCTCCAGCTGCTATACACATTTCATAGACTGAAAGATCATTGTAACTTTGTATTTAAACTCATAGCCCTTATGTCTTACTCACCTTATATAGAATGTGAAGTTCCATTGGCATTCTACCCTCATCTTGCCTTTTAAGGCTTTGCTTTAAACGTACTATATGAAGTCTTTTCATGTTGTATTATGCCTTACTATGTTACTGAAAAGGCAAAAGATAAATGATTAACTGATACTCAAATGTTTCATTTCAGTTTAAAGTGAGTGGTCCATTAGTCTGAGATAAAAGTTGAAAAGCAATTAGGCTTGGTACTGTATGTGCTCCTAATACCAGTCTCATACGTGATATTTTATAGCTGCATTACTGTACTATATATAATCCAGGTTTGGTACTTTTCAGATCTTTGCAGATCTTGAGAACAATCAATTCAGCTAACTTCATTTGTTTTAATACTGTAATTGTTTGTTGAGGTCTCTTTACCCAAAAGGGAGGCAGCAGCTTAACATTTTTCTTTTAAAATTAGGCTGTCAGAAAAAAACCTCATTAATGGTCCTAATCTCAACAAACTGAAAATGTATTTTCCCTTCCCACTATAAGAATTACTTGAGAAGTCCAAGAATATCTCTTACATGTTGCCATGGAGTCTCAAAGGCCTTCCTTACTTTTATTTTTGTTGTTTCTGTTACTGAAGTGGCGTTACTTAGATGCTATGTCTACTATTAAACTGTGCCAGTAATTCACCATGTTATGTTTTTAATTAAGCTTGCTAGAAAGTTTGACATACTCATTAGGCTTCATTTATTTTAAAGTTAAACTAAGCTTTACCATTGCCTTGTCTTCTTTTTCTTAACCTGAATAACTGAATCTAGTAAATAACTCCTTAGGGGGAAGCAGTGACAGGGGGAGTGAGGCCAATTGAAGGGTTTATATGGGTGATCAGGCAAGAACAAACCTAACATCGCCATGTACAATGGCAAGCCTCAGTTAGAGTGTTGTTAAGGTCAGTGCTTTTTTCCTCTGGTTCAGTGGAAACTTGCCTGAATACCAATGGTATATTTTATAAGAAGGAATAATGGTCTGGCACTCTTTTCCATGCTTTAGGCTAGGGCCTCAAATGAGCAGGCACTCTAGGAAATCCACAGGGCCACAGATATTAAATTAAAAATAACTTTTATTGGAAATAAGGCCTCTGGAGATATTTACATTTTTAATATTTTTTATATACTTTTATATCTGTGGCCCTGAGGATTTCCTAGAGTGCTGAGAGGCCTACATTTGCCTGTTCATGAAACAGATACGGTCCCCTAAGATGAGTGTCGGCTGAACCAATGATTCTATACAGTGATTTATCTATATTAGATATGTGTGGCACCGCCTGTTGTTTTGAGAAATAGGACCACAAATGAACCCAACTGAACTCCTGTGTGAGGTCAGTATCACTGCCCATCCTCACTAAGGTAGTAACAGGTGCTTATTATTATTAACATGTATTTCTATAGCGCCAACTTGTTGCGTAGCGCTGATGTGTTTATACCTTTTTAGTGAATACTAATAAATGATACTTTTAATGCAATCCAATCTGGAAGTTGCTGTATTTCTCTTCAATATTAGTATCCTCACTAATGCTTTTGTGGCTAATGAAAGCAATTCCAACAAGGTTCCAAAATGAAATAAAAACCCTCCTAGATGAGTAGAGGCTCTTATAGCAGAAATGGGAGGACCAATGCCATATTTATACCTTTGTGTCCAGATACTTTTGGCCATATCGTTTATATTTATATGGCATTAGAACATTGTAGGTGAGTGTTCACGCATTATTTCCTATGTACTATACATTGAGATGCCACTCTTGAAAATGTATTGCATTGTAATCCCAAGTTTATTCTACTGTGGACAATATTAGATGTTTCCATTTAATAATTTGAAATACACTAGAATCAGAAATGGCAATTTAAGTAACCTGTCTTTCTTTACTTTGTTGGCAAAAAATATATATTTGTCAAATGCATTAGATATTTTTGTCGAAAATTGAAATCACTACATACGCCATGTCGAGTTATAAATGGTTGACACTGTACTGGGCAATGCAATTGTTTTAAATAAGTTTTAGGAAACACCAATCAATACTTTGTAATACAACCTCTTGAAGAAATACTAGATTTTAAACATTTCCTGTAGTCAGGATTCTCTTTTCTTGCATTTTTCCTGCAGTGTTTCCTGCAGTTACTGTCAGAACTGAGTTCCTTGAGTTCCAAACTCATCATCTTTTTTATTGTATGTATTTTATGGTTATTTCAGAGCTGTTGTTTTGTATATAACTGTTTTGAGAAACGGTTTCTTCAATGAGTGTGGAGCATTAGATTCTTGTTGCTATGTAGCTGAATCCAGTCTTCCACCAGCTCAGTATATTTCCTGTGTTTAATTGGACCCACAAGATTTATTTTCAGTTGAATTCATAAAAGATAAAGTGATTTTACTTTGCAATGAAGAATTTTGGGTACAGGTTGACCAGAGGTTCCTAAACCTACTCCAGAAAGCAGTATTCTCAGTAATACTTTATTACAGGAACGTGTCCACTGTGGTAACCTTGGTTTTTAGGTTTTGAAGAGGTGGTAAAAAGATAAGTAGGGGCAGGATTGTCTCTCAAACTAAAATCTAAATTTACCTCATAATTAAAATAAAAAAGCTTAACCAAACCCTTGTGCCCAATGTAGCCTTTTTTATTAATAAAATAACTCAGACTGGGAATTGGGATAAAACCTGATAAAACTGAGTGGAAACCCAAATCATACAATTTTTCCTGAATCGCACAATTTTTTTAGGGTTTTTTTGTCAGAAAACCCTGAATTTATCAGGCTAAACCCAGAGCAAACCATGATATCATCAAATTGGGATAGGGACATCTCCCATTGATTTATACATGGCTTTGACAGGTCTGAGATGGTGGATTTTCAGATTTGGCTTTTTGCAGCATCGGGGGAATAATATATCTCGAAAAATTCCATGTTTTTTTTAGTTTTTGCCCCTTAAGGCCTGATCAGATAAATACGAAGTTTAGTATATAACCCCCTATGTGTGACCTCATCATAAGCAAATAATGTGGGTGGTGTTATGGCAACATTGCCATTCAACATCTTGAAATGCCCTGATTGAGTTGGTACATTTGCTTCTTATCATGCACTTCCTTGGTACTGTACAAAGTAAGCAGTACATACAATAAATAAGTAGTACATCTTGCCAGCAGGTTATCTATACAGTGCCATTTTCTGATGCCTGACTGGTATTTATGTGTGGTGTTGAGGTTTGTTGATAAATATTTTTAAATTGGTTAAAGGAGAACTAAACCCTAAAAATGAATATACCTAAAAATGCCATATTTTATATGCTGAACTTATTGAACCAGCCTAAAGTTTCAGCTTGTCAATAGCAGCAATGATCCATGACTTCCAACTTGTCACAGGGGGTCACCATTTTGGAAAGTGTCTGTGACACTCACGTGGGCTCTGAGCAGCTGTTGACAAGCTAAGTTCTGACTGACTGGCGTTTCAGCGCATGTGCAGTTGGAACAATTTTTCAACTGTGCATGTGCCGAAACTCGCAGAAATTGCCGAAGAGCCAGAAGAAGACACAAAGATTACAGAAGAAGAAGAATTCTGCAGTGAGGGGTAAGTAAAGAGCTAGGGGCATTTGCCCAGGGGGCAGTTCGGCTGGGAGGGAGGGAGGGGGGTCTACGTGGGTCGGGGAGTCGGGGAGTATGTTTTTTTTAAATGAGTTTAGTCCTCCTTTAAGCTACTGTATATCAACATATTTGCAGACCTGGAATGTGTATGCATTTGGTACTAGATCTCATACACTAAGGGGAAGATATATCAAAATATGAGTTTAGAGTTTAATAAATACAAAAAAACTCACCTACATTCTTTTCATGTATGTTAAAACTCGGCATTTGATAAATGCGGAATGAATAGAAGATGGTTGAGTATTTATTTGCCCCATAATATTGCAGTTGAAAAGGGGGAAGAAATTTGATGAGTTCTTATTTCTCACTGTACACCATACAATATGGAGTGAATGGCTGGTATGCTTCTGTTTCACACAGGGACTAATATAAGCCCTGCAAGCAGCTCACTGTTTTTATGTTTCCCTAATTTAAGACAAATGCAATGGCTTACAATGGCAGGCAGTGTAAAAAGTTAAAAGCCAGTCTTGGATGAGTGCATGAAACCTGCAAAATTTCTAGCAGAAGTAGAACCCATTTGGGAGCCTTGTAAATACAAGTGCACATTCTGACTAAATCTCAGAAATCAAGAGCATGGGTTCTTTTAGGATGCTTTTTGACCTTTCGGTGTCAGAGAATTTTCGAAAAAGATGCTTTTAATTATGCCATTTCCTTACGTAATCAGAATCTGTGTTTCCAACTCAGCAAAAAGAAATGCTTAAATTTTTAACCACTTCCTTTTTTGTTCATGTAAACTGAGTATGCTCTAGAATTCTGCCACAGGCTATACACTAGATGTGTGAGCATCATTAACTAATTAACTAATCTTTTGCCTCCGAACACACTCATAGAAATTTGTTATTATGGTTCTTGTAGTGATAGCGTAATCAGCTCTTAAAGTGATATTAACATGATCATATAATTGATTTTTTTCTTAAATTCCTCGAATCTACCCTTCAGCTTAGTATTACTAACAACTCTTGACTACTAAGAGCTGAATAAGGGGAGCATTCTATCATGGGGCAGCATGATCCTTCAATAGGCTGGACTATAAAACTAAATAGTAAACAGCATGATAGAGAGAACCAACACATTATACTTAGCAGTTAAGCTATGACATTCTGGCATGTTCAGGATTCTGACATATTCCTATTAATGATAGGAAGTATCTCTTAAACAAATTGCTGACCTATAAGATTTTTGTCTGGACACTTTCTCTTCTGCAATAAATAACACTTCTAATCTCTTACCCTGCTGCTCTTTATCTTTATTTTCCCTTATATCTGTCTTAGTGATTGGTGAATCTAACACGTTTTGCCAAAAAATTGCAAAATTCTGTGGCTGTTGTACATTAAGTATATGTACTGTTTGCTAGATGTCACACCTGTATTGCGTTCTTTAATGAAAAATAAATCTGTCTCCAATATATTTTTTTTAAAAAGTCTGCTGTTTTTGTAATAAACCTTACTGTATGCAGAGACTTGTGCTGTTTTGATCATTTATTACAATCCCTAAGCTTAACCTCCCACCTGAAGCCCAGACCACACTGAGCATGTGCGTGGTCTTGGTCTTGCAAAGATTAACAACTTTACAAGATGACAGCCCCCTGTGGTCAACTTTGAAAGCATAACTCATTTGTTTAATTAGACTTCTGGTGCAGTCAGTTCATGTTTATGTTTAGGATACAAAGTACAGCATTTACAGCATTATTGTATTTTAGACTTTAGTTCCCCTTTAAGCTAATTATAGACACAAAACCTCATCAGTCCCTTTATAATTAAGCTTGGACTTTAGGGGGGAACTTCACTCTAACTTCACTCTTTGATGAATCTACCCCTAGGAATCCTGAGCCAGCTTGACATTCACAGGTTATATATTGCCAAATGTTTATTGTAATAGTTTGGGTGGCATGTAATCCAACCCAAAATGCAATTGGTTTTCATGTTTTATTATTTGTGGTTTTTGAGTTATTTAGCAATTTTATTCAGAAGCTATCCAGTTTGCAATGTCAGCAGTGTGGTTGCTAGGGTCAAAGTTTCCCTAGCAACCATGGATTGATTTGAAGAAGAGCCTGGGAAATGAAAAGCAGAGGCCCAGAATACAAAGATGGGTAATAAAAAATTGCAAAGATAATACATTAGTAGCTTTGCACAGCATTAATTTTTTATAAGGGGCCAGGGACCCGGTTTGAACGCTGGAAAGAGTCAGAAGAAGAAGGCAAATAATTGAAAAACTATAAATAATAAAGTTTGAAGACCATTTGAAAACTTGGCCATTCTAAAACACACTAAAAGTTATCTTTAGGGTAAACCACCTCTTTAATGAGATAAAGCATTTGCTATTTGGAAGCTAATCAGACATAATATCTGCAGCTTTTATATTTTTTACATTGAATGATCAGCCATAGCCTTAGACGTTTCCTGCATTTCACCATCTTCTGTGGGTTACATTTTCAGTTGGTCATCGTAACCTGTTGTTAAACAAGTAACACCATTTATATCCATAATCAGCTCCATAATCAGCTCTCAGTTTTTCTCTTCTTTATCTTTACCACAGAATAAAATGGAGTTTATGTTCTGTACAAGTTCTGTCATCGTAGTTTAGATAATGATATTTTATATATACAAACAGTACATATACATTTATTAACTGTGGACATACATAGTTTAGTGAGAGGAAACAAAATAAACAAACCATATTTCTGGCAAGGAAACTGATGGATTGTAGAGCAGCAGTCCTCAGCTTCAGATACCATCACAGCAGCCAAGATGGAGCAGTAAGGGGAAAGTAGTGTTCAATGGTTCCCCTGTGCATTGTGATAGAATTCAGAAAACGTTAAATGAGAGTGATATGAAATCAGTACACTGTAAAATGATACCGTTAAATGATGAGTGAGCATTATGGTGATTTCTATTTTGATTTCCCTTTTAGCGGATGATACTGTGGTCGTTATCCCTTATGGAAGCAGACATGTCCGTTTGGTACTGAAAGGGCCGGATCACTTGTGTAAGTAAAAATATTTAGTATTCTATCTGACATTGAAAAGGTAATAACCTTGTATTGCATTGCTGCTACTGGGAGAGCTGGAATCATCATTATTTGGACACTGTGTGGAATATGGTGTTTTTCTCTATATTCTTGGTGTAGATCAGTGCTTCCCAAAGTTCCCCTGGGGAAGTAAGTGGCTCAATCTGAAGGTCAGTTGGGAAGACATTTGGGCAGAGTGCTAAAAGATATAACGGAAATATTATTTACCATAAAAGTCTAATGCAGTTATATATTTTCCTTTCTATAAACTTCTAATAATGTAAGGGACCCTTACCAAAGGCTGAACCACCAATGAAGCTTGCACTAAAAAAAACTACTGATGTAGATTATACTGGAATATTTCAGCTCTGATTATTTCCATTATATTGTGAATACTATAAATGTATAGGTATGGGAACTCATACAGAAACTCGTTATCCAGAAGTGAGGCTGAGTTACTACTATAAGCAAAACTTGCACCAGTGCAGTTACTCATATAAACCACAGATCTTTTGATTTAAATCTTCGAATATGTAGTACACTGATTAAAAAGTACTGATTGGTTGCTATGGGTAGCTGCACTTTCCAGCTGGATTGCAATGCAGGTTTTCATTAATGTGATCTAAAAAGAGATTTTGGATATGTTAAAAGAAGTGAACATTCTTTAAAGCACTGCTTTGTTGTTCTACAGTAAGGGAAAACCAACACACCAAAGTATTTGACAACACATTGTTTAAACTGTGTGCTGTAGAAAGCAGATCTATGAGAACTATGTTGGAGGTCGAGATACAAGCAGGTATTCCATTCCCTCAGGACACACAACCCCCAGCATTACTGATGGGGGTATTTTATTTTGGAAAACTGTGGAAATGTAAACAAAAACTTCACAAGATATACTGGCTATTGACAGTAAAATTTTTCAAGAACTTGAAGAGAGATTTATTGAAAGATAAACTGCGCACTTCATGAGGGAAATTCTTTTACTTGAACCAAAGCTGGTGTATGTGTAGTGGTTGTGTGTGTTGGGGGGGGGGGGGG
>CM044431.1:128422122-128479545 GCA_024363595.1 Xenopus borealis
CATATGGAACTGTGTGTGGGACATTATAAGTGGTCTGGCATCAATATTTTTCTGCAGACTAGTCAATGTTTATGTGTTAATACAATTTCCTAAGAGGAACAGCCATTAATGATCAAAAAAATTACATGCAATGGATATCCTAAAAGAGGAAGAAGATGGCTGTCATAAAATGAGGCAGATAGTAGAAAGCAGGAAGAGTTGTGGAAATTCTGCTAGCAGGACCTAGCCTCTCTGGCAGGAATGGAATCTAAGTACACTGAATCTTGTAATGGCAGCTGTTAGATTTATGCTTTCATTCCCATTTGGCATTCTTGAATAGCACATTTTGGGGGATTAGCACCTTGTAATCACTTGAGTCTGTCATATAGCTGCAAGGGAAAGGCTAAATATTCCCCCAGTTTAAATGTAGAAAATAACATGCAGTTGGTAGTCATGGCCCATGATAAAAACATAAGTACAAGCAGTTGATACAGTTTCATAGTAACAATATTTTTTCTCCAGCTTGCTTTCATTATAAGATAAGATGGCGGTATAAAGCTAAAAACAATTAATGGCACAAATCTGATGGTTTTAATTATATAACTGACACTGAAAATTTGTAACACAAAGGGCAGCATGGATAGCTTTCTTGATTCTTGCTCTTCTGGACCTAAAGACCAAATTTATTAAGCTTTTTGAAGCTAAAACAAAGATGAGCTTAATTCCATTTTTGAGTATCCATGACCAGGATTTTTTATCCAAACATATATAACTGTTCTAGTAGGACACATACATTTTCAAAGATTTAATTCTGATGTTTAAAGTTAATTGCTGTGAAATTGTTTACTTTGATTCTTAATCTTCCCACTTTTATGATTTTATCTCATGGTGTCTTTTATATTTCCAGATTTAGAAACCAAAACATTGCAAGGTGTAAAAGGAGAGAATAGCCTCAGTAACATTGGCTCCTTCCTTGTGGATAACACTAGTGTAGACTTTCAAAGGTTTCCTGATAAAGAAATCCTAAGAATGGCCGGTCCTCTTTCTGCAGACTTTTCTGTAAAGGTAAGTTGCAAATGATCTATCTAAAGGGGGTAGTTCATCTATAATGATTTGTGTTTTTTGAGCCCTTCAGTGTGGAGTATGAGCAACTGGTTGCTGGAGTGCTTTAACCTAGCAACTATGCAGTTGTTTAAATGAGAGACTGGAAGATGAATAGGAGAGGGTCTAAAAAAAGCTAAGTATTAAAAAGTAACAATGACTATAAAATTGTAACCTCACACAGCAACGCAAATTTTTTGGCTGCTGGTTTAAGTGAACCACATAAGACTGGAAAGAGGCAGCAGAAAAGGGAAAAGTAAAACAAATCATACAACATGAAGACCAAATAAAAAGTTGTTAAGAATAGGATATTCTATAGCATGTTAAAATATCATATAATGATACACTACCTCTTTAAGAAAGATTTGGAAAAAAATTGTATTGATAGAATCAAAATGTTACTGTTTTTGCAATTGTAATAAACAACACAGTAACAACTGTTTTGATGACTCTCTGAGTTCTCAAGGTTAAAAAGACATGCACCTGAGCCTCCATGCATTTAATGGATACAATACATGCATCTAAAATATAGTAAGAGCTTTAAATAGATGATTTCCTATGTGATAAAACTGTGAGAAAAAAACTGCGAGAACTGTTCTGTTTGAGGTTTTATTTTATTTTTTTAATAAAATTGACAGAAAGCAGTAAAAGATTAGGTAGGCAGAATGTTTCCGACCTCCAGGGAATTTAAGCAGTGCTTTTTCAATGCCAAAGAAACTTTAGCAGATACCAATATGTGCCTTATGTGAAAAAGAACAAAAGCTACAGCCTAATTCATCATGTTGTTCTTCAACCACGGAATTGCTAGGTACAGTAGTTCAGCTATGGAAAGTAGTTGGCATTTAGACCTGAGTTGTTTCCTGCACAGTTATGCTATTTGGATTGTTTAAGGTAATCTAAAACATATTTCTGTAGGAAACATATACGTTCGATTAGAACCACAAGAAAAAAAAAAGCAACATTTGGGAATCACAAGAAAAATTAAAGCATTTTTGCAAAGGTCATAAAGACCTTCAGCTTTAGACATATAGCTGTAAGTCTTGTATGGAGTCCAAGGTTTTTCTGGGGTCAAGGAATGTATGTTTTGTATATATGAGAGCTTTTAAGTATCATTACATGCTAAATGTAAAAGATGCAATGTATCATTCAAAGTCAGGTTGGCTTGATGAAAAAGCCCACTCATCAAAAAATGTGACCACCTAATGATTGGAAATAATATAGAGTTCATGTTGTTGTAGTTAAATCCCTTTGCATCTAGCAAGTTGCTCCATTGAACCAACACTGCACTTTTTCTTCTGGTGACAGTTTTTTCTTGACATACTAGTTCAATAGATCACAAAAATAGAATTAATATGAAAAGTAAGCATTTTCTCAACAAAATACGCTAAACTTATACCTACAGGCTGAACCTGAGCCTATCAGCAAACACACATGCAAGATGTGGAAAGAAGTGGATCGGCTTTACTCTACCCCACCAGAGAAAATTACCAGTGTATTATTAGCCTTAGGTTTCTGGAGCCTGTAGTCCAATAAATGCTAGAAGTTCAGATAATCCAGATCCCTATGATAAATGAGTGAATCATTTTGTTTACATCATTTCCTTCCTCCTCAGTTCTCTTGAATATATTTGTTTTTTAACCATGATAAATAAGAAAATGGCTCTGTGTAGCAGAATGACAAAAACAACACATTACAAAGGATATTGAGATTATATAGCATGTTCTTTGTAAACAGAAATTAAAGGAAAACTATACCCCCAGAACAATGTAGGTCTCTATAAACAGATAGTGCATAAAACAACTCATATGTAAAACCCTGCTTCATGTAAATAAACCATTTTCATAATAATACACTTTTTAGTAGCATGTGCCATTGGGTAATCATAAATAGAAAATAGCCATTTTAAAAAATAAGGACAGCCTCCTGGGATCCTAGGATCCAACGATGCACACAAACATACCAAACAAACTATAAAGTTAGGTCACACGAGCCAATTAACAGACAGAGTTTGGTCTTTTGCTTCAACACTTCTTCCTGTTACAGTTAGAGTTGAAATATTTCTGGTCAGGTAATCTCTGAGGCAGCACACAGACCATCATGAAATGGTGGTTCAAGGCAAGAGATGTAAAAGGGCAATATTTACTTAAATATATGTACCAGGTAGGTAAGATTATTTAATATGTCACTTGATTTGATATAAACTATCTGTTGCTCAAAAATTCATTTTCGGGGTATAGTTTTCCTTTAAAGCTATAACTCATGTTGGTCTGAGAAAACATCATAAAATTAGGGATACACTGAATCCATGATCCAGTTTGGGATTCAGCTGAAACCAAGTGCCTGGCCGAACCAAACCCAAAGAAATCAGGAAATTTCGTCTCATAAACAAGGAAGTCATAACATTTCTAACCACAGACGGAGTGTACAGTTCTCTTTCACCCTCTTTCCCCTAATTTACATATGCAAATGTGGGTTCAGATTTGGTTTCAGGCTGGACCTTTCACAAAAGATTTGGGATTTGGCCAAATCCTCAGATATTGGATTCAGTGCATCCCTACATAGAATAAAATAGTTATTTCAGAAACCTCTAACGTCTTTGAGATCGAACAGGCTTTTAAAAAAATATTTACGGGGGAATATAATATATTTCGCTAATGCAAAAAACCCGTGCAAAGACGCTTGCGAACATCAACGACCATGTTTGCATCTTTTTTTGACAGATTAAAGATCTCAACTACTTCATAAATGGCTTTTGCAAACATTTGCAGTGTATGCAAAGTCTTTTTATGGAAAAAATATTTAACAAAACTCCAGAGAAGGTGTTAATGCTAAACATTTGCTTAGCGCTAAAGCACAATGTAATATTTGCCAGTAACTGATGTTATATTGTGAGCAGTGCTAAAAATTTGCAAAGGCTCCATTTTAAATAATGCTTGCAACTTTTAATTGCTCCCCCCCCCTTAATTTTTAAAAATCAAGACGGCAAACCCTAACGTTTCAAACAGAGTTTGTCTTCAAGTTTTGCCCACACACAGTTAACCAAATTTTTTTTAGTCCTCTGGTTTTTGAAACCATTTCCAGAGAGCTGCACTAAAGGTCATCTAATTGCTGATTGAAATTCAGCGCCTCAGAGAAGAAGTAGAATTTGTCAGCTCGCTCTCCGGCTGCTTGAAATGCTGGAGAATATTAAACAGTGAGTGTAACGTGAGAGCCTCTATGCACGAGACTCTTAGGCATTGTGGGAGAGCACAAGGACAAGTTCAGGGGTGAATGCAGAGCCTTGCCAAGATTGGAAATAATAAAGCATGCAAGGGAATTGAAATGATGATAATATTTATATGTTGTATAATGCTTGTCATCACTTCCAGACATATATTGGATTAGTCTTTAGCAAAATTATTGCTGTAAGAAAAATTCTCAGAGTATAGAGTCCCATACTATCTATTAACATCCATGTGTGTAATCAATGAAAAACAGAATGCATTACTTAAAAAATATTCCAATTGCCTTCAAAATGATGTCAAATGTCGCCTTGCTGGAGGGTTCTGTGCTAAATATGTCAATCAACACAGGCCTTATGCATGTAGTATTATTCCAGTGCATAATACCATAGTAATAATAGTGAACTGGTTACTGCCACACAAGTAACAAAAGTAGCCAAGATACTGATCTAGTATTACATGTTCCTGGTGTGAGAATGTTGTATAAATGGCCTAAATACATGGCAATGCAACTCTCATAATACTACATTTGGGATTGCATACCTTTTGCAGAATGATGGCTCACATCACAGATGCTCAAACTTATCTAAGATGATACTAAAGTCGTGACAGCTATGCAGTCATTCCTTCAGAGGTTAAAAGATGACAGTACAAAGATCTAAGAATGAAACTTAGTCATCTTAGACTGTAAGCTCTAGGGGGCAGGGACCTCCTTCCCACTTTGTCTCTTATGACATAGGACTTACATCTGTCATAATAATGTCTTTGAATGCTATCTATAATTTTGCCATACATGTATTTTGAAGATTTTTTTACATTACCCATCTGATCCCCCATATTCCTCTATGAGGGGGCTGCCATATTTGAGATCCAGCAGTCTGTTAGCATTAGAAACTCTAACTGACATGTTGAGAAGGGACAGTCAGGTTGGCAAAACAGTCAGGTTTAGAAACTTCAAGTAACACTTAAAAAAAGCAACCCTATGAGTGAAAAATGATCAACATATGAGCTATAGGTAACTTCGGATATACATTAAAATTTTGAATAGTAATTTTTTGGTGGAGGTATCATATCATAATCCAAGATTACTTGGAAGAGAGAGAGAGAGAATATTCTTGGAAAAGATATGCAGCCACCCACATGAGTTTCCCTAGATATTGTTTCTCTTCTTGTACTGTGATAATTCTTTATCTGTAAAGTATGAAGGGACAGACCACTACTGCTTAATCTTGAACACCCACCAGAAAGTTCAAGAACCAGAACCACAAAACACAGTTCTTAATTTAGAATTAATGGTAATCTTGCGTCCACTGTCACTATGTAACGAGAGTGACAAATGAGAATTAAACATGTTTATGATAAGATATCACAAGTACCCTTAGCTAATTGTACATTAAAGTGCAATTTCACTCTTCGAGATATATAGATATATATTTTATGCAATAAAAGGTCAGTGTTACACTTGCCAGATGTTTGCTCTGCACATTCCTCAGATATTTGTGCTTTTCAGGTTCTAATGCAGGCTTGCCACTGCTTTTCAGGGAGGCTGCCAATCATTTAGAAATAAGTCTCCTGGGATTCCAGTTCTAAATATTTGGCCCATTAAACCTAGAATAGGCCACTAATGCCAAGTTGGGTGGTGACATATAAATGTTCACATCATGTGAGCATTGTGTGTGAAATGCTTCCCCAGCTGGGCTGTTTGGTTATTGTAGGAGGTGGAGCAGTGAGAAAATGTGTTTAAGGAAGGAAAAGAAAGCAGGTTATAATTCAGGCCTCCCCGGTTTGTCTGTGTATTCAGAAATCAAAGACCTAGTTAAACAAAATAATTATGTTTAACTAACATATTGCTGGCATTTAAATAGCCAGCAATATAGTGAAAGAAAAAGGATATTGCAGTATGCTGGCCAAAAACACAATAAGATGTTATTTAAACAAAATACAATGTAATATATAACACAGTCATGACCTCTTCATGCTGGAAACCAAAGGAAAATCCTCACAATATGGCACAAATAAAAAGAGAATACAATGAATTGGGACCCATTCTGCTGTCTTGCCTTTTTTTAAAAAAAAAACTGCTCTCCCTGTTGTCTTTTGTTTTTCCTTTTGAGCATATTCTAGCTTACTTCCTAACCAGGGATAGGTTCCAGCTTTTCCCATTTTTTGTTTTTAAAATGTTCATGGTCAAATTTTGTAATCAGTCTAATAGGACTAATAGTGAACTGCATTCTCTTGGAACACACAGGAAAGCAACCAGTCAAATGCCTAACCCCTCCTTAATTTTGTGCCAGTGAGAGGTGGCAATCCATGGCAAATTCTTAATGTTCTGGTAATCATTTGCATTTATCAACGTATGAATGTAGCAATCAAAAAGCTAAGTCACCATAAAAATATGTTAAAAACAAAATAACTTTTTTTTTAATTTATTTTACAGATAAAACTTTGATTGCAGAGTTGCTTAAATAGATTTACAAGATTTAAAAAAAAATAAAGTTTTAGGTGAATATCTTCTTATTGCCACTCATTATTCTTTTAGGTCCATTACGCTGGAGCAGCTGATAGTGTAGTACAGTTCATTTTCTACCAGCCTATTATACATCGATGGAGGGAGACAGACTTTTTCCCCTGCTCGGCTTCATGTGGAGGAGGTAATAAAAAGGTTGCATTATGAACTTATGAAATACTTTTCAGTCAGTATGATTTGTGAGAATTCAATTATAATAAAACGTTTACATTTCAACTTTACTGCAAAGTAGGAATACATTCAAACAAATTCCAGTACAGATACGGTATATAATATCTGGAAACCCAATATCCAGAAATCTTCAAAATAAGATTTTGAAGAGTTTTCCTCTACACCAATTAGACATTGCATTGTAATTGATGATAACTAAGCTAGCATAAATCCAATATGAAAATACTATCCCATTTTTAAAAGTGTGTTAGTAGCCTTTAAGCATTGGTTTCATCTTTTATATCAGGAAACTCCCAGATCCATGGATTATAGATTTCATACCCTATAACATTATTTTCTACAGCTGCTTATTTTTCCACAATGCATGGGATCAGTATGCAGCTGAAGTCTGCTCTATATCTTTGCTGTTGTAAAAACAATAAACATAATACAGTTCATCTTATATACATGTCAAACAATTAAAATTTGTGCTCACCACTACTTTTTAAACTATTAAGGAGGTGCATTGAGGCTGTTACCACATTGTTGAAAGGTTAAGGCATTTTTTAGCAGCTTAAGGCACAATGTCCTTAATATATTGGTAATGGGTTGAATTTGAATTTGCTAAAAGGGAGGTTAAACGTTCATAGTATGACCTCCTGCTATGATAAATGATAAATAATGTTATGCAAAAATATGTACTGTTTGCTTTTATATTATTATTATATTACATAAATAACTGTGATATCAGTAAGCAAAATCATTTATTTCCAATAGGTGTTCAAAGAATATTAAATTGCACACAATTGATTTACATAGGTGTAGAAGTATTGCAAAGTATTATTAGATAAGTCACAAAAAATATATTCTGCTTATTTGACTTTAATAAGCCCAGTGATACTGGTGTGCTTTTTCTACTAAGCAGCAGAGGAGCAGAAAATGCTTTTAGAATGAAACAACAGGAGAAATTCAAAGAAAGAAAAATGAAGATTGTTGTTATTCTTTATTAAACTCCAGAATGTTTAATAACTCAAATCAGTTTCAGCACTGCTGCAGTTACAGCCCACCATACTAGGGTATACCTAGTAATGGCTAACAATTAGCAGATTAAATATTGTCAATTAATATGGAAAAGCAATGACTCACTTAAACCACCCTGGCTGTAATATTTTTTCATTGGGTTTTAATAGTTTTCAAGCATTTTTGCAGTATAGTTATATTTAAACATCATTGAACAAAACACTATCCTATTGATTGGACATGTGTTTCATAGGCTCTTTAGCCCTGCAAGAATCACACAAGTCTCGTTGTGCTGACAAACCTTCATTTCAGTGTGTACCTTCCTTTAAATGCATTTAGGCCCCCTCACCCCCAATGCTCTAATATAAACATCTGGATACTCCACACATGTTTATGAACAATAGATTCAGCCACCTTGAAATCACTGCATATTTTACAATTAAACTTGTGTTACTGGGAATTCATTGTTCCATGAGTTTATTCAGAAATTAATATAAGTTGTTTTTCTTGAAAGAGAAAGTAAAGAGACTCTAATTTCAGGTTACCAGTTGACTTCTGCTGAATGTTATGATCTAAGGAGTGGGCGGGTAGTAGCAGATCAATACTGCAACTACTATCCTGAAAACGTCAAGCCAAAACCAAAGCTCCAAGAGTGCAATATGGACCCCTGTTTGGCCAGGTCAGCCAATGTGTTTCTTTCTGTCATCAAATTAAGACATGCACATTATTATTGCTATTCTTTATTTGTATAGCGCCCTTATGTTCCAAAGAACAAAGATTACCACATCAGTTCTTGTTCCAATGCATCTTATAATTCACTATAATATTGATGCACTAGTAACCAATCACCTTACTGTACCTGTATATTTTGTGGGATGAAACTGCAGAAGGGGGGGGAGCACGCCAACAGGGATATACATATAAAGTTCTTATAGCGAGTGCCCCAAACTTTTGCATCACTGCTGTTAGATGTGTGGAATGGGTTGTTCTTTTATTAGCCAACCTGGAGAGAACATTTGATTTGTCCCTTTTATATAAACTACAATTGCACACACGTAGAGTACTATTAATCAAAGGTCACATTTTAGTGGTTTGAGAAACCACAACTAAACTCATGACTTTTATTAAAATTTCTGAATAAAAAAAGTAAGAACCAAAAATTATGCTGAACGATCCAAAAATAAAATACAAATACCTTTACAACCACTAAAAATTGTCAATTTTGCAGACAATTTATAGCTGAAAAAAATCTGAAAAACGCTATAAGTCCAAATTGATTTTAAATGGTTCAATAGGATCATTGCAGCTCCCATTGACTTATATTGGACCTTAACAACTTTTACTTTGCAAAGTTTTGTATTAGAGGTTTTCGTGGTTTCGATTTGTTGGTCCCATCTGTGGCCCAGCATAACTGATTTCCAATCTGGCCCCACTTTCCACCATATTGCGACCTGTTTTACAAGAAGGTGGTGTATTTTGGTTATTCCATACTGAGGATACAGAAATTGGTCAGATAGGGAAGAAAACGAGTGAGAAACAGAGGAGATTAGGACAAGGAGACAAGAAAGAGAGCAAAAGAGGGATGAACAAATGGAGGGGCATTAGTTCAGTCCCACTAAGGATGCAGTTTTTTCATGTATTTTGGAAACTGAAGTTCTAAAGAGGATAGAGTAAAATATCTACATGCAAAATGATATTCAAAGCCAACAATAAAGATGTAGTACATCCCTGCTTTGAAAGACCAGATGTAAGTTGTTAATATCTTAAGAGTACAAAGCAGTTGTATCCCCATATATGAGCATCCATTATCATTTTAGCATAGTAGTGTCTCTATAATTCTGTAAGCATAGGCTGCCTATTCATCTTTTTACATAGACCTAATTTAAGTATCAGGCTCCCTGCTGTGCATCAAAAAGGGAGATGACCATAGATGTCAGATATTTCCTGGTTTGGTTGCTTATAGTGGTAACAAAATAACATCCACTCTCTGGGATGCATACTCAAAGGAAAGAAAAACATGAACGGAAAGAATAGTCACTTCACAGGCTCCAACAGTGAAGGTGTGTTTGTCTTTTGTATCAAATTCTCAACATTATTGGAAAAAAAAACATTTTAAAAAAGCTTAAAGCACCCATTTGTAATTGTTACACCAAAGAAACCAAGCTTTGGAATTTTGTAGCTTATTTTTCTATTTTTTTTTTACCTACCAGCTATCACCACTAGTTATAAAAAGCAGCTTAGAATACCCAGAAATCACCACTTCTTTACTGAACTGCTATTGTAAGGATAACAGTGCCTGGGACCAGTGAAACTAACCACTCAGTTTTTCTTTCTCATGACTGAAGTCATTAGTCCTAAGTGAGATGTGCACAAACCATTAACTCTTACAGATGATTGGGGATAGAAAAAAAGGAAACAATCAACACTAGTTGCCTAAAGCATCTCATTAACTTTGACAACAACTGCCCGTGAACTTGTATGTTTTCTTCTAGGCCATGTGTGCTGAAACAGCATGAATAATTGCTTGATTAGGGATGCATAATTTGTTTTTCTTTCTTTTTGACTTTGTTCAGAGAGTGGGAATACAATTCTAATATGGGGATTTTAAGAATTACATTAGCATCTGCCACTCTCTGAAATGGGCTTTTGAGTTATGTGATCATCCCAGAAAAAGAACTCTAGCTCAGTGCTGTCCAGTTTTACAAAATGCCACCAGGGAGCAAAATAGCCCAGCCCAGCAAACCCTATCAAAGGAAGAAGGGACCTTGGGAAAATTTCTTATATGGATTTCACTTCCATAATTAACAATTAGTTTAAGTAGTAAAACAGTCCTGCATCAAATGGGATTTAGGGGAACAAAAAATGTTTAGTTATTATGAAATATGCAAATAGAATAGGCAAAGCAGCAGTTTTCTTGCATAATGAAAAAAATTATTATTTTGTAATTATTACATTTATTTTGTTATACATTTATTTGTAAATGTAATTGATTTAAAAAGCAGTGTCATATTTTCTGCAAAAGTAACAGAAGCCAGCTGATTAACTAACATGAAGTACATCTGATTTATGCTTCAGTGTTTCAGGTGAAAGCTCAGAGAACAAAAAGGGGCAAATAAATACTGTTTTCAGTTGACTATACATTTGCACATAAGAGTTTTGAATGAATGGATGTACAAGGGGAGTGGAACACCATGGAAACAAAGCAGGACTTGCACTAAGAACCTCCAATGTACATGCAAGGTTTAAAAAGTTAAAATACTTTATTCAAATAACATGTCCACTGAAAGGCCTAGAATTAGGTTTATGCTTTAATGTGAAAATACTAAATGCAGAGTTTTTCCCTCATGGATAACTAAAGGGATGCTTGGCATTTCTAAATTCCAGTTTGTCCGGTAACCTAGCATGGTGGTCTTTTTAGTTGCACCCATATGGAGCATTGGTCAGGCAAATTGTGTATGTTTTAGGTTAAACTGGGCAACCATCGCACAGTGTGAATGTTCCACAGGAGACAGTTTCAACAAACCATCATGTCCTTAATGCTCAGTCATTATAGACAGCAATTCTGAAATAGTTGCCTGTTTTGACCACTATACTAGAGTGGCTACTTCCTTAGTTTTAATCAGCTCATGTATGCCGAGCTTAACATTGTTCAACAGTATTGCAGTATTGGGCAGGGAAATATTAAAAGCAGGTCCCTAAGGAGAGGACTTCCTTAATGTGTCTCTGTTGTCGACAGATTATGAAACACGTATTTCTCAAGCTCTAATTTCATTTAGAGTTTGTTTGGGCACTTTAATGAAAGTTTAATGTTTATCTAAACTAAGAAAGAATTCATGGAATTAGTAGTAAGGCAATATCAGCCATCAATTGACAAAGTAAGCAAAAGGTCATACACATTTTGTATTGACATAACAAATGATTTCCGGGATCATAGCATAAAATTATATGCTAAATAGGACTTATCTATGCTAAAGGGGGTTGTTTATCAAAACTCAAATTTATTTAATTAAAGCTCGACCAAACTCCCCACAATTTGACAAAAGTCAGGTCAGGAAAAAGTTCAAAATCTAGCGGAAACTCTAAGGGGCAAATTTACTATTTATTCCCTAAAAATAATTCGTTTCTATTCGATATTCGATTAGCATTCGATTTTCGAATGTTAATCGAATAGTTCTAGGCTACCTTTTATTCGATATTCGATCATTCGACGATCGAATACAAATCTATTCGATTAGTCGAAGACTTCGATCATACGTATCCTATTTGATCAGGACTTATCCTCAGAAGCCTATGGGAGTGCTCCCATAGGCTTCTATTGCAATTCGGTAGCTCCAATCTGCCGAAGTAGGCAATCGGATAAACTTTAAAATAAAATCCTTCGCTGATCGAATATTCGTCCATTCGACTCTATTCGAATGTATTCAATCGTTCGACCATTCCCTATTCGATGATCGAATATGCCAAAATTCACATATTCGACCAAACGAATAAATCCGAATCCTTCACGTGAATATAGTAAATCGGGCCCCTAATTGTTCCAATTTTTCAGATTTGACATCTGAATCGATCGATTTTTTTGGGGTTAATGACCGAAAGCCCTGAATTTTTTCGGATAATCGGATGAAACCCAGCACAGAAAAGAATATATTCAAACTGTAAAAGGGACATCTGCCATTGGCTTTTACATGACTTCAACAGATCTGAGATGGCATATTTTCAGATTCAAACTTTTAGCAACTTCGGGGTATAATGAATATTTTTTCCCCCTCTAAAATTTCAAAATTTAGCCCAAAAAAAAACTTGACCAGAAAAAATTGAGGTTAATTAAATAACCCCTTACATGTTATATATTGGAACTTCTAGTGCTCACTTCATATTTTGAAAGCGTGCAAGAAGTGGCCCCATTCTTGTCAAATTGTTCTGAATCCTGTTTCTTTAGCTTTTATTTCGCTATAGATGCTTAGGAAGAATTTAGGAAGCTGCACAATCTCCAGTTGGCAATCATTTTACTGCACAGGTTAGCAACATTAGCCAGGACATAGCAACATTTTTCTGGCCGCATCCATCTTTTATAAGCCAGCAAGGAGAAACTATTACGATCAGTTTTTTTCCCCCCGTATTATTATTATATAAAATCATGCTAATCGCTGATGTTTATTTGGCATCTCAGTAGAGAAAGACCTGCTTTGTAGGCTTTACCAATTCTAAGGTGATAAATAAATGCTTATGGTTAGGAAAAGAATTACTAATTTTTCCCACTTTATTTCAGAGTTAATTTTAGTTCATGTTGCTGGCAGCATTTACAGGATGTTACTGGCTGCCTTTTCCCTCAGTTTGTCATCACCTTCATCTCATACAATACCTTTGGTTAGGTTTACAGTATACTGTAGTCTCTATACTGTACCACAGCTCTTGCTATCTGCAGTGACTTCTTACAGTACAGAGCACAGAGCTGTATGCAGATTAGACAGAGCTAGATTACATTAAAGAATACAGCCTTTTGATAAAGCACAAATATTGGGTGTGTATTGTGACAGCCTGGTGGCTTGAACATATAAATTTGGGGGAAATTAGCAAATGGTAGGGCAGGCAGCATAGGAAAAGGAGCATAAAGACAGGGACACACAAGGCTCTTTAAAGAAACATTGGTTTATTTTCCAGTAAGTCATTCAAACAGAGGTGACCATTTCAGCATTTATAAAACAAAACATAAAAATAAAGCCTTGCCCACTGGGCACTACCTTCACTTTGAAGTGTTCCCTCACTATACTGGGCCCCTTGTGGACTACCAGAAAAACATAGGTTGGGTCACCCCTGTACTCACAGTCTTTACAGGAATTTCTCAGCCTCCTGGCTATTCCTCAGTGTCCCACACAGACACAATATCTGGCTCTTTCTCACAGCCACGGACTCCCTCTGCTCTTGCAGTAACAGGCAGTACCCCCAGCTCCTCTGGGAGTTCCTAACACAGCCAGGTCTCCTACCTGCTGTGCCCTGCTGAGAGACACACTCTCCCATTCCAATTAGCTTTAAATAGCCTTTCCACAGGACAGCTTTCCTGTGGAAGGTGAGCTCCAATCTCCGGACTGGCTCTGTGGAATGGAGTACCTGGCTTCCAAACTTAAACAGAATCTGTTCTCCGTTTACAGACAGCTCCCTTCCTGGAGTCTATCTTAGCAACTGGGAAGAAATTAAAGGCTAGAGTGACCTTTTTCCACCTTTTCCCAGTCACTCTACCACAGTACATTTAGGAGCGGATTTACTACATTCACATGAAGGATTCGAAGTTTGAATTTTCGAATTTTTTTGAAGACCACTTCGACCAGTGAATCTTGAAAATTCGATCGAATCAAATGATTCGAACAAAAATCTATTCGAATATTTGACACTCGAAGTACTTCCCCTTTAAATTTTAATTTGAGTGCCTAGTTTGCCAGATCAAAGCTACCGAATTGGGTTTCATTATTTTGATTGATTCGAAGGATTTTATCGATCGATTGAATTTTTACTATTTGATCATTCGACCAATTCAAAATTCAAAGGATTTTACTTCCCAGATTATTCCCATCTATTCCCTCGAATTCGACCCTTAGTAAATCTGCCCCTTAGTTTATGAACAATGTTATTTATTTTTCCTTTTGTGCTAACCTTTCCTTTCACACTTGCACCTTCGCATGTAGTGCTGCTTTCATTACACATATGGTATTAGTGCTGAGAAACTGGTATTAGTGCTGAGAAACTGGATTGACAACGATTTATGCATAGTAGATCCCATGCACACATACCTACACACACATATCTAGATAAAGAGACAGATAGATAGATGTGTTTGTAGTGCATATACTTATATTATAATATACTATAGTATTTTAACTAGGTATTAATAGTTGTGCTGAGTCATCAATAGCTTTGTTAGGTCTATCCTCAACTAAAGTTAGAAACAACCTACTATTTAGGGCAGGGGCACACAAAGCTATATGGGGAGATTAGTTGTCCAGCGACAAATCATTTCTTCTTTGGGCGACTAATCTCTCTGAACTTCCTCCCCACCAGCTAGACTGTAAATCACCGGCAGGTTGGCACTCGGAACACTTCGTTTTCCGAAGTCGTCCAAAATGGCCTCACAAGGAAACTTCAGAGACTGAAGCGACTTCAGAAACTGAATCATTCCGATTGCCATCCCATCTGCAATTTACACTCTAGCCACTGGAGAGGCAGTTTAAGGACGTTAGTCACCCGAAGAAGAAGCAATTTGTCACTGGACGACTAATCTCCCCCAGTAGCTTCATCTGCCTTTGCCCTTAGAAATGTATTTCAGGGTTTATTCCTCATGTAATTACTTGGTGTATTATGCATGTAGAATGACACATTTTGTACTCACCAAACCCATTAATGGTAACTATACTATAAACCACCACTAAGCTATTCTCCAAATGCTTATGCAACAACCAAGGCAAGCAAACCCATTTACTTTTGGGGAATACACCATTTTTTTTAAATATAAAATAATTGCAGGTCTGGAATCCATTATCCAGAAAGCTACAAATTATGGGAAGGTTATTTCCCATAGATGCCATTTAAATTTTTTAAAATATATTTCCTTTTTCTGTGAAATACAGGTATAGGATCCATTATCCGGAAACCCGTTATCCAGAAAGTTGCTGATTACGGGATGGCCATCTCCCATAGATGCATAAAAATAATTCCCCTTTTCTCTGCATATAATTAAACCTTATTGGAAGCAAAACAATCCTAGTGGTTTTAATTGATATTTAAATTATTTTTAAGTAAAAAAGTATGGTGATTCAAATGGAATCTAAATCCCCAGGCCCTGAGCATTCTGGATAACAGGTTTCATACCTGTATTAAAACATATCCCCTGTACTTAATGGTAACTTAGTTGCATGAATCTATTGGTAGCAAAAAAATTCTATTGGGACTATTTAATGTTTAAATGTTTTTTTTTTAGTAAACTTAAATTGTGGTGATCCAAATTAAAGGAGTGGTTCACCTTCAAGTTAAATTTTAGTATATTGTAGAAGGGCCAATTCTAAGAAACTTTTCAAATTGGTCTTCATTATTTATTTTTCATAGTTGTTTAATTATTTGCAGTTTTCTTCTGTTTCGTTGCAGCTTTCAAATTGGGGTCACTGACACCATCTAAAAACAAATGCTCTGTAAGGCTACAAATGTATTGTTATTGCCACTTTTTATTACTTATCATTCTATTCAGTCCCTCTCCTATTCATATTCCAGTCTCTTATGCAAATCAATGCAGGGTTGCTAGGGTAATTTGTACCCTAGAAACCAAATTGCTGACACTGCAAACAAGAGAGCTGCTGAATAAAAAGCTAAATAACTATAAAACCACAAATAATAAAAAATGAAAACCAATGGCAAATTGTCTCAGAATATCACTCTCTACATTATACTAAAAGTTAACTCAAAGGTGAACAACCCCTTTAAGTAAAGATCCCCTATCTGGAGAAGTCGGGAGCATTCTGGATAATGGGTCCCGTATACTGTGCAAATAGTGCTGGCATAAACAGTGATTCAGGTAGTCTCTTTTTCAAGTAAAATTATCTTCCGTTTATAGAGACCTCCTTGGCTCAATATTCAGGAGATATTTGGCTATGACCGGGCCACACCCTATTATGTTATCACTATTTATGTTACAACCTGTATTTAAAGTAGACTGTGCACTTTTTGATATTTTCATAGAAGTTTCATGATTGCCATAAGCACCACATACCTCTTTTTTTAAGAAGTACTGTACAAGGATGCTGCCTGTATTTCTATTATATATTTATCATGTGTCATATTTAATATTTTGTTACATTCTAAAGTTAATTATGTTTTTTTGATTCCTCACAGTGATGGATACAAGCAGATTATGCCTTATGACCTTTATCATCCACTTCCAAGGTATGTTAAGTGACATGTAAAAACATCCCACAAAGATGGCAGATGCTGCCCTATTTCCATGCGACCTGTTCCTCTACTCAAAACAACTGGAGTGTGTTACATTTTATCACATTTCTGAATGTTTGAATCTTCACATTCAGTCATGATGATGAGTCATAAATCTGCCAAAAGGTCAGCTAAACAAAGCATGGAAAGTAAATTCTAAGTGATAGGAAAGTAGTCTGCATTTCCTCTGCTGTTATACCCCAAGGATGTCAAGCACGGCCTTCATCAGCTGTTGTTGGAATACATCTACTGCATCTTGGCCTTTGCAGATTTAGCGGGAGCGCTTACCAATAGTGTTGCAATATTGTTACAGCTATTCATTGTATTAAAAAAATGTATCCATACAATAGGGAAAAAATGTAAGATGATGGATTTACATAAAATAAGAGATAAAGAAAGAATGTAATGAAAGAAAAGAATGAGTTTGCTTAACTGCTAAATACAGTACTTCAAATTGTGTTCTTATTTTAAAGGAGTCGTTAACCTTTATTGTTATATATGTTATAGAATGGCCAATTCTAAGCAACTTTGCAATTGGTCTTCATCATTATTTATAGTTTTTTTAATTATTTTCCATCTTCTTCTGACTTTTTTCCAGCATTAAAATCACTGACACTGTCTAAAATAAATGCCCTGTAAAGCTACAGATTGATTGTTTTATTATTATTGCTACTTTTTATTACTCATCTTTCTATTCCAGCCTTCTCCAATTCATATCCATGTCTCTTATTTCATTCCTAGCATGGTTGCTAGGGTAATTTCAAACTAGAGAGCAGCTAAATTAAAAGCTAAGTAACTCAAAAACCATAAATAATGACTTTAACAAAACAACATCATGGCAACATCAATGACTTCTTTACTGCATGTAATACAGTTTGACATGAAATAAAAATCAGTATGGCAATGTTGGCTGCTTCAGCTGTTGCAGAACTGCACTTTCTAGAATTCTCCATGTAAATAGTGTGCATACACCATTACTGTTTTAGCAACAAGATTAACATCTGCAAAACTGTTCACATGCAAAAAAAAAATCATTGAACACTATTTTACATCCCACACGAATAATATATATGGGATGACTATGCTCCTGTTTACCAGGGAAACCACTGTAAATCTCATAAATGTATCAATCTGTTAAGTGTGCCAATTAATAATTCTTTAAAAAGAAATCTATTAAGGGAAGTCTGTAAAAATATGCTTTGAGTTACTTGTTTCCATACAGATATCCCTGGACTGGTTTGCTGTGGCTAGTTCATTATATTTTGATTACATTGTAAACTTCAAATAATTGGTTCATCATGTTTAACTTCGTCTCCTTCCCAGCTAAATCTGTAACCAGTGGTCTGCTGGGAGAAAGTTTAGCACACAAATATGGAAATGGTGAATGTTTCAGTGGCTGAGAAGGAGTTAGATACAATCACAGGCCTTTAGATCCTGAGATGAGGAACCGTTTTTAAAGTAATATAATTCCTGTACTGTTCCAAGCTCCTGAAATAATTCTGATTTCTTTTTTTTCCCCCCTCTTCTTATTTTAACGGCTGGAGCTTCCAAGCAGGCTTCTTGCGAGTGTGAAAATATTAGTTTTAAATCTCATCTTACAGGTCTCAAGTCAGGGTTGCCATAATGATCTAAAGCATAAAAAGTCCCTGTACAGCTTTCTTGGAATTTGAAAGCCAAGTGTATTGTGCCTTTTGCTCATACTTTAGACATTTTGTGGTAGTGCTGTTTCTTTTTGTGTGCACGCCTTTATTTATCGCCTGTATAATGACATTCTGGAGATACTGGTCTTATTGTGTCCTAGAGCAAGGTATGAAAGACAGAAGATTTATTTAAATCTTTAAATAAAGCTGTCAGTAAATGCTGGGATATGTAATTCATAACTGCTTCACATATCTGAAATCCCTGCTGTACAGTTATTCAACACTTCTCAAAAACTGATCTTTTTTTTTGTTCTAGAATAAAGTGGAGCTTTTTATTAAAGCCCCTTCTTTATTTGTAGGACATAGCTAGGACTCCTTACATCAACCTTTTTCCTGTCCTTTAAATCCCATATAATATTAGTTTTCCCTTAACTCTGTTAATAATTTGATAATTTAGTATCAGACCAATTATACATTATGTCAATATTTAAATTTGTTAGCTTAGAAAATTTTTGTTGTACTTAAATCAAATGTCTTTGTGGCATTGACTGAACAACCAAAATTAAACCAAAAATTCATTCTTTTCAACCTTAAAAAGTCTTGAGTTGTGTGAAAAGTCTGTGTTAGGCTAGCAATACACATACATAGCTGGACTTTCATTCAGTTGATCAATTTCTGATAAACTTTTAATAAAGACTGGAAGTCTTACAGCTTAGAAATAACCGCAGTTATGTTTCTTTTCTTATCTTCACCTACCACTATTTATACACACTGAAATGAGAATGCAATCCTTATAGCTCAATGATCATTCTGATCTTTTGAAGTTGAACATTTTAAGAAACTCTTCTCAGGCTTGAAGGGGAACTAAAGCGAACTAAAGTAAAGAAGTACGTTATGTTTTGGGCTTCTGTACCAGCCGAAGGTGACCACAATCTTTTAGTAGGGAAGTTTGGTGCCTCCAAAGATGCCCCAGTAGCTTCCTGTCTTCTTTTCATGCGAATTCACTGCACATGCTCTTTACTGCTGTCAGTTACAGTACACATAGAATACCATTGCCACAATATAAAGCTAATTAGTAGTGATGGGCGAATCTACCTAGTTCGCCGGAAAAATACGCGAAACGAGTAGCGGCACTTTTTTGACGTGCGTCGCGTCGTTTTCGTCGCGTCAAAAACGCGCGACTCATTTTTTTTAAGCGAATTTTCGTCAAGCGAATTTTTGCTGGCATTTCGCGAATTAACATCAGAATTTAATAATCAGTCTGTAGCAACAGTTTATATTACAGACCAACCAACCTAATTTTTTGCTTGTTCGTTTGTGACAACCCCTAAGTTTAGCTTCTCAACAGCTGCTCAGAGCCCACTGAGCATGTGAGTGTCACAGACGCTTTCCAAGATGATGACCCCCATTGACAAGTTTGAAGTCCTGGATTATTGATGCTATTGAGAAGCTGAAACTTTAGGCTGGTGCAATAAGATCATTATATAAAATATGTAATTTTTAGCCATATTGATTTTTAGGGTTTAGTTCTTCTTTAAGACAAGTACTCGGTCAATTAGTTTTCTTTTGTTAGATTTTGTATTTTTGTTTGTGTGTATTTGTATGTGTGCTTTTAATGTCCATAGTATGCAGTGCTTCCATTCACTGCTTCTTGCATGTTTAAAGAGAAACTGTCATGGGAAAACATTTTTTTTTAAGTGCATCAGTTAATAGTGCTGCTCCAGTAGACTTCTGCACTGAAATCCATTTCTCAACAGATTTTTTTATATTTCATTTTTGAAATCTGATATGGGGCTAGCCATTTTGTCAATTTCCCAGCTGCCCCTGTCATGTGACTTGTGCCAGCACTTTAGTAGGGAACTGCTTTCTGGCAGGCTGTTGTTTTTCCTTCTCAATTAACTGAATAGTACGCAGTGGGACATGGGTTTTACTATTGAGTACTGTTCTTAGATATACCAGGCAGCTGTTATCTTATGTTAGGGAGCTGTTATCTGGTTACCTTCTCATTATTCTTTTGTTAGGCTGCTGGGTTGGGGGAAAGGGAGGGGGGGTGATATCACTCCAACTTGCAGTACAGCAGTAAAGAGTGATTGAAGTTTATCAGAGCACAAGTCACATGACGTGGGGTAACTGGGAAATTGACAATATGTCTATCCCCAGGTCAGATTTCAAAATGAAATATAAAAAAATTTGTTTGCTCTTTTGAGAAATGGATTTCAAGTCAGAATTCTTCTGGAACAGCACTATTAACTGATGCATTTGAATTTTTTTTTTCCCATGACAGGATCCCTTTAAGCATCAAAACTTCTAACAGATATAAATGTAAACAATTAACTTCATGTAAACACATTGTCCATTAAGAGTCCTTTGTCATAGACATGCGTTGTGGACTGGTAAATTTGTATAGTGTGGGAGAATTATGTAGCACATGTTAACATGTACTGGAAAACAAGAGGTGGAATGTAATGATAAAAACATGCAGATATCAGGGAACGTTTATACTACACAAGAACCATAAATATCCTGTAAATGATATTCTTATAAATGGGGATTAGTGATGTCATCTGATATAATTGGAGCTGGTGTCATTTCTGTCACATAACTCACTGAAACTTGTGTATCATAAGTATGAGAATATTATAAATCACCTCAGAATTCCATGATCTGTATAAAAACATACATAATACATTACCTTTTATATGGACATGGAGCTACCCGGTAACTTATAATATCTCTCTATTTTACAATAGGGGATACTTTATTCACTATATAATGTACAAGTGTGAGTACTTGTAATACAGTCACTCAATAACTTCCTTTCCCTCTATTCCGCTTAGATGGGAAAGCACTCCTTGGACAGCCTGCTCTTCTTCCTGTGGTGGTGGGATACAGAGTCGCACAGTTTCCTGTGTTGAGGAAGATATCCATGGACAGATAAGCTCAGTGGAAGAGTGGAAATGCATGTATACTCCAAAGATGCCTATTGTGCAACCTTGCAATATTTTTGATTGCCCTAAATGGCTGGCTCAGGAGTGGTCACCGGTAAGCACATTGCCAGGACAAATATATATACATATATGTGTGTGATTCAGCATAGCAGTGGCAATGTTAAACAGAGCATCAACTGCTATATATGGATTGCAATTTATTTGTGTTGAATTCAGTGTTCGAATCATTCACTGCATCCGTGTCACAGCATGAAAGGAACAAACAAATAGGACATAAACTGAAATAATATCCAACACTCCAACTCCAATGAGGGCTTGCACAAAATTAATTCTGAATGCACCCAGGGTTTAACTTTTATATAGTGTTCTAACAATATGACATGTTTTTTCCTACAGACAGATACATAGCCTGATAAAGATAGATTTTGAACTATTTGCCATAGACATGCAAAATATCTGGCTGTAACTTATTGAAGGAAAGTCAGACTAAGCTGTATCTGGTCTAATTTACCAACCCTGGGCATATTTGCACTTGGGCTAATCTATAGCAGTCAATCAGTGGTGAGCTATTAGCTAGAACACTTTGATTGATTGCCATGGGTTACTGCCCGCATGCAACTTTCCCCAGTGCTAGCAAATGAGCTCATATTTGCTTCCCTGTTACCATAGAGGTCCTCTTCAATTCAATTTGAAAATTGAAACAGAACTGTGGTTTCAGTGGTAGTACATTTTTCAAAAATATATTCACTGATGCTTTAGAAATGCTGTATACAGAATTGTTGTGTAAATGATCTAATCAGATGTAATATTAGCTTAATTCAACTTTCCTGCTAAGAAAAACAGAGTTCCTTTTAATGTTTAGCCCGTGATTAGCACAACATATATATTCCTTTATCCAGAGAAAGGAGGGGGCTGTGCAAGGTGGTGTTCACTTAGTCTCTGTGATCTATGTGCATACAAATATATCATCCCTGATTTGTTTTCATTATTATTTGATCTCTCAAGCTTATAAAATTAAAAAAAAATAGAGTCTGTAAACTCAAGAATCAGTTTCAAAAATGTCCTTATTATGCGATGGCTGTACATCTTATGTCAGAAGTATAATCTGAACTTGTGTTCCAGGATCTAAGCATTAGGCTTACAACATTGTTTCTCATAAAGTCTAAAATTACTGTTTGAATGATAGGGTCATATCAGAATGGGCACTGGCAGTTGCCAAAATATGTTTCTGGACCCAAAGTGATATATATATAGGATTTCCTTAGGCCTTTCATTTAGTTATTGAAATACCCTATAAACCTTGATTTTTTAAATGTGTTTTTTAAAAACAATTCTCTTGTAAAAAATTACATTTGTATTTACTATTCTTGGTAACAATGCCAAAAACATCCATTATTTAAAAAAAATAACTTTTCAGCTTGATCAAATTATAGAATTCAGGAAAACAACTGAAACAGAGTATATTGGTTTTTGCAACTCATAACAATTTCTTAAAAAAACAAAGGGAAAGTAAAAAATATACTTTATTAAATATTTCAGACCTGCACATTAATGTAAAAATTAAACGTGTTCCATGCCAAACTTATTCTCATGCAGCTCAATTTGGATAAGACTTCAGTTATTACAATTTTTCAGACTTCACTCCACTTCTCTGTTAGCTCAAAGTATTTTTGATTTTTGCGTCCCTGCATGTTTTTGATCAGGTGCTGTAAGGAATAGGCCAAGGTATGCAACACAGCTTTTTAGCTTCTCAAAGACATTCCTCACAAACCTGTCTGTTAAGAGAACTGTTTTCAGACCCTAAACATTTTGAAATTGATCCTAACAATGAATGATAGATGAGGAAGAAAATAGGTAGTTTCTTTTTGATTGGTATTGAGGTCTAAACTTGTTTTTACTTCCCCTGTCCCCCCTTTCTTCCAGATAAGATCATTATGGGCAGCACGTTTGAAGCCATTATATTTAATTAAATGCAGCTTTGTACTTTTTTGAAAGTATATGTCTGTCTGCTTATTCTAGCATTAATGTTTATCTCTTTTCTAAGTGAAGGTAATTGTTGACCTATAAATTATGCAAATATCTATATTCTGCTTTACAGTGTACTGTTACGTGTGGGCATGGACTGAGGTATCGTGTGGTTCTCTGTATTGATCACAGGGGCATACATACAGGAGGGTGCAGTTCCAAAACAAAGCCTCACATCAAAGAAGAATGTACTGTGCACATACCTTGCTACAAGGCTAAAGGTAAGGAGGCAGTTTAAAAATATGAGAGAAAAAACTCTCTGTGATGTTTTACTTTGTGCATAGTTTGCCTCTGTTGAGTAACCTAGTGTATAGCAAGCAACAAACAGATACAGTGGAATGTAACAGAAAATTATCAGTAGTGCAACCATTTCTTTTTTTGTCCGTACAATTTTCCCTTTGCAACATAGTCATAACTGAAGAAATAGCATTCTTCTAGTTTTATCCACATTTATATATCAATAACTGAAATCAATGCAAGAAGACTGAAGGTTTAGCTTGTATTGTTTTAGCCTGCTCACAGATCCTGTGCTGAATAGGTACGTGTATAATAAGAACATATACTTAGTGCCACCCACCTGAAAGGGCTAGTAAACATCCTCTATCACAGAGTAAATATTGTATCAGGTTGCTGTTATATAAAGGACGTTCCTCACAATTAATTTCTAATATCCTTGGGTTTTTTTTATTGATTGCTAGGGTCTAAATTGTACTAGCAACAATGCACTGATTTATATAAGAGACTGGAATATGAATAGGAGGGGGCCTTAATAGAAATAAACAATACATTAATAGCAATATTAGCAGCAATAGCAATAAATGTGTAGCCTTACAGAGCATTTGATTTTTAGATGGGGTGAAGAAGATAATAATTCAAAAGAAAAGAAAGAAAACATGAAGGACATTTAAAAAGTTGCTTAGAATTAGCCATTCTATAACATACTAAAGTTAACTTCAAGGTGAACCACCCCTTTAATGATTTTTAACAATACCTAATATTGAAGAAGTCTCTGTTGAGTCAGTTACCATAGCAACCAGGGATCATTTTAGCAGGTTGCTGGGGTCAGTCACCATTTCAGCAGAGATGCAGGTCTCCTGCTGAGGCCCTAGCAGCAGTACCCCTAGCAACCTAGTCCAAATCTGTTATGACTGTAGGCATCAAAATAAAAAACTGTCACATTATAGGGCACAAGGTTTAAATATGCCAGAAATAGTATCCTGTTCACTAATCTGAAAATAATCTGTTTAAATGTATACTTATGTGACATCTCACCTTCAGTTAAGTTTTATAAACTTCCAGAATTTTGTTTTTAGAAGCAACCATACATATGCTGTGTATGTCATTGACTTATTGAAATAATTATTGTTATAAATGTATGACCTCATCAGTTGAAGTGGAATATGGTTTGTGGCAGGATTGCTGTATATACCAGATTTGCAGGTATCTGCTGTAAAGTCACACCCTTATCTTTACCTTGTAAAATAAGTTTAGTATTGTTGGCTACAAATACAAAAGGCCCTCTGCAGGCATTTTGTGCCTTAAGCTACTAAAAAAGTCTAAATCAACACAAAGTTGACCATCTTAAATATATTGCAGTATGTATGGACAAACAATCCCTGTTTTATTTAAAGGGTAAGGCAATTTTAGTAGCTTAAGGCACAATTCAAAAAAGATCAGATGGCACTCACTCCATCACTGGAGTGAGTGCCATCTGATCTTTTTTGAATTGTGGAAGTAAGGACCTTGCAGCAGGTTTTCAGATAGAGCACCACTGTAAGTAAGCTGTGGACTGTTGGAATTGTTGAGTTTACATAGCTTAAGGCACAACATTTCTCAACATCCTAATTATATTGATAATGGGTTGAGTGTATTTGTCTGTATGAATTTTGTGGTCACAGCCTCATTGCACCCCCGCCTAATGGTTTTCAAAATTAGTGGTGAGCACAACTTTTCCTTGTTTGTTATTGTACAAACAGTTATCTTGCCTTTCTAATTTCAGGCTGCTCTGACAGATTAAGGTATACTTCAGGATACATATTGTCTATCGATATGGGAATAATATTAAGTTATAGCATCCTCTGGTTATGACAGAAGGCAAATTAAGCTAGTTTTATTGACATATAACAACATAAAGATCGGATTAAGGAGTCTCTTAAGAAGTAAATAAGCATTGATCTAAATTGGGCCATGCACAGGCGGTTGGTAATTAGTGTGTGGTTGAGTAAAGAGTGCAGGTTTGTCTCCCTAGCATGGTTTTTAAAATTCCTAATCTTTTCAGCTATGTGGTTCTTTTTCTACAACATTATGCTTGCTGATTTATAACAGTGAAAGAAAAAAATTGGGGGATGTGCCAGAACCTGCAAAACACTGTCTTCCCTTTCTGTGTATATTTTTATACACAGGCAAACACATCTGTTTTGCTTATTTTTTTGTGGTCTAACTGAACAAGAGTAAGTAGTTGTAAATGTACATCTACAAGATGAACAAGGAAATGAAACGTCAATGACATCCATTATAATCTAGGTATAAATAGACAGTGACAAAAGGTGAAAAATACAAAAGTTTAAAATTTTGCTCATCTAACCCCTACATTCAGTTTCATATTGAGGAATATGAAACTATCTCTAAAATGAAAAATAGAAAAAATCACCCATAATAGAAATTGGTTTGATTCCTGCATTGATTCTATTCATATTAATACTAGTAGCCTAAAGTGTATTGCACTGAATCCAGTATTTAATTCAGTATTTTCACTTATGTCAGCACTTTTTACAGATTACTAGGTAACTGAACACAATATTTTTTTAGATTATAGGTGGTGGAATTTTTATCAACTTTAAATAAAGTATGTGGACTTGGTTCACTAGTCAGACAAATATTTTATTGCAGATTCTGTATTCTGTGGAATTCGGTTCTTTGACTGGTTTCCTTATGTCAGATTTCCTCTTAATCAAGTATAAACAATTTTCACTTAGCTGTAACTGAAAGACTTCAATTCTAACTTTTTAAGCTTTGTTTCCCTTTTCTGGACTCTGTCTCTTATAATGTCCATTATGAGATAAAAATGTATATATAGCTTATGGTAGGCCTTATTAGTGCTCTACAAATTGTATTGGTCAGAATAGCATCTGGGTCTCTGGAAAGACTGCCGGTTATGGTGATGAGATGCTGTTTGCATCCAAAATGCATAAGAAACCTGTAGAAACAATGCTTTCTGGTATCCCTTGATAAAGATCAGCTGCCTTTGTTAACGCATCAGACCCTTACCAATCAATGAAACAGTGAAATACTTTTATTCAATTGAAATAAAAATGAAATGAATTGGAGGATAAGAGTGTTGTCCTGTTTTTCATCAAGTAAATGTGAAACTGATGGCATTGATGCTGATGAAATGATAAGACTGGTTCTAGGGAACTTAACTGAACACTGTGTGGAAGTACTAAGTGTTCCGTAGAACATGAACAGAACAAGTAGCCATGTGAATAACACAGCTCTACAGTGATGTTTTATCCATTGGAACTTGATTGTCTTCACAGACACCACCTCTTGTATCATGTTTCCCCCTTATAGCTCCAATTGTTTGGAAAAAAACAGGGGTACATGATTATTTTTCTAGATTTCCTGAAGTATTACAAGTACATATTTAACATCCAAGTTCTTTGTTATTTCTTTAACACGTGCTTTGTTAAATTGCATGGGAAATTTTAGTTGCTGCTACTTTAGGCAGAAGCCAGATGTATACTGGAAAATCTGTGGGTTTAGCTTCATATAGTGGTGCTTTAATATCTGTTGCTGTGCCTATTTGAGTTGGCAGTTTGCTTGGTTTTCATTTTAAATTGTGGGCAGTGTAATAATGTGATATAAGTCAGTCTAGTTCTATGAATAACCAAATCTGATGAATGGCTACAAGCTGACCCTAGTCTTCTCCTTCTCCAAGATTATTACAAACAAAGAAAATTTTCTATATTTTTTGTATTTTTAATATTGGACTGTACATGTACAGACCATGGTGCTAAGTGCAAAAAATATCTTATGCAAAGCTTTATGATTTTGCCTACAATGCACCCAATCCATTTCTTCTTTGCATCTAAGGTTGTTAAGTGCAACTCTTTTTAATGGAGTTAAAGTAGTAGCATACAGGTGTACCGTTTGAAACATTATTTCGGCTGAATTCACAAGAAACTCCTTAGGAAGTTATGAACTTAAGAGACATCTGTACTTTAAGGAAAGCTATACCCCCAGAACAATGTAGGTCTCTATAAAAAGATATTGCATAAACCAACTCATATGTAAATAAACCATTTTCATAATAATATACTTTTTTAGCATGTGCCATTGGGTAATCATGAGATATATATATATATATATATATATATATATATGTATACCAGTATGGTATGATTCTTTAATATGCTCGAGTATTCATTTTGGGGGTATAGTTTTCCTTTAACATCTGTTTATATGTTTGATTGCCTAGTGCCTAAAAAAGTTTGTTGATTATATTAATTGCAGAATAAACAGATATGTGGTGCTTTAAATTGCAGAGAAAGTACCTGTAGAAGCCAAGTTGCCATGGTATAAGCAAGCCCAAGAGCTGGAGGAAGTGACTGCAGTATCAGAAGAACCTTCGTAAGTATAATAGCTGGTGAAAATATGAAAGTAATGCTTCCGCCAATTTAACACTTAATCAGTTACTAACAACCTTTACATTTGTCTCTTCATATTAAACAAAACATACTATTTAATAGAATGTATAGTGTGCAGATTTTAAGGGTACACAGAACTTTGATTAAAATGCCCTTAAATGTTAACAGTTTTTTTTTAGTCTAGGAGAACAGCATGAATATAAAAGAATGTGAATGCCAGTACAGAATATTCTTCAGTAGAAGTACTTTTACATTTGTGTCCGAGACGGCATGCTTTCTTTAATGTACAATAGAGGTGGCAAGCAGCAGTTCAGGAAAATTGAATGCAAAAAGCACTTTTCTATTGCTCTAAGGATAAAGTTAGACAAGACCAATATTGTTGGTAGATGAACAAGTGGTTAGAACAATTAAGGGATTATTACTTCCCCTTATACCATATTATAACTATAATATTGACAATAAAGATGCATTGTTTTGCAACTCATGTGTGTAGTCAGACAAGCCCGATTAGATTTTCAAAATTCAACTTTTTTTACAAGATGCCAGATTTTTTTCTTTTGAATTTTTTTTTTTTTTTTAAATCTAATCAATCGGACACTGGAAATAGAGAAAAGAATATCTCATATCTTTATCCATAAATTAGCTGGAAAATTTTAGATTTCTTTAAAACAGAAGGAGAAAGTTCATTAATAGTATAACTGACTCATCATCTGTTTTTTTACTGGGAGAAGACTTAAGTAAAACAATGTAGCTTAATAGGCTCCAGGCTCTTTACTGAATACCAGCTAGGGCAAGGCTCATAAATGTGTAGTAAATCAGCCTTATGTAGCTTGCCCTTCATGTGAAAAAAAAATATTTGTAGAAGAATTGAAGGTGGTGATTTGATTTGTTGGGGAAACTTTTGGGGAAAGTCACTGAAAGCAAATTACACTACAGTACTTAACACTGAAACCACAGTGTTTCTGCAGGGAAACGAAAAACTCCATTATTAAAATGGAGGCTATAACTATTTCCCTTTCTCTATGATTAATGGGTACAATTTGCTGCTTTGATCTGCAGAATTCCTTGCTCTGCCTAAGCAAAAGCTTACAGGGCAGATATTGAAATCTTAATTTAGGCAAATAAATTTTCCTTTCAGAGGGATAGAATCACTGTGTAGAACTGCTTAATATAAATTGCATCAGACTGCAAATGAAGCACATGTGCCTAGCTACTGCACTACTTAGGCCCTGCTTCCCATATAACACAGATTAGCAAGGAGAAGGCATATGATCCAGGGTTTTGCATGTTATATTTTATGACTGCAGCTAAACAAAGACCCTAGTGTAATTTCTTTTTTTATTTTTTGTTTTTTCATTTTCTTCTACAGAGTCAATTAGGCATTGTTTGATTTATTAAGTCCAGTTGTGAATATGTATATCCTTGCAACAAAGTCTTGAGCTTTATTTTTGGTATACTGTGCCTTCACTTCTGTCATCTATTGATATGAGTTAAGTACTGAAAGCTAGACATTTGGTTCTGGGTTTTCAAGACAGCACAGTTTTTATCTCACTTGCAAAATCATACATGTTGATAGGGATCTGAGTTATGCTGCAAAGTTATTAGATTCCAAAGAAAGCAGAATTTCATGTGATATATTGCCCCATAACAGTCAGTTTAAGATGGAAACTTTAGCACTAAGTTATGTGAACTAACCTGTTTCCATATTAACCTCACTTATACTCAAATTCAATGTACTATATGTATGTATATTTGCCCAGTCTACAACTTTGTTCAGAAACAGATTGTGACACATGCTAATGTCATGATGCAATGATACCTCACGGCCATGGCCCCCAGAAGCACATTCCTCTCTTCATTCTTTCCCGAACACTGCATCTTCATTCTCTTCTGTGTAATGGTCAGTCGTTCCTTGGGGTACTACTGCTGCAGTTGTGGAAAGAATACAAAATAGCTTTATTGTAATCTGTTTATAACCCCCTGTTGAGTCATCATCATTTTATATTTATGAGTATGACTACATTTTTAAACACATATATCACATTAGAAATACTATGGTTGACATTAGTTCACTGGAGAATCATGAGCATGTTATTATTGCTATTGTTATACACAAACAGAAACCAAAATAATGATTTCCCCTCATTTTACTAGAACAACAAAATGGCAGATATGTTTCTAAAGAGAATACAGCAATAACTGATGTTCAATGCACAGCTTGATTAAACCGCAGTTTTTTACACAGTGATACCTGGTGATGTGTGATGTCTTTTGTCATATTGTTTTTACACAGCAAGGTAAATAGGCCCATTGGGGTTAAGTAATAAACAGTCTAAAGTTTGCTACTTGGCAGGTAACACACAGCAAGAAATCAGCAGGTAGCCTTTACTTGTCAGCAGTTTTAAAAGATGCATGGGTTAGGTAGTGATGTGTTTAAAAATGGGGACTCTAAAAATGATCCAGGACATTGAAAAAAGGTCTATTTGGGAGCTGCAAAGGCAAATCAAGCATGTGGATGTTAATCCGTTGGGTTGTAGAAGGTCCTATAGGGAGCTATACACGAAATAATTCAGGTTAGGCATGTCAAAACCAGTCCCCTATTATCCTCTCTCTCTCTCGCACACTAGTGCTATAGCAGGTAACTGTCAGCTAGACTCTTAAGATGTTCTAACTTTGTTATTATTAGGAAATGACTACTTTTTCTTTTCTTCCGTGTTCCAGTTTGCATTATTGCAAAGGTTAGTATTATTATAATACATATGACAGACATGACTTTATGATTGGCCAAACTTTATATGAGGTCCTGGCAAACATCCAGCTTGTGTAAATGTGTCTTCCCTATACTGTACATCTTTGGGGAAAGTTAGTTGAAGCAGTGCTCGATTTTAAACTATAGATGTATAATGAGTTTGTGAGCACTGTAACATTGTTTGATGCCATTTATTCCTATGTATAAAAAATTAACATGTATAAAGCATAGAGAGCTTAGAAGTGTGTGTGGACAAATTACAGAGCCCCATCTTTCACTCTTTAAATAAATTTGGACTGGTCGACTCAAGTAAGGTATTTCCCAGCCTGGTTGGTCTTATTATTGATACATCAGTGTTCTGTAGAAGACTATGTAAATTGTGGTATAACTAATCAGGTTTGAGTTAAGGATGTGAAAGCTGAGATTAATGGGGCTGAAGATAAGATTGAAAATGCATGTATTTATGACCTGGTAAGGTATCCTTAACAGCAAGACATCATGTCAAGGTAAAATGAAAAGAAAGAGATTGGAAGTTTCAAGGTTTCAGTTTTCTTCAAGGGTGAAGGTGAAATTAGCAATTTTACTAAGTCGAGTAGTTCATGGGAAAAGGGAAGAGATGAGGGGAGAAGAAAAGGTGTAATATGTGCCTAGGAGTTCTTAAGTTACCAGTGAATTGAATCAATCTTTCACTTTAGCATTCCTGACCTTAGAAATACTGCTTGCTCAGACCTTCTGTTTGACACAAAGCAAAAGATTTCTAAAGTGTACATATAAAATGATGAAAGTTAAAATAAATAAAGTAGAAACTGCTGACAAGCAATGTACACTAGTGCCAGTCAATGTAAATTTGCCCGTCCCTTTCCTTGGTAGTCTTGATGGTTAAAGCTTTACAGTCAGCAGAAGGGTTCGTCTTAAGCCTAATAAAAAGAAGACACATGAATACCAGCCAAGTGCCGAAGGCATATGTTTTCTTTAGATAAACACAGGCTGACAGGCTACTCAAATTCTGATTATTATTTTTAGATATATCATGTAGCAAGCTGGCAAATTCTTCTTGATCCTTAATGGTAACACACTAATCAGGTTCTATGGGTACTTTCTGTTTCTACAAGACTAAGCACAAGCAAAAATTTTATTAAATGCCATCAAGTGGTAAAATAGGTCAATTACAATGCCCAAGGCCGCCAGAGGCCATTTTTTTGCATACAACAGTGGATATTTAAAGAACGTTTCATAAATTTCAGTGAACTGGCATCTAGTGGGCAAATACAGTGCATAGGCTATGTTATTCACTTACATTTGAACAACGAACCTCTTAATCATGGGGGTAACAAGTTTTTGTCAATAAGGAGAAAAGGTTTTAGGGATCTGGCTGTGGTGCCCTTGATATAAGGTTCTCTGATGGGCCCTAGCTGTCTTAGTCCTACACTGCCCCTTAGGGCTCTTGCTCTGCAAGGGTATGATAAATGACCCATAAAGTGTGTATTTTTTCCTGAAAAGCCATTTTGGTAAAAAAATAAATAAAACTAAATGTTTTTAAAATATTCCAAAAACACCTTTTGAAAACTTTATTTTGTGAAAAATGAAAGTCAATTTGTGTTTACATTGAGAAGTGCATTAAAATGTTATAATCTCTATTTTTTGTCACAGAATACCACTTCTGTCATGGTTTTATGGCTGAGATACTAGCTTTAATAATGAATTGTGATCATAGTTGTAAGAGATTAGCATTACCATTGTTTAAATGACTACATGATATTAAGCACTTAACATACTTCATTTGCTGAGTCACTCATACAAGAAATGTTCATATAATATTATAAAAATGGATTTACAGAAATATACCTAGAATTGTTAAAAAAATAAATAAAAGAAAATAAGATGAGCAGTGAAAAATTTATGAAAATACATTTTAATTGTGTAGAACTATTAGCATATATTGTAAACTGTTAATTTTATTATTAATTGCAGCACCTGTGCTATAAAATTATCCTTTAATGTTAACATATTTCCCTTTTATTTGGCTATTATGAATATGCAAAGGTTGTTTTGTTAACGAATATGTTTCTCAAATTAAATAACACGCTGCTCAACATATAATTGCATTGTGCAATAAACTGCTAAAAGGCCCTGGGTGCTTCATGTTGGACATTGATGATTTAAGAAATTTTTTACGAATTGTTTCCCCAACCTACCTGCTTTTCAGTGGCCCCCTCGTCTCCAACTTTGACATAACCTTGACTGTAATTTTCAGTTAATTGACTCCAGAGCAAGTCTGACATCACTTTTTCTTGCACCTGGAATTGTCTGTGCTTTATACTTCACACTTAATTGTTTAACAACAGACAAATCAGCCTGGATTGTTTAAGTAATATAGCAAAAAATGGCTAAAAGAAGTGCAATATTTACAATGTTCAATACAAAAGTTAAATTACAGTATCATAGAAGTTTTTAATGTTATCCAAAATCATTTAGCAATCTACATAATGAACACATTTCATTGATATTAATTATTTCTTTGTTGATTGCTCTCCAGTCACCATTGTGCTTTCTTGACAGATAATGTGCACTTACTTGAGACTTTGTGACTGTCTGATCAGAAAAATCCAAAGGGTTCTGCTGAGCCTTATCCAGACCTTTGGAACTGATCACAGTATTAGCAGCTAGGTATGGTAGTCTAAGCACATCACATATACCGATGTAATTACCAAGGTAATTCTAATATTAAAATGCTCACAATTGCCATTTTTCCCAGAAGCATGATTCTGATCCAAATTAGTAGCAGCTGTTCCCCATGAGAACTAGTACTTGTATCAAAAATACATCTGAAACATCTGCACCTTGTTTATCAACTAAAGTAGGTTTATATTTTAAGCATGTATATGATAATAACTATCATACAGAAATGGGAGGTGTGCATATCAATACTGCAATTAAACATTTAGTTCCATAAATGGTGTCTTAATATTGGAAGCAAGGCATTGTACCCACTTCAGCTCTTGATTGGTGTCAGGCATTTCACAGATTTTATTATGGAAAAACTCCTACTTTAAGACTTTGACAGTGGGCATCAAAATCCTATGCTGGAATGGCTAAAATGGCAAATGTTAGGTGTATCATTAAAGTGTATTAAAATAAACACAGTGCCCTCATGATAGCAAAAAGAACTGCACTAGCCTGTTTCTAAACTAATACAAAAGTTAGTTGAAGATGGATGGGGAAAAAATTCAAAATGGGGATGCCATGCTTACAAAGATCTAAGAACTACTAATACCTCCTGAACTTATCTTTAGTACTGCTTATAAAGTAGAATGAATTGTAAGATGTATCCACTGTGTTTCAGGTTTATTCCAGAGCCTTGGTCTCCATGCAGTGTTTCTTGTGGAGTAGGCATCCAGCATCGGGTGGTGAAGTGCCAGGTTTTGTTGACGTTTGCACAGACAATTGCTGATCTTCCTTTTGAAGAGTGTGAAGGAACCAAACCTACAACACAACAAACATGCTACAGTGGGCCTTGCAATGGTGAAGCAACGGACTATAATCCTGAAGAGGATGAGATGAATTATGGAGGACTGAAAGATATTGAAGAACTTTATGACTGGGAGTATGAAGGATTCACAGAGTGCTCAGAATCCTGTGGTGGAGGTAAGAGTCTGACATTTGAGATTATTATAGTTAGGAGTTAGTAATGTAAAATGCACAAAACTTGCACAGATCTAGTAAGGAATAAAAGCATAGTTTTTTCAAACAGGTGCACAATAAATGCTAAGGGTTACTAGACATTTGCCAAACTTTGCTCTTTTTATTACATTGCTACCATTGTCATTTTCTTTATAATTATCCTCATACAGCCACAAAGATATTAGTTAGTATGCAAAAAACAAGTTTTGATGTGGGCCTGAAAATATAATGCACAATATCATGCAGATATTGTTGAAGCCCCAACTAAGAATTACAACACAGCTACAAGTAACATTGAGTATAATTTTTATTGAAGCTTCGATAATTTGAATTTACAACCTTTATGCCACAACTAATACACTGTTACAATTATTTAGGTAGTCTATTTTAGAAAACCATAGCTAAGTATGGTTCATAGAGAAGCATGAGAAGAATAAGACAGGTGTAGAATTCTACACAACATAATGTAAAATTATAGGAAGACATAATGTGTTAATTTTTATTAAAATTTACAGAGCACACAAACCTGGTCAGAATGTGAGTCTGTGAGTATAGTTATACTAAAAATAAGGCCATATTACTGCTTTATTTAAAAGTGGATATGAAATAAATGCCTTTCTAGAATGACAATGAGCTTTTTATTGTCTCTGATAGTGCAGCACATTTCCTGTGCATGAAGTTTAACAAATCATTCAATTTTGCTGAAATACCAGAGTAGAATATTGCCTCCAGCAATAAAGAGGTTAAAAGAGAATGTACATCTTGGATGTGTCCCAATGGATTTTGTACATGACCTCTATTTCCTGTCCTAAAGTCAGCCTTGGAAACTGGATTTGTATTCTAGAAGGATCATCTTCCTCAGTATGTCTTCCATAAGAGTTTGTTTAATTTAGGAAGGCAGCAAGTTGTATTCCCAGAAGGGACACAAACTCTGTAAAATGGCTGTTACTGAACCCTTTTGAAAATCCACTTTTTATGAGATGTCTTTGATGTCATTCTCTTGGTAGGTTAATCATTTTTCCTTTGATTTGACAAGTTCCAAATCCTTGGAAGAATTGTTTGCCATTCAATGTTTGCAATATACACTCCTCACATGTGCTTAAGTGTGAATGTTCTGTCTGCACTGACACTTCTGTTAGCATACTAGATGTAAAAGTAAGACACTCATACACTGACACCTCTTAGGGTCCTGAAAAGTAAGTTTTATATCCCAAGAGAATCTTTCTGCTTCAAATGAAAGTTGTACATCCTTGCAAGTTACAGTAGCAGGCACTACATATGTTCTGTGCATTTACTGTACAATTCAGAAGTCTAAAAAACATATACATTTAGCTATGGATCTGAGCATGTGAAGAACCATATGAACATTGTAGGATAATAACCATCAATACTGTTATTTTAATAATTATAATACCTGCAAAGTATGATTTCAAGGCATATGTTAAATACTCATCTAGAAGGGTTCTGTAAAACATGAGAATAGTGCTAGAGAGATCAATGTGAATGGGAAAAGTAATCAACAGAATGTAATATTAATTTAAATTCCTCGAGTAAATGTATCTGCAGAGACGCTAACTATGACACGAGACAGGTGCAAAAAGTTTGCTCCAGTTCACCCAAACTGTAAGTATGTAGGTCCAAACTGTAGAATCTTCTCAACATCATTTCACCTAGAGTAGGACTACCTTCAAAATAAGCTACATTTGCATTCAATGACACAAACAATACTTACATTTAAAATAAAAGTATGTGGAATGTGATGGTATATAACATATTTGTATTCGTTTTGTCTTTTGAATTTTGGGAAGATTGCTACCTTGCATGCATTTTTTCCAAATAGAGTGGATTGATGAAATGGGAAGTCAAATATATGTTCTCACGCGGAGCTCTACTTGAATCATCTTATAGTAGTTAATGTAGCCAAAGCAGAGACGATTCAAGATAATTGTATTGTTTTTACTTTCTCAGGAGGTGAAATTGGATAGTCTCACATGTAACCTTTCACCTTGCAGAGGTAGCAACCAGAAGGAATGAGTTAGTAATTTAGCCTGCTGTTAGTTGCAGTATTTCCCACTGCTGTCATCAAATATCTTGTAACAATTATGCCATTCTGTAAGATAGAACCATTGAAAGATCCTTCTTTGTTTTAAGCTAGAAGATCCACATAGGTTTTGTCAGACTGACCATGATTCATATCTTTACCCACCCCTCTACTTTCCTTCTCCCCCTTTCTTTTTTAATTTCCTTTTTGTAGGATCTGACAAATATTTTCAAGAAAAGCTACTTTTAAGAAGGTAGATTAAACTACTGCTAAATGCAGACTGATTAAATGTTCATCTGTAACAGTAGGGGCCAAAAAGTAGTTCTTTCTAAAGATTTACATAGTACATGAAAAATATATTTTTTTTCAAAAAAAAAAAATGTTTTCATGTACTATTGTACAATTTTCATTATTCGGACTGTAAAGGGACTGATGGTAACTAAAGGACACTTTTTTATCCAATTAACTCTAGTTATCTTAGGTGGCGGAATACACCACTGGGTGATTATTAAAATCTCGGTATTGCACCTCAGTACACACTTGAAAAAAGGGCCTGTGATGCCCAAAACATGTTGTGTAGATTGCAATAAACTTGCACATTAGCAGTAATCCTGCAGTATTGTCCTTTTGTCCCCCACATTGAAGTTACTGATTGGAATACGTGGTGTAAGGATGGAGCACCAGTGGGACATATACAGGACAAACTACATTCTGACTCTGTGTGTATAGTTACAAGACAAGCCTCTTTAGACCCTCCTTCCCCCCAGAACTAAGGTTTGGGTGATGCTTTCTACAGGGTTTCTATGAGCAGTGGGAAAGGAGAGAAGAGCCTGACTGGCCATACATCTGTCCCCTAGGTCTTTTGGCAGAACCCTAATGCATCAAAGTGTATAACCCCATAAGGAAGGTAGAATGCAAGACCCCTCCTGATAAAAATAGATAGCTTTAATAGTGACATGGGATCCCTTATTCAAATGCCCATTATCCAAAATTACAAAAAGGCCATTTCCCATAAAATCCATTTTAAACTAATACATTTTAGATTAAAAAAAAAAATTTAAATAAACTTTTTTTCTGTAAGAATAACACACTGTGGGGGGCGTGGCCGACATACAGCTGAACAGTCGCATTCCTTGAGACTTCCGGGGCTACAACCACAAACAAATACCATCCACCCTGTTGATACCATGGAAAAACCACTGCGGCATCTCAGGAAGGCTGTGACACTATACGCACCAACTTCTGGTGGGAAATAAATCCCCAGCGGCAGTACAGCCAGAGAACCGACAGAGCGCAGGGAAAGCCGAGGCCTCGCGCAATCACGCAATCCGCCCGTGACCTGACCGGCAGCGCTGTCCCCTTTGGAGGCATCGACGGAAACCCAAACCAGAGGGAACAGCGGAGGTCAGCAAAAGAGGGGTGAGTGGTATAAGAGCCCCGGAGGTCCCTCCTAGCAGACCACACTGGGAACTGAGCACCTGATCCAGCACTCCGGCCCCAGGGAAGGGTAGCCCAAGGCAGTGGAAAACATACTGCATAAACATAATTGCCACTGATATCAGATAGTGGAACCTTCCTATACCAATAAAGTGACTTTGGCTTACTACAGTAGTGGGTGAGGGACAAAAGGACCCTCTGAATTACACTATACCTGAGCCCTGTTCCACCACAAGCGGGAAATAGCCTTGAATCAGAGCACAAACAGGCCACAATTAACCCCTTCACTCGGAACAACCCCCCAAGACCCACAAATAGTCATATAGTACCATATTCAGGGTGGAACACTACGCACCCAAGTCTCATATAACCTCAACACCCAATACTGTGACCGGGTTAATATGCTGAACATTTAAAACGAAAGAAAATACACGTGCCCATTTCAATGCCTTGTAGTCTCAAACAACTTACTCTCAACCTACCCAAACACAACACAACCGCAATAATGCGCAGTAATAAAACACAGAAAACAAAGGCAGATGCAGCCTCCAAACTGGAACAATTTATACCACACCCTCCTCAAAATGGTGACACCCACCCTGAACCCAGTGACTCTCCCCCTCCCCCAGCACCACAACCCGGAGGCTGCCACCTAACTACTGCTAGATGCAATCACTGACTGCCGGACATCACTTCTAAATTAGAAGAGGTTAAATCAGACCTCTCTTTGCTGAGAGCAGATATGCAAAACATGAGGGAACGATTATGGGAAACTGAGAATAGAATATCTACTCTAGAGGATACCTGCAACCCCTTACCCGCTACATTGACCCGCCTGGACACAAAACTCAAATCCTGTCTGGGCAAACTAGAGGACTATGAGAACAGACAGAGGCGCAACAATGTCCGACTAGTGGGTCTCCCATAGAAAAAAGAGGGAGCCCGGTGGCCTTTGCCAAACAATGGCTGAGAGACTCCTTTCCAGCTGCCTCATACTCACCATTCTTTGCAGTTGAGAGAGCTCACCGAGTGCCAGGTAGGAGTCCACCTCCAGGCAGCCCTCCTCGACCTTTCCTAATCCGACTTCTCAACTTCAGAGATCGAGATGCAATTTTGCGGGCAGAGCGCCAAAATCCAGATATCATAATGGGCGGGAAAAAGGTCTCTGTGTACCCGGACTTTTCAGCTGAGCTACAGCGTCAACGGGGAACCTTTACAGCAGTCAAACGATGACTTTGCGAGGCCAATTTCAAATATAGAATGCTATACCCAGCTAAATTGAGCTGGATATGGGGCCCTTTTCTTCCAGACACCACAAGAGGCCAATGACTGGCTGGACTCCCAGGGCATTTCATCCCCAAGGAACAGCCCCAACAGGCAAAACTAGAAACCACCCAGAGGTTGAGAAAGACAGGTACAGACATAACAGATGAGACTACCTAACTTCCATGCTCCAGGACCATAAACCCAGGATCACTGCCACTGAAAACACGGACTAAATAACTCTACATAGCTTACAAAAACAGGTTTCAACGGAAACACGAGAACAAACCAAGGGTATACCAACCTTATTGCTGATATATCATTTACACTAAAGCTGTGGTAAGTAGCAGCACAAGTGGGTATAGTAGACATAACACTACTTTCCAGGAATGCTGAATTTTACACCATATGGACATCTTCCCTCCTAGTAATACCGATTACTTACCTGCTGCCAACCAAAACCCCACTACCAGTGGCAAGAATTAAACTAGTAAAGACCCTGGACTTAAGAACATTGGCACAGCGGATCATTTGTGCCATCCATTAGGCTCAGACGTAAGCCACTTGCTCCCCAGGAGCATAGGGAAACTCTTACCTACCCCACTTCCAACAAATTGAACAGTACTGTAATGTCTGCCGTCAAACATCGGCGCATAAATACTGGCACATGTCAAGTCAGACTCCCATGCCGTAATAGACGGCCTAAGGCCCCATCACCTTGAAAATGTCTATCTTGGAAGCTAAGCAGGGTCAGGCCTGGTTAGTACCTGGATGGAAGACCACCTGGGAATACCAGGTGTTGTAGGTTTTTTTTATACCAGTATACTTAGGTGTTATGACATCTAATTTGTGCGCCTAGCTTCCTATTGGTTCCTGATGTGTCTGTCTGTCCTCAGCCTCCTGATTGGTTCCTGGTCCCTTAAATACCTTCCTCTTCCTCCTCACATTGCCCAAGCTGGCTTCTGTTTCCACAGTTCCTGCTCAAGCCTTGCCTGACATCTGATTCCTGGTTTTCGACTCCTGGCCTGTTTTTTGACCTCTGATCCTCTGCTGCCTGCACCGACTCTTTTGCCTGTTTCGACTTTGCTTCTGTTTCAATCCTTGACGGTACCTCGATCTCAGCTATTCCCTTCTACCTTTGCCTTCTCCGCCTCAGAAAGCCCGGGGCCCCAAAAGGGCGTCGGTGAAGACCGGAGCCGTAAAGGAGTATCCGTGTCCACCAGTCTTCCTTGCACCAGTGGCTCTCCTTAGGGATCCAAGCTATCCATAGGATTCAAGGTAACAGATTGTTACAAGTACAGGGAGTGGCCACAATGGGATATTCACACATTAGGTGAGGTAACCAAACACACTAGAACTGGAGAACTACTCCCCTGGTTTTCATATTTACAACTTCAGCAGACCATTCGGTACCAATTTCAAAGAACCATAGTGCCCTTTGTACCAACATAGAAACCACTCTCCGAAACCCTTCTACCACACTGTGTTTTATGCTCCTCTCTACACTTCAACCCCCCTTTGCCACAGCTTATGAGAGGTGGCACCAAGATATACCGGAGCTAGACAATGAGGATTGGGAGGAGGCAACGAGCAGAGCATACGATTACTTTATCTCCACAAGAGACAAGCTAATCCAATTTAAAATCATTCACAGACTCCACCTGACTCCTCTAAGATTATATTGTATTGGGAATTCGGGACTCCCCCCACTGACCCAAATGCAACGCCGCTGACGCGGACTATTTCCACCAAGTATGGCTATGCCGGCTAATTCACCACTTTTGGGAACAAATTCTAAACTTCATCCAGAACACAGCAACCCTACCAAAAATATTAACACCCAAGATATGCCTTTTTGGCATCATAGATGATATTGATTTAGACCCGGCAGCACGTATTCTGTTTAGAACCTTGCTATTCTATGCCAGGAAAACTATCCTTCTACACTGTATAGCTCACTCTTCTCCAACACTTACCAGTTGGCTCAATCTAGTGAGAGCACAGCTCCCACTGATAAAACGTACTTATATGGCAAGAGGATGCCCACAAAAATATGATAAGATTTGGGGTGATTGGGTGGAAGCAATAAAACAATATCACTTTACTGGCTCTCTAATAAGATGACATAAGGAAATAAACACCCCCCCTCTAACATTAGACTCGGGATGACAGTACAAGCTAAATCCCAACTCTCAACCAAACAGGGCACTTGAGATATAATGGATATAAGAATACAATAAATTGTTGAACCATTGTTGTATAGTTTAATGTTGTCTTTGTTATAAATGCATAAATAAAAACCTTTAAAAAAAAAAAAGAATAACACACTGTGCACTGTCCTTAATCTTATAATTAACCTTCACTAAAGAAAACACAAATTTATTGGAAACGATCTCTTATCCTGGAAGCCAAAAATTCTACAGACCCTTTACCTGTACAGTGAAATTTGCTTTTCACAATTTTAATAGGGCATATGGATAGGCTTTTGAAATGAATATCTGACTTTGATAATGGACAAATGTAATAGTGGTTAATTTTTTATCTAATTTATTTTAGTGGATAAATCACATGTAAATGCTGCTATACAACAGGAAAGGGAAGACATATTACTCTTTGCTCATCTTAAATTGAGTGCTTATAGATTTTATTATCATTTTATTTTTATCTGTATTTATATCTTTATTTGTGTGATGTGATGTACATAACCTGTGGTTATCCTGGTATGATACATCACTTACGGTATCATGTACACAGCAGCAGTAATAATTCCCTGCTGTGTCTGTGTATGTTTGTATCTGGCTGTATCTGAGAATGAACACCTTCTTTATCACATCACTTTGTCAACTACATTCCAGAAACAAGTATTACTATTATGCCTTTGATTCTTAATTCCTAATATTCTGCTATTTTTTTATGAATTTGTTTTTCACTGATATTTCAAACTGGATTTTTCTACTTTGCACACTTTTTTTCAAAAATAATTAAGCCTCCTCAACAACGAACCTTATTTAAAATACTAACGTTTTACCATATTGAGATACTTTTGTTATTAAGTCTTAAACCATGTTGGGTGGTCTCATAATCACTGTAAATACTTCCTTGATCAAAATAGCTTCGACGGATTCAATTTCACAACTTACAGACTACTGTGTTTTTAAATGACAAAAGTAGCATTAAAATGCAGACAATTTTTTTCTAGTTAATGCAACAGTATAGTTAATAAAAACAGCTTAGCTTTTAGTTGTGATTTAATTGGTAAAATTATGGCTCCTCTCCTGAAGCCAAGAAAATCCATAAACAGACGACCTCTATAAGATTTTTATTTTATTATTAATAAGAAACACTTATTATGATATGAAAAGGCTGTGATGCAACAAGCAATGCCAAGCTTTACTGTTTAACTGTTGTTTTTAGTTTATACATAAAAGTTGTATACATAAAACATGTGTGTAGTGTATTTATAAAAGTATATAACTGTAAATTGATTGTTTATATTTTTGGAATTGTTTTTGCAGTGGTTGCACAAAATTGATTGGGTGCAAACTAACTGTGCTATATCTGTAGTGTTATCACAAATTCTGACTGTGATAAAAGCTTTCTGAACAATACTGTGAACACATGTGGTCCAGTGACTAAAAAACATGTATACTAGGTGACTGTAGGAAAAATTAACAATCGCTTCACAGTATAATATTTGTCATAAACCATTATATGGGAGATTTAACTGAGATTTATTAAGGTTCAAATTTTTTTTTCCATAAAAATTTTAGTTTTCGAGTTGTATTTTTTTGGTCAAAACTTACTGTAAATTATTTGGGTTATAAAAAACTTGAATGATTCGAGTTTTTAAAAGAAAACTAGAATTTTAGAGATTTGTTATACCCCAACCATGGCAATAGCTTGAATCGAGTTTGTTTCGAATAACATTCCATAATAAGATACCATTCGAGTTTCCAGTTCATTGAGGTATAAAAAAAACTTTTAACACTTGACCCTTGATAAAAAAAAAATCTTAAAATTAGGATATAAAATGCACATAAAAGAGAGATTATTCTGAGGAATTAAAAATTGCATTTCCCAATTTTTTCTAAAATATGCTGAACAGTATGCTGATTAAGTGTGATATAGAACTGCACCAGGATTCTTTCCAACATGAAAAAGAGTTCTCTGAATCTGTAAGGCTTGCATGGAGAGGGGTGTTAGAGCTCAGTGCAAGTGCTGAACTACTGTATTAACACCCCTTGAATGTTTTTGAACAACTCAAAGCAGTTAAAACCATTCCTTCAAACTGATATGTTCATCTTTTTTGATAAATGTGTTAAATCATTGGTCCAGACATTGATCCCAGCTTTGGTACTGCAAAGAGTTTGTATGATCTCCCCATGTCTGTGTGGGTTTCCTTTAGTTACTCTGGTATACAGTACTTACACTCTGCAAAAACATACACGGAGGTTAATTAGAATGTGATAAAATTGATCCTACTTTGTGTAGATACCTATTTTGTTTTATAGACTGGAGGCAATTAAATATAATGGCACACATCAGTTGTATACTATATTGAGAGTTTTCTTGCAGAATAACACCAGTCCTGTCCCTGTCACACACACTTTTCCAGCAGATGTTAATCCCCATGACCCGTATATCACCGTAACAAACAAGGGAAAGTTGTGCTCAGCACTAATTTTTAAAAACATTAAGCGGAGTGCAATGAGGTTGTGACCACAAAATTCAGAAGAGATCCTCTGAACTCAACCCATTAGCAATATAATAAGGACATTGAATAATTTTGTGCTTTAAGATACTAAAAATGCCTTACTTTTTAAACAAAACATGGATTGTTTGTCCATATATTGCAACATAATTAAGCTGGCCAACTACGTCAAAGTCAGCAAGTAAGTTCTAAGGAATTTTTAGTAGCTAAAGGCACACAATGTACTTAATATATTGATTATGGGTTGAGTGCAGAGGATCTCTTGTATTGTCTACATGAATTTTGTGGTCACAACCTCATTGCATCCCTACTTAATGTTTTTTTAAAAATTAGTAGTGAGCACAACTTTCCCTTGTTTGTCATAGTTTATAAAGGTGCAGTGGCCAGCTTCATGTTGTAGCTCCCACCCTTCCCAGCTATAGTCCGGTGATTCCACTGGTAGCTAATAAAAGGGCAACCAAGTCTGGGAGTTTTACTTTGAAAGCAGCAAGTAAATTGCAGGTAAAACTTAGTCCCTTTGTAAAATGTATAATAAAGCAATAGAATTCTTAATGAATCAGATGCAAGTTGAGTGTAGGACTGGCCAGATATGGGATGATATATGGAGAAACAATCCCTTTTTCATTTAAAGGGTAAGGTATTTTTAGTAGCTTAAGCATAGAATGTTTAAATGTCCTTAATATATTGATAATGAGTTGAATGCAGAGGACTTATTGTATTTGTCCATATATCACCATCCCACAAGCAGTTTGCTTAGCTATAGAAGGGATACAATACTTAACTGAAAACAAACAGCATTTGTATTTTGCAGTTAGCATTTTTTAATACAGTAGCACTGAAGCTTTAAAGCTGTTCCTTGGTCTGTCTTTCAATCCACCTAAGTAAATATCCTGCTGACTAAAACCAAACATATGAACCCTGCAATATCTATTTTTTCTCAAATGAAATCTGGTGACGGTTTTAGGGCCTTGTTGGCACCAGCACTTTTCATTTCAGCCCCACTTGGCTTTAGTTAAAGTTTTCTGCTTGCCAAAAGCAGAGGAGAAATTGAATCTTGCACTTACCCTTGAGCTTCCTACTCGTTATCCCTCCCGCACAGTAGTTATCATTTATGTGGTGCCAGGTTAATGCAAAAGCCATGCAGTTTCAGATGCATTAGTACTGTAAGGATTTATGTTTAACAGTCGTGCCAATTTATTACTTTAGCTTGAATAGATTTCTAGTCTAATATATAGCAGCCATAGTTAACTATTGTGGTCACCTTCACAGCTTTAACTGAAATGCTCAGATTGGTGCTAAAATAATCCCACTTGTTTTATTTGCGCTCATAATCCATTGGTAAATGGAACACATACCTTAGTAGATAATTTAAGTCTCCATGATTTTTAAGCTCTGAAATGTATGTTTTTGTAGGCCTGCAAGAAGCCATAGTGGTTTGCCTGAACAAACAGACAAGGGTGACAGTAGGCGAGAGTTTGTGTGTGGCCTCCAGGCGCCCGCCACCTCTTTTGAAATCATGTAATATGGAAGCTTGTCCCCCAAGGTAAGTCCATCGTTATTTCTTTATTTCTCTCTATGTTTGTCTTAAAATCCTTGCTGACAGTAGTAATAGTTCAACTGTAACTGAAATCATATATTTTTAATTTAACAAACCATTGGGAGGCCAGCACTCTCGTCTACAGTGTTCGTGTGCCTGGGTGCACGATCATTAAATCATCTCCATCCATTCCAAAAAAGGATCAGCACTCTCAGGACTTAAAATATTGAAAAAAGTTTGTTCAATAAAGCAGCATAGGACTGACGTTTCGGCCCTTTTAGAGGCCTTTCTTAAAGTTTTTTAATTTAACATATATATTGTTGTAATCCATGTTTTTATAAATTATAGGGACAATTAATTAATTTTCTTATTTTTCAGTTGACACTACTGTGCACTCTTCATATAATAAATGTACAGTGTTTAATGGATGGGGACTTGATAGAAATATATGCCAATCAAGCATTGCAGCAGGCTAATCATTAAAAATGAACTTTTAGATATATATATATATATATATAAAACATACCAAACTGAAAGTGTAACAATTAATATAGTTAATATGATTTAAAAACAGCCTATAAGTTACAAATATTTACTCTTCAGGGGACGAACAGGAGTTGCTTAGACTCTTTTATTGTGAATTGTTGTTGATTATAATTTGTGATGCAGGCAGCCAAAACATGACAGGCAACTATTCTAAATATGTTGCCAGTCAGAAGCTGTTTTTAACATTTATATCTGTTCTTGGACCTTAAAGGAACAGTAACATCAAAAAATTAAAGTGTTTTAAAGTAAAGAAAATATAATGTAGTGTTGCCCTGCACTGTTAAAACTTATATGTTTGCTTCAGAAACACTACTATAGTTCATATAAACAAGCTGCTAATTAGCAATGGCGGAAATTGAAAAAAGGCTACATGGCACAGGATAAGTAATGGATAACAGATAACATTATCTTCTACAGAGCTTATCTGCTATCTGCTGTGTAACTTGAGCCTTTTCTCCTTTTAATGGCTGCCCCCATGGCTACACAGCAGCTTATTTATATAAACAATAGAAGTGTTTCTGAAGCAAATACAGTGGTTTGACCAGTGCAGGGCAACACTGCATTATATATTTATTACTTTAAAATTATTAAATTTTTTGATGTTACTGTTCCTTTAATATAGGCCTTTATTTTGCTGTAGCTTCTTTTGAATTTGGCAGCCTTCTTTCTCTCCCTTGTTGTATTTTGTTTACTTTGATTTTAACATTCACTGTCCAAGTCATATGAAGAACACAGTAACACAGAAGCAAGTAGTAACAGCTCATTGTTGAGTTATAATGTGTATGAGAGGCTGGAAGCCATCCTTATGCCATCAATATAAGTGCACAAATTGTACTTATATTTTATATCCAACCAACCTACCAATGGGCTATAACATTCCCAGATATAGATGTCCTATAAGTTTGTAGTTGACTAAATTGAATGTCAATATGTGTGATGCTGATTATTTTAAGAGGGCAAACAAGACAATATTTTTGTTTCTCCCATCAGCTCTAAAACATAATGGTGAACAGGATGCCACATTCTCTCCATCTTTACATTTTGTGCATTTCATTAACTCAGCCTGCTAGCTGAATAATCATAACAGCACAGCTTGGACATTAATGTGTTTCGAATCATATGGCTATTCAGTGCAAATCACGCTATGAATTTGGATTTGATCAAGCTTGTTTATGAAGGAATGTATAATTCTAATAAATAATTCCTTATGTAATTTTTTATTTAAGAAAATAATAGATTTAACTAGGGATTGTCTGGTTTTCATGATGATAGTCAATTGAAGCTCTACTAGTCTAGATCTTAGGCTACCTTTTGGCACCTCTGACAAAGAGATTTCTCCTTCTTCAAGTCATCACACTGTCTATTTTAGCATTATTATTGGCATATTGCAACAACCTCCTAAACTAAACTCACTTGCACTTCATATATGGCTTTCTTGTATTCCTTGTACATGTCTACAGTTGCTCTGTTTTTAAACAAAATACACCCCACTCCAATTTATTACACACTACAGCTGTGGTATGTTTTGTTTTCCAGCTGTACACCTCTGTGGAATACACTGGCAGTAATAATAATGGAAATAAAACTGCAAACACCTAGTATTAACTGAATCACACTTCATCTGATTATACTTTGTCCAGAAATCATTATAAAAACCAAAGCATCATATTTTTTCTTCATCACTTCTAATCGGGTTTTCATTTTTTATCTGGATCAGTTTCATGCTGCCACACCCGATTGGCATAGGGCATATAAACCCAAAGGGTGTATAAACTCAATTCACTGAGAATACCTTAGATGTGTTTTATAAACTTCAGCCTTCACTTTTAGGCCTAAATTCACTAAAGCACAAAGCGTGTAACGCTAGCTCTAATTCGCCAGCGTGACTTCATTTCGCAACTTCGGAAATTCACTAACACCGACTCTGGCGAATTTTCGCTAGCGAAGTAGATAGACTTGTGCAACTTTGCACCCTTATGCCAGGCGAAGTTGTGCACTGACGAAGGATCGTAATTACACAAATTCACTAAGATCAACTTTTTCCTGAACGTTACCATTTACGTTAGACTTTACTTTGCCTGGTCAGACCAGGCGAAGTTCAATACAATAGATAGGAGTTTGAAATAACAGTTGGAAAATTTTTCTAATTCCCAAAAAAACGCTGGCGTGTTTTACCAATATAGGGTGATAGTCTGAAAAAGATCGATTTTTTTTGGGGGGGGGGTTACCCTCCTTCCCCCCTACATTTTCTAACATATGGCAACTAAAATATACAGGGGGCACATGTAGGGCAATAGGACAACTTTATTTTATTTATTAAAGGTTTCCTGGGCGTGTGTAGTGGAATGTAGTGGCTGTAACATATACTTCTATTTTACGCTTAAGTTCCTACCATATGCAAATTAGGCATCGCTAGCATAACTGCGCTTTGCCTGGCGAACAAACGGTAGCGCTACTTCGCTAACTTTAGCTGCCCTGAGCGCAAATTCACATCTTAGTGAATTTGCGTGGTGCTGGCGAAAATTCACCTGGCGAAGTGTAGTGAATTTGCCCCTTAATTTTTTCCTTCATAATGGCAACTAAGGTGATTTACCACAGCTGTTATAGTTATTTATTACACCACATAGTCTTGTATCACAGAAATTGCTTTTGTTTACCTGACAACTGGCTCTTGGATAAGTCATTGATCAATATCAAATGACTACAAATCCCCTTTGTTTTTGCTATACAAACATGATCGTTTGATCACCTCCCTGATAAGGTAATACTGTTGTCTGGCTGCCCTTAGTAATGTACCAGCCTGCTAGTATAGATGGCCTGTTGTAAGGTTTAAAGTTTCTTCTTTAGGGCTCAACTATATTACAATAGATTATGTTAAAATAACAGGGAAATGTGTTGTAGGGTTAATTTTATCTTGTGTGTTTATTGCTAACACTTTCTATTATAAACTTGTGATGACATTTAATTTCAAAGTGAAAAAAGTATGGATAGTAACCTGCATACTGTTTGTGCAATTTTCAGTGGTTACTTAGATCTCTAAGCTATAAAGATTGCTGAGAGAAATCAGTGATGGAAAAAAAAAGTAGAAGAAAGTTATTAAGATATTCTTTTCCTGTTAAGAATCATCACTCATGGATTAATGAGGCCATGTTTGGCACTGAAAGTGTGCACAGGGATTAAGTGCATTTTGATGGTAACAAATCCTTCTGGCACCTGCTCCAACTGGAAATGGGAAACGTGCCTGTGAATGACTTCCTCATCCTTCCTATATTTTAGAGCACTGCATATTCTAAGCAGGTAGGATGTGGATGGATTGTTAAGCACTGCAGTGAAGGACCTAAGACAAATGACTTGGCATCAAATTATTAAGCATAATAATTTCATTATTTTACTGAATATTCATGAACAAATATCACAAGTAAAAGTATGGTACAACTTTTCACTCCTTTTGTTTGCGCTGACACACACTCACATTAAATGTATTGCTCAGCAAAATGGAACCTATAAAAAAATACACTTTAAATAGGAACAGAATTTGGAAAGTGTTTTTAAACAGACATCCACCGCATACAGAAATAGAAGAACAAGCAATTCAATCACTCAGCGTGGGTTACTGTGTGAAAAGAATTTGTGAGATGTGTGAGTGGAGGAAGGGGGAAATAATGTGTGAAATGAAAGCCAGATGGCTGGAAATGAAGGAAATGCCAGGCGTTTTCTACTGCTTTATTCTCTCGTGTACTTTTTTCTTTTAATTGTTTTTTTTTCCCTTTTTTTTAGTTGAGCAGGGTATTTCAGAAGTCCACAATTAATGAACAGCAGGGTATGAAGGCTTCTGTACTTTAGGAATAGCGTGGAGAGCCTCCTCCTTGCTCCTGGGGTAATGCCAGTTAGAGTTTCTTAAGATGTTTACCCTGGGTGTGAAAAAGGCACAAGAAAGTCAGGGCTTTTAAATTTGTAGCATGCTAATTGGGCTGATGATGAGATAAAGTAGATGAAAGAATCCTTAGCAACCTTGAAGACTGCATCCCTAGGAGTCCACAAAACATTGCAATCCTAAAAGCTCTAGAAAGATGTTACGGTTACACTCTTCTACATTTGGGGATATCTAATGGATACACATCTTGTATGAATAAAAAATGATATTAATATATATTCACATGTTTAGGTCAAGGGTGCAAGTTTAACACATGTGCTTCCCTCAGCAAATATAGGACAACAGAGTATAGTTTTTCATATTATATTTATTATCTAAAGACAATGGACATTATTTCTATATTTGTTTGGGAAAGCTGCATTTAAATTTAGGCAGATGCAGCTGCTATTATATGGACTTTAACATGTTCATATCAGCTGTTTTATATCTTCATTTGATGTAACACTTTTGGAAGATATTTTTTATTTAGACTTTATTGCAAATTATATATATTTTTTTCTATTTAAAGGAGAAGGAATAGTATTTTACAGTTGTGATGCCAAAGGTCAGGCAACCCCAAGTGACTACTTTTACTTACATGGGCCAGTGCTTCTGTCAGCAGAAAACTGCACTGGCCCGGGGTTCTTCCTTGGAGCACCACAGAGAGATCCTCTTCCTGCTTCTTCGGTTTTCAAATTTTCCCAGGCAGACACATGTGCAGTAGTGCAAATATCTGGATTTTTCGTTAAAGTTTGACTTTTCAAAGAAGCAAGAGGATCTCTCCGCGGTGACCCCCGGGCGGGTGCGGTTTTATGCTGATAGGAGCATCGGCCTAATGTTTGGCACCCCAAAGTGTAAAACACTATTCCTTTTCCTTTAAGTAACTTCTGACTGTCATGTGTTTTTTGTTTCTAAAGTTTCCAGTCATCCTTGTTTTCTTAACTTCTTCAGTAACTTGTAGGGCAATGGAGTTCCTAGACTCTAGAGATGGCCATTAATAGCAGAAAGTCAATTGACAAATAACTTAATCATTACTACTTGCAATTTATTTAAGTGTTCTGTTCTTGATTCAACAAACAGATCAATGCGGGATTCCTGTTCAGTAAAGGTGGCCATAGACGGTACAATTACGATCTTTCTTGGAAAACATCTTTCCAAGAAAGATTGTTCATTTCACTACACAGGTATAGAGCTGAATCGTCAGATAAACAGGTAGAAACAATAGAATTCTACCTGTATCTGATGATTCAGCACTAAACAATGGCTGATCAATATTTTCCGTCCAGCCCGATCGACCAGCCAACTGTTATCCAAGTATTCTGCCGATGTCGACTCCTTTCCCAGCATACACGCACCGAATAGTGTACGAAAATTTGTTTAGTACAATATTATCTGTGTGTCGATGGCCACCTTTAGTCTATCTATGAATTACATATTGATAAAGTGAGGCTGTCATTTAGATACTGAATTTTATACCTAGGCTCCCTTAAAACAAGTTTTTGTCCCCTATAGTAGACCTCCACTTAATTTAAAAAAATCGGAATGAGCAGTCACTGTCTACCCATTTTATGGGTATTAATAAAACAAATCATACAAAATTTTGAGGCAGTAAGAGTAGATGCTTGCTTATTTCAGGACTCATTGGATAATACATATTTTCCCACTACAATAATCTCTAAAAAAAGTTTATAAGTCCTTTACTGATCCACCTCACTTTGACCAAATGAAGGTCCCATGGTCTCCCTTTACAAGATTATTGTATTCTCTGAAACACTTACTTTTCCTGACTATAATTATTTTGCTCCTGTACATTGTTGGATATTTTCTCTAACATGTTACAGTCTAAGTACATTTTTAGTGGTAGGAGGTAGTGATCATAATTTATATTTGACAGTATAGCTGGTGGATACCTTGACCAGTGTAGTAGGCAGTGGTATGCTTCCACAGCTTTAGAGAGCCCAGAATACTGTATGTGGTGTAGCTTGATCATATGCCTACAACCTTATACAGGATATCATTTGTCTGTGCCAGCAACAATTACATGTTTTCAGAATAGGACTATTGGGCATATGTGATCAGCTAAATGGTTGGAAAAAACACAAGACCTTAACCAAACAGTTTAACCATTGCACAACAGTATAAGATAGACAAGTTCTGGACAAGCAACCATAATTGTGTCAGTACAGTATATTTCTTTCAGTGGAAAAATTAAGATCTAAGTGCAACATTCATGTTGACCCAGATTTATGTGACCCTAACCACATAATTTTTGTCAGACTGAGTATGCTTATGCTATTATTTCAGTGTGTCAATGCCAGCAATCCATCCTAACAAATGGGTAAAGCTTATATTCTTTGGAATGTGATAAAAGTCCTTTGGAATGGCAGCTCTTCTAAAGTACCGGCAAATGCTTTCAGTTAGGCATTCCCTGTTGATTTTTGTTTGGGAGGATAGAGATGAATAGGGATGTGAGAATGACCTAATGTACTAGTAGTGAATGGCACTTCAGTCACAAAAATGGAAACAGAAGATATGTTTATATCATCTTCTCTTGGAGAATAAATGGATGTTTTCATACTGGTGTGAATCATAGTATTCATTTGTTGAAAACCTTCTGACTTAAAGAGACAGTTTACCCCTTTGTTCAACGTGATTTAAATTAATAGAATTTTTGTGATTTAAAGAATAGCCATAAAATATGTTCAGCACAAGACCTATTCATTGATCATATGTTGAACATGGGGCTTATACTGCCTCTTTAAAAGAACTGTATTGTGAAGGATCTAGAAGGTTCACTTAAAAACCATATCTGTAACTAATTATTTTGATTTCTTCATGTATATTTTAGAGATTTTCTGTGTGTACACTAATTAAAATAATTAGCCTTTTCCATGAGTTATCCAGCATTCTTTCTTTTGGTCCAGATCTATCAAGGACTATACACTAGTTGAAGAGTGCTAAGGGCTGCAAAGTCAAACTTGGTACCCCCTACACCAAGTTCTTGCCCTAGCCCTTATGCTCCGATTGATGTACATAGTTCACAGCCATAAATTAGTTCTCTTTCTCATTATCGGCAAAAAAATGGCACTTTGCACTTTGACACACCTTGGTAAATGAATCCTACTGTCTCAGAAAATGCGATTTTGGATTACATTCTATTTTGGATTACAATCTTCTTTGCCGAGTTAAGCCATCATCAACATAATTTAAATTCTATGTAGCTCTGTTAGGTTTTTTTTTTTTAAAGTTTTTATTTAATGCTTTAACAGTAACAAGATAGGTAAAGTGAGAAGGAAAGCTAGAGACAGAAGAGTGTATAGCTAACTAAACCATTGCGACTCATATCAATTTACACAGATTGAACATTCAACCAAGTGCCCCATATTGCATTGAACTTAGCAGGGCATCCCCTTGACAAGTAAACCAGCTTTTTGTTTGGGTAACACATCATTGATTATTTTTTTCCAGAAGTTAAGTGCTGGAGCCGTGGTGGCTTTCCAGGTTAACAAAATAGCTTTTTTCACATAAAACATTAACTGGAGATAGCATAGCCGTTGATATGAGGAGAGGCCCAAACCTTCCAGCACCCCAAGTAAACATACCTTTGGACACAGAATGTTGGGGAGAGCCAGGCTCTCGTTAATGAATTTCAAAACAGCAGACCAAAATTGTTTGATGACTGGAGATACTTGAGGATACAGTTTGGACAGAATGTCCGGTGTTAGGTAGGCTCGGTTGATGAATTTAATTTTAATGAACCTGTCCCTAACGGACATTGTGATATCTGGGACTTGCTTTAAGGCATCCACCCACATTTCCTCTTCGAGGTCTGGTATATCATTCTGCCATTTTTCTTTTATCCTGGCCAGGGGATCAGGAGTAGCTTGCCATAACAGGGTATAGAACCATGAGAGAGGTTTCTTTAGATCCCGCCTATGTAAGTACATTTCCAGGGTGGTTTCGGAAATCTGCAGGGGTCTAGCGAGGAACTGGGAGCAAAAGGCATGCCTAAGTTGTAAATAACAAAAGTACATGGCATGTGGCAACCCAAACTCATCCCTAAGGATCTCAAAGTTTTTGAGTTCTCCGTCAGATGTTATGTCTCTAAGGGGGAGATTCATCAAAGAGTGAAGTTCTGCCACTAGAGGGAAATTACACAGCTCTCAATTAATTTCTATGGGATTTTGAAAGGCGTATTCATCAATGGATGAAGTGAAAGTTCACCTTTTGATGAATACGCCATTCAAAATCCCATAGAAATGAATGGAGAGCTGCGGAATTTCCCTCTACTGGCGGAACTTCACTCTTCACTTCACTCTTTGATGAATCTCCCCCCATGTGTTTTGATACCCTTGTCTGTCCACTGGCTGACGTCAGGTAAAGAGGAGAAGTGGGAAAGTACAGGATTCCCCCACAGGGGTGTTCTTGGAGACCACACCTGAGAGGGTCTCCCCGACAGGCAGAGGGATTTCTGGAACACCCTAATCACCGTGTGCATAGGGGTAGTGGTTCTATAATAGTATGTTACACCTCGATAGGAAAGCTTAGCCAGAGCTTCTTGGGAATGTAAGGCTGCCGCCTCCAATCTGACAGCGGGGTTGTCCTCCTCTGGTGCAAACCACCAGTGGGCGTTCACCAGCTGGCTTGCCCGGAAATATAATCTGAAGTCAGGTAATGCCAGCCCTCCTTTTGTGCAAGGTGCTTGCAGTATTGCCACATTGAGACGTGGGTGTGCACCTGCCCAAAGAAACTCCCATACTAATTTGTTATAATAACTGAACCATTGGGCCCTTGGAATCACTGGGGAGTTATGGAACACGTAGAGAAATTTAGGGAGAAATATAATTTTGAGTAAGTTAATCCTTCCAGCTAGAGATCTGGAGATCAAGGACTGCACTATTGGAGTAAGATTAAACCTCATAGTGTGTGAAGTCTCTATGGATTGTTATTCCAAGGTATTTGAATTTAGACACCACCTGGAGTTGCTCATTGTGTGTTGGTGGGGCCCTGGGAAGGGGGTCTATTGGGAAGATAACTGATTTCTTCTTGTTAACTTGGAGGCCTGAGAACGATCCAAAGACTGAGACCACCCGCATTAGTTCTGTCAAGGCATTATTGGAATTTGCCAGGTAGATAAGCATAGCATAAATCTTTTCTTCATTAGGGTGTAGTCTCAGTCCCTCGATCGCCGGTGACGCCCGGATTTGAATGGCCAGCGGCTCAATTGCTAGGGCAAACAATATTGGAAAAAGAGGACAACCCTGTCTTGTGCCTCTCTGTATGGTGATTATTGATGAGAGTGTTCCATTTACCAAGACCTTAGCCTGGGGATCACAATACAGCTGCTTAATCCAGGAACAGAGTCTAGGTTGCAGGCCATACCTTGGCAGTAGTTGCAACAAGTATTGCCATTGGACTGTATTGAACGCCTTAGCTGTATCAAGGGAAACAACTATTCTATTACCAGTGTTATCGTGAGTAAGGGCAAGGTTAGTATATAACCAAGGATGTTGATATCTGTGGCTTTGGCTGGCATAAGGCCAATTTGGTCTGGGTGTATTAGCTCTCTAATAACAGTATTCAACCTCCTTGCAATTATTTTTGCAAATAATGTCACAATTTAGTAATGAAATTGGGCGGTAGGAGTCACATGCCTCCGGTGGCTTCCCTTGTTTGAGTATCGGGCAGATATATGCCAGCCGGGATGACTCAGGGAGGGTGGTAATGTCTCCAATATTATTGAATAGGGAGCACAGTTTGGGGGAAAGAACATCAACATGAGCCTTGTACCATTCAATAGGGATACCATCTGGGCCAGGAGTCCGTCCTGATGGGGAGTGCTGAATGGCATGCTGTACTTCATCTAAGGAAATGTCTTGGTCTAACCAGGCTGCCTGTTCATGTGAAATTGAATATTGTCCAGAAATTCCTGGTTGCTATCTAGGGAGTTAGGTGGTGTTGTGGTGTATATACTCTGATAGTATTTATGGAACTGATCTACGATTAAGTTGCGATCTGTTACCATGTTCCCTTCATCTGACCGCACACCTGATATCACAGTTCTGGGAGTATCACTTTTAGCTAGCATCGCCAGTAGCTTACCATTTTTATCCCCATTATTGTACCATTCTGCTGACCTGTACAATTCTCGTTGGGAGTGCTTCTCAGTGAGCAGCAAATTCTTGCTTGGGCAGCCGCCATATTTTGCCTGTTACTCTCTGAGAAGTCTGTCATGAGAGAGGCCTCGCAGGCAGTTTTAGCCGGGCTTCATTGATATCAGCTTCTAAAACCTTCCTAGCAGCTTTGATTAAGGAGATATAGTTGCCCCTCACAAAGGCTTTTGCAGCGTCCCACACAATCATTTCGGGAGCCAACGCCTCATTATTCTCCCAGTAGTGTGACAAAGCTAAAGTAGATTCTTCAGTCACTTTAGGGTGAGCAATCAACTTGGGGGGAAGCCTCCAAAGGGCACTTCAAACCCCCAGGTCTTGGGCAATCTTAAGCACTAGTGGGGAGTGGTCTGAGCAAGTTCTAGTATTATAGTTAACAAAATCTGTGCCAGTAACCAAAGCCAGATCTATTCTGGACAGGGCTGACGTGGCAGTTGTAAAGCACGAGAATTGTGAGGCCTGGGGATGCTTCCACCGGCAGACGTCAGTCAGCCCTGCTGCCTCTATCCAGTGGGCAAACAGACGTGAGTCACTAGTACTGGGTTTAAGCCTGTCAATAGACGGGTCTGGCACCATGTTAAAGTTTCCAGCCCATATCGTAGGAACTTGTCCAAATTGTGCTATTTTTTTGTAGGATATCGTTTAGTACTTGAAGGTCTGCTGGTGGAGGCAGATATATGTTCACCAGTAAATAAGGGAGGTCCTCAATTAGAATTTTCTAATTTTCTATTCGGTCTGTGATAAGCTTCTCCAAGCATAGGTTCAGGGACTTTCGTTTTAGAACTGCTTCTCCTCTGGAGTGGGTAGAGTGTTCTGCATGATAGTAAGCGGATAACCAATACATTTTTAGTGCCCTTACTCTCTGTCCAACCAGGTGGGTCTCTTGTAACAACATGAGGTCGGCTCCCGATTATCTAAGCTGGTCCATAATAACTGAGCGTTTGATTCTGTCATTGAGCCCTCTGACATTCCAGGAGAGCATCGAAAAGCCCTGCAACTTAACCGTATCCATTATATACTTGGGACTGAGATAAAGTAGAGATCCGGGGTGCCTCTCTCCTTGTAACAAATGGCAACTTACTGGTGCGGCGGGGACGCCCGCTGCGCCGCCATCAGCGGGGACGCCTGCCGCACCTTGCTGCCACTCC
>CM044431.1:128487903-128527071 GCA_024363595.1 Xenopus borealis
AAAATTCGCCAGAGTCAGTGTTAGTGAATTTCCGAAATTACGAATTGACGTCACGCTGCCGAATTAGGGCTATCGTTAGATGCTTCGCGTTTTAGTGAATTTGGGCCCAAATGTGTAGAAATGAAAGTATGTATACTAAAAGTTGACTTTTCTCTACTAATCTTACAGATTACAGCCAAATTAAATGAGGAGGTTTTGATTATTTATAAGCAATTATCTATAGCATGAGAAGTGATTTAGACACATTTGTATATAGTTTATAAATAATTAATAATCAATGTACACTAACTAAGGTTTTTATTGATGTCAAAACTGCTCTTGTTAAGACTTTGTGAAATTACCCCCAAATGAACGGAAGGAATTGTTTTAGATAACGCTTGAAAGGTAAATGCTGAACATCCACGTTAAAAGATGCCAAATGAATCCCCTGACCTATACGATGGCACATGTAAATATGTTTCATGGTTTCAACAAGTCTTTTAAATGTTCTGTTTATTTTGCCTCAAAAAACAGTAATTTAAGATGAAGAATATAAAGATCCAAATCAGAATTCTGTGGTCTCTGTGAAATATAAAAAAATATACATTATTCTTGTTCACATATATACAGATGCACTCTAATAGAGTATTTTATAACTATTTTACCTTTTAAAATCTGGTGATGTTACAAAAATAAGAAGCATTTGTGAAGTCACGATACAAAGTAGTTGTACAAAATCCCATTTATGTCTAATAAAATAAATAAAGAATGGTGTAATTAGTTAAATATATTATACATTTGGAATATTCTGTATCAAATATAGGGTAATGTAATAAAAAGTCTTAAGTTTGTGCAAATATAATCACCCCAATAGCAGCCTATCAAACTTCTGATATTAAATATTACCCACTGATTATTTTCTATGGGTTAAGAGAAAAGTAGACAAATTATAACCCATTAATTCTTTCCATCAGTATGTATTCTTCATAGGGACTATATTATATTAATATAGTATTATCGTTATCATGAATTGATTTATTCCAAATTATGTTGTTGGAGTCATGCAATAAATTCAACTGCTATGCGCAAACAATATTCAAGCATTTACAGTGTGTTTTTGTTTTATTTTACCAGGTGGGAGATAGGAAACTGGAGTACTTGCAGTCTGACCTGTGGGGTGGGTCTGCAAACCAGAGATGTCTTGTGCTCTCATCTCCTGTCAAGGGAGACAAATGAAACAGTAGTCTTGGGAGATGAGATTTGCAGGCAACCAAAGCCTACCTTAGTTCAGGCCTGTAATCGATTTGATTGTCCACCAGCATGGTATTCTTCAGAATGGAAGCAGGTGATGTGAATATCTGTCTTATATGAATATTCTCATGCATAGGTACAAATATTACAGTATGTGAAACAGATAAATGTGCATGAGTTTTTATGTTTATATGTATACATGAGTTTGTGCATTCGGTACTTGAGTGACTGTAATACATTGAATTTTAATTTTCCTTTAGAAATATAGGGTTGGATACACACAGTGACCTCCTTGCAGTATAGTGTACATACTTGATTCCATGGGTCATATTTTTCATAGAATAGAAATCAAGTATTTGGAGCCACTTTTTTCCCACTGATACTTTCCTTTCTGTAATACAGATGTTCTTCATTATGCTGAGCGTGCACTAGAGAGAATCCTTTTGCATGGCACAAAACCCTCCATCTATTCACTCTCTTTCATTATAACACATGCATAACATCTATGTTCATAACTAATTTTGCTACAATTGTTCCTATAAATCTTTTGCAAGAAGTGGAATAGGTTTAAAGTCAGAGTATCCTTGTGTCTTTCTTTCTTTCTTTTATTTTTTGTCTTTTGTTACTGCAATCCCTTCATCATGAGCAGGTGAAAGATCACATTTTAACTGATTTCACTACAGAGAGCTCTAAATGAAATTTTCATCCCCTAGTAAAAAAAGGGGAGGATGAATAGGAGGAAAGACAGCCTAGATGAATGTAAAAGCCTTTCTATTTCTTGGCACAGGAGTTTATTATAATCAAAGCTTATAGCCTTTAGGATGATAAAGAAGAAGCCATATAAATTTAAAACCTGTATTTATTTAAAGATTGTTATTTTGTGGCCCTTTGCCAGCAGAATGGGATAGAGTGCCAGACATTTACACAAAGCAGGAGAAATGAAATGGCGTAACCCTCATGCAAACTACCAGGAATAACATGTCAGTTCTCTCTGCTAGCGATGATATGGCAGTTGTGTTGCAGGAAAAAAAGTAGACCTTCAGTTAAGCAACTTTGCAATAAATAATATGTCATTGCATCTTTAATATACCCCATTGGATGCAAAATACTTATTATTACCTATAATTCAATCCATAGAAGTGCAATAAAATAGACAACAGATGTTGGTCAAAGTATTCAGATATTTCATTCTGTGTGAGTACTGCTAGCAGGCAATGTTTCGATATGCTTAATAGTATTAGAAATAAACATTTAAATATGCATCTAATTTAACAATTCTTTTTACCATTCCTTCAAAATAAAACACTTCAGTAATGCAACAAAACAAAGCAATTGATTACAAATGTATAATGAAGACATTTCAGTCACACACACCCCCATCATAATTCCATGTCATGCATAGTAAGATTTTGCCACATCTCCAAAGGTGTTTAACAGGTCCTGTCACCCCTTATCTGGAAATATGAGGAAGGAACATGTGTATCTGCAACTGCAATGCAGTATGTGTATTAGAGTCCCTGCTGTATCCCAGTGTTATGAAAATGTTTTCATTTCCGACAAACCAGTTATTATAAGAAGTCAAATTTTCTTGGCAAACCAGTTGTTGCTTTTTTTATTATATTGAAAATGATCCTCTGTAGTATGAATCAATTTCATACTGGCTTAACTCCAAAACAAATTCTATTGTATCTCGCTTTGAAATAATACTTGATTAGGACCTGTCTGTAATAAAACATTAACAATTTAAGTGATCTAAGTGTTTTTATTTTGTTTAATTTTCAGGATCTGCTCAAAATCATAGTACTGACCATGACTTTATTGAAAACTGGTTTACGTATTCTTAGAATAATCCAGCTATTTCAAATAGCTTTCATTTCCTTTGCTATAAGAAATATTTTATTATATTTTAATTATATTTATCTGCCATTTGGTTTTTTCACTGACATCTGAAAGAAAAATCTACATAGCACACAGATTTAACTACTGAGCAAAAAATTTTTAGTCCATATCCCTTAAGGGTTGAAAATGAAATTAGAATTTCCACACTTTTTTTGTGTGAGTCCATGGGAGAGGTCCAGGGACCAATATGGACATATTAGTAGCCTTCCTGGAGAAAAAACTTGAATCAAGTTTGGTCAAATTCGATTCAAATTCGATTGGAGGTTTAAAGTGGGTAAAATTTGTGCGAGTTTACGATATTTAATGTGTAGGTGACAATTCACTATATAAAAACCTGAATGTACACCCAACTGAAGGTTTGGGGAAACTGTTGTAACCAAAGTAGCATCCCTTTTAAGTCAAGTCAAAAGTGTATTTCTCATGTTTATCATAACTCTTAGGGTAAAAAATGACAATTGAGCAAAATTGTTTCTGTCTTTTCATATGTACTGATAAACTTGTTTATTCTATACATTTCTGTTGCCTATCATTATAAAGTTCATATTAAAGGTCTATATAAATACACCCTTGTTATCTCTTCTGCAGTGCTCCCAAACATGTGGTGGAGGCATTCACACACGGGAGGTTCTATGCAAGCAGCGACTTTCTGATGGCAGTATTTTAGAATTACCTGAAACATTTTGCTCCTCTTTAAAACCTCCATCTCAGGAGCTTTGTAAGAATGAAGACTGCCCAGCAGAGTGGCATATTACTGACTGGTCTCAGGTATATTTGTATGTCTTTTTTCTGCCTATCTATTTGTGATTACTATATTTACCAACTGATATAGTCATATAAAAGTTGAGCATCACCCAATGGAATCAGAACGATAAAAAAAGCAGAGATGACAGATAAAAATTTTTCCTATTGATATAATTCCACTTTATGCGCCAACCACACAATTGACATTTTACAGCGCAGCTAAGTAGGATAATATGATGTTTCTGTTATGGCCATTCAGGAGCATGAAAAATAGACCAGTAAATTAGATTCCCTGCAGTTCTCATAAAGCAAGAAACAACATTTGCCACCATTTGTATACAAATGCTTGATATGTAAATCATCACTTATGGCAATTTATCTTCCCATTCTTAAAAAAATTTTAATGACTTATAGCATCCAGATGATACTAGAATGCATTCCATTAAAATGATATGTATCCAGATAGCCTTTTTAAAACTGTGCTTTCTGTTTTCATTTTTAGTGCTCGGTGACCTGTGGAGAGGGATCGCAAATTCAAAATGCCATTTGTAGGAAGAAGTTGAAAACTGGGGAATACATTGTAGGGAATACATCTATGTGCCCATCTATCAATCTCTTGGTCAGACCTTGCTCATTAGCAACTTGCACAAGTAAGTAATTCTACTGTTTTGTACTTATCTTCTTGCTTGACATTAGATTTGCCTTCAGGTGAGCTGGCTACATAGGCATTGTTCCCAAAGATATGGAGCCAATAACAATATCATAATACCCTGGATGTTTTTGTCTCTTGAAGGCAAATAGAAGGCCATGTACAGTGCATGTGGCATTGCACTAAATAGTGCATTCTACTCTGGCCAGCAATTTAGATTTTATGAAATACTGACTGGGGGATCCTAAGGCATTCCCCACAGTTCAGTATTGGCCTCATTTACCAAACTTTCTAGACTGTCATGAAGAATTTCCTGCAAGGAAAGTTTTTAGCAAATGAATATTTTATCAAAGCCAGTTGTACCACCATATTAGTGTTCAACGCTGCTCAGCATCAGTGCTAAACACTATCAGCTGTCAAAATCCTTGCTCCCTATTATGCATACCGTACACACTGTATTCCCATAATTATTTTCAGCACAGGAAAAGTGCAGTTCAAATAATACTAGCAAAATACCAATATTGGCACTTTATAAAAATCTGCTTACTGCAGTTAGTTTTTAACCTAAAATTCTGCATGTCTGTATTTCTAATACTTAATGTGCAGTGAATCTTGCACAGTATAAGATTTCACACCAATATGGAGAAATATATTTCCATGCTCATGCTGTATAACTGTATTGGACTTAATGCACTGTGATAGCATAGCAAAGTAGCAGTGGGCATTTTGTAAATTATACATTATTGTGCCTTTGATCTGTATAGTAGTATTAACGTTTTAATCAAAGCATGAGTCTTTTCTCATTACCATATATTTACCCTTTCTTTCTTAATGCAAATACAATTCCATTTTGTTTTTAAGGACCCAAACATGGTCAGAAACAGAGCCCCCAGATAACAGGGTTAAGGAAGCTGTACATCCAGACCAAAAGACAGAAGAAGTTACAGTTTGTTGTGGGTGGATATGCTTATCTGCTTCCCAAGACTTCTCTTGTGCTACGGTGTCCTGTGAGAAGGTTTCGCAAACCACAAATCATTTGGGAAAAGGATGGAAAGCACTTGATCAGCTCTGAGCATGTTACAGTTGCACCTCATGGCTACATCAAAATACATCATCTTAGGCCCAGTGACACTGGTGTTTATACATGCATGGCAGGGCCTAGCCAAGAACATTTTATCATTAAACTCATCGGAGATAACAACAAGATTATCTCCCATTCTTCCAGGACTAGAGAAGAAGAAGTTACAAAAAAAGGGAGGAAAAATGAAGCTTACCATCGGCCTGATAAGCAACAAAATGGAAATCTCTTTAACAGAAGTAAGACTGAAAAACAAGTTCATATAATTGATCCTAGCAGTGTTTATGATAGTATTGTTTCCCATATTTTGGCATTAAAAGTGTTATCTGACAGAAACACAGATCTACCAGAACATCAAGAATCCTTTGAGAGAAATATATCATCTGAGGAGGACCATGTTGTTGAGCATTCTTTGCCCTACACTTTTGTCACTGAACTTAAGCACTTGGATGATATAATTCGATCATCTCAACAACCTATTGAGCTCCAGGATAATTTCAGTAGGCAGATTCTGTTACAGTTAACTCAGGACATGATAGGCCATTCAGAAAACCATGAATCCCCTGTGTTTAAAACTGAACTAAAACAGATTGGTCCAGGAACCTCGGAACATTCATTTTATAAACCTGTTTCTGGATTATCTAGTTCATGGAGGTCTTCATCAGTGGAAGCAGAACTCTCTGAATCTCATGAGTCTCGACACATGCTCAGGAAGCCAGTGATCTTAAGAAAAATATCAGCAGCTCAACAGTTTTCTGCTTCTGAGGTTGTCACCCATATTGGGCAGACTGTTGCATTGGCTAGTGGAACACTCAGCGTCCTGCTTCATTGTGAAGCACGTGGGAACCCTAAGCCAGTTATTAGCTGGGCAAAAAATGGAGAGGAAGTAAAATACAGCAATCGGTAAGCTTACTTCATACACACTTATCACACTATATATATATATTTTAATGGTTGTTATTATGCACTGTTCAGGTTGTTTGTTAAATGAGCTATCACACTATTATGTAATTTATTAATGCTAACTTTTTCTAATTTAATTTTCAGTTATTTACATGCACAGTATTTTCATTATCCACAACAAATGAGCAAGGTTGTTCATAATGCACTTTAACTGAACACAAGGAAACTTTTATGTAACTCCACAATGGTCTCTTTGTTGACCTTCAAAATAGGGTTTTTTTTGGGTGGGGGGTTGTCATACTCAGGCAAAATAATCCACTTGTGCGTGAGAAAAGAAGCCTTGAAATCTAAGCTGTGTTTACTGGCTGAATCTTGTTTTTATCCTTTTCATCCTATGTTTTGTTTTCAATATAGTATGAATAAGTGATGACCAATAGTACAGACTTTTCATCTGTTTTACATTTACTTCCATCATAGTAGGTTTGCGTGAGCATCTCTAGAATTTTTTTTTTGTAAATTACTGAACTTCATAGCGCACAAGGGACAATAAGCTGTTTTTCATGTGGACTTGTCTTTATATGAAAACTGGAAATGGTGAGATAAGATTAAACGTCAGCTGGAGCAGCTGGAAAAAAATATCCTCATGGTCACATATGCATTCCAGTGGTTTGTTCCAGATAGCCTTGCATGCACTGTAAATCTATACTGCACAGAACACAAGGGAAAAGTGACCATTGAAGCATTAGCAGAGTGTTAATATTTGTCATATTCACAGTAGCTGGAATTCATAAAGTGTTATCTCTGTTGGGTCTGTTATTTTTATTTTGTTTTTTTATCTGTATCTAGGGTTGCCACCTGGCTGGTATTTTTGATGCTTGATCCCAATGTTAGTAATAGGAAAAAAAATAAATATATATAGGAAGGCTGGTATTTTTTCAAGAAAAGGTGGCAACCCTATCTGTATCCTACAGATTGTTGAAGTAGTGTTCCTAACTGGTTTTCTGGACTCACACTGTTGGAGGATAGCATGTGATTTATTGAAACTTGTGTGTTTATAATTTGTTTACCTGCACCTCCTGATATTTTTTTTTTTTATGAAAATACATGAAATGCAAAAAAATAAAAGGACATTGTGTGGTCAGTGAGCTTTAATCATCATTGTGACACTTCATTATTACATTTTTGTCAGAAACTTATGTATACTGTGCATGTAGTTTTTTTACCATTAGGAGCACAAATAAGAATCTCTCTTGCCAGTTTAGTTTGCAGCTTGCCATAGAGTGTTCAATCATCCTTTCTTTATAAATTGCAGGCCTAAGGTTAGCTATCTAAAAACAATTTATTGGATTAGCTATACAAATACTTGACCTTAAATCAGGTCTGGGATTCATTTTGAAGCAGTTTTCATACAAACAATCGGAGTGATGTCATGATTTATTTAGTCCTATGCTGTCAGAGATCTATGCACGGTAAATTCAGGAACTATTGAAATATCATCAGTGAAAACAGATTGACCCCCTTCAGCTTGTTTCATTGCATGGCAGCCTCTGGATTATATGAAAAACATTTATGTTAAGAAATTGAGCATAAAACAAATGGCAATCACATAGTTATGTAATAGAATAACTTTATTATGATTGTGGAGCAAAACCACATTTTTCTTAAATTTTACACTATGTTTAGCTTACAAGAACAGATAATTATGTTGAGTAGTGACATACTTCTAAATCACAAAAAAGGGGGTAGCTTGCTTAATGTAGAGGGGATAAATAGAGCTCTGGTGGGTTCATTTACTGAGTTTCTGCATGCATTGATTTGCTTTTATAATTCATTTGAATTAAGAGGGAAAACTTAAAAAAAGATGCACATTTTAAACAATGAAGCTCACACGTTTGATGATAAAATACAGTAACTAGTCTTTGTCAATAAACTCTTCCCGGCTAGTGATGGGCGAATTTATTCGCCAAGGGCGAATTCCCGCGATTGGTCTTCATTATTTATTTTTCATAGTTTTTTAAAGATTTGCCATTTTCTTCTGTTTCTTTGCAGCTTTCAAATGGGGGTCACTGACACCATCTAAAAACAAATGCTCTGTAAGGCTACACATGTATTGTTATTGCTACTTTTTATTACTTATCTTTCTATTCAGTCCATCCCCTATTCATATTCCAATCTCTTATTCAAATCAATGCAGGGTTGCTAGGGTAATTTGTACCCTAGAAACCAAATTGCTGACACTGCAAATTAGAGAGCTGCTGAATAAAAAGCTAAATATCTATAAAACCACAAACAAAAAAAAATGAAAACCAATTGCAAATTGTCTCGGAATATCACGCTCTACATTATACTAAAAGTTCACTCAAAGGTGAACAACCCCTTTAAGTGATAAGTAGTGCATTTGACTTTCAATACAAAGATTTGGCCAATTTAATTTATTTATAAAATATAATATAAATACCTAAAAGTTGTACATACAGCAAGAATTTTTGGTAACTTTGCCAAAAACACAAGAAGTCAAAATTTGATGTAATAAGCCTTCATAGCAACATTATCAGCCATAGTTTCTAAAAAATCTAGTACCATGTAAACATGAATGTTACTCAAAATCTCCTAACTCAGGGGTGTCCAAACTTTTGGTTTTAAGGGCCACATTGGAAGAAGAAAAATTATCTGGGAGCCACACATGAAATACACAAACGCTTTTGATTTGTAAAAGTAAAGAAAATACATAAAAAAAACTACAATACCAGTTGGATACTGGAATATGGAACACATGGATATTAAATTATTATTATTGCTAACTGGGCAATGGGCAATGTCCCTCCTCCTATATACTTTGCAACATGACGTTTTCTCAGGAACTGAGCGTCTCAAGCTGGGCCACATTCATATCCATCTTGGGCCACATTTGGTCCTTGGGCCGCAGTTTGGACACCCCTGTCCTAACTGAAGGTTGCCTTTCAAAAGTATCTAGGAGAGCCGAAAAGCATTCTGCCCAAGTTCACTCTAACTGGTCTTTTGGTTGCCACCCTAGACACTACTACCAAATTGCATTGATTCCCAACCCCACAGTTTGGGAATCAATTAATCAATCACTTTGTCATTTTTTTATAGATTTTGAAATTAGAGAATATTACAATTTGGCTACTCTGCAAAACCCTGTGGATTATTTTTAAAAAGGGGAAAACATATATTTCTAAATTGAGACCTCAAGGTTGAAGAGTTATTAAGATAATAGACGTTCTGGCTTTAGAATCCCTAACTAAGCCATTTAGACATGTTGTTTTTTGGTTAATAAGTATAGGTGCTATATGCTTGCACTCAAACCGTGCTTCATCTCCCAGTGGTTCTATACATCTCCTACTGCCTATGGTTTGGCACGTTAAAATAGTTGTTTTTTTACATATGTATTTACTTTGGGGGCCTAAATATTTGTTTTCTAAAACAAAATATGCTATGAATTGTATTTTTCTCTAAATTATATGTTTACTATATGTAAAAAGTTGTTCTTTTGTGTGTGTATGATATTATATCAGACCTTCTAAATATGAGGCCAATTTTGGCAGAGTTTTCATGGTCCAGCTTTTTTCTGGTGGAACATCCTGTGCCATATTTCGCCCTTATTGTGCCTTGTTACACACCCGCAGCCATGAATAATTTTATAATTGAAATACAACATGCTACTCTATTTCCAAAAAAAAGGTTGATTTATTGACTCCATGTAAGATCATAACAGATCTGCCTGGTGAGATTCTTATCCAAATAGAAGTAGTGCATGCTTTCATATAACCAGAATTCCTGTGCATCTTTGTGTGTATTATATATAATATTTGGTTTATTTATGCTATGGTCTTTATTTTATTTTATAACACTGACACCAATACATGTGGGCATCTACTGCCAATGGAATCAAGAATGTACCTGTTCTTCCGTCTCCTGCATAAATGCAGAAAAGGAATATTTTGAGAGTGGAATACATTTCGCTTTTACAATCAATTGTCTGAGGGGCAATAAATAATAGAAAACGGTAGTTTAAATGCAGAAAATCAGTCCGTGGGCTGTGTCACAGGAGGTCCAGACTATTTTCCAATGAGTATTCATAATTGGCCCTGGTTGTAAAGCTCCAGCCCCATATAAATGACAAATCAATATAAACTTTTTTAGCGAGCATCATGCTTACTAACCTTTTAACCATTAATATGTTGTGTCTCTCAACCAGGATACTTCTAAAATCTGATGACTCTCTGCAAATTTTGGAACCAGTTGAAGAAGATGTTGGGTTCTATACCTGCAATGCAACCAATTCACTGGGTTATGCATCGGTTTCTATTGCGATCACTCTAGCAGGTATGTTAAGAAACTGTCCTCAGCTCAGCCTTTCACCACACCAAGCTCTGTATTCATACAGAAAGGACAGGCCCTTCTGCTCCATTCTAGGGTGCTGATGGGTGGACAAAAGAAGTGTGAAAATACATGGGGGCGATTTACGAAATTCACGTGGATAGATCGAAGTTCGATCGAATTCGATCGAATAACGATCGTACAATTTTTTCGTGAAATCGTAAAGTGAATTTTGGCCTCTTTGATCATCGAATATTGAATTGATCGAATGATCGGATACTCGATAATTTGATCATTCGATGATCGAAGGAATACATATTTTAAAGTTATTCGACTACCTACTTCGGCAGATTGAACCTACCGAATTGCAATAGAAGCCTAAGGGAATCTTCCCATAGGCTTCAGAGACCTGCTCAAATACCATTCGGACGCTCGAATGAAATTTTATGATGTTTTTGTGAAATCGAACGATCTGTATCCAATCGTACAAATTCATCTAGAAATTGAATATTGAGCAAAATGATAGCCTAAAACTATTCGATAAGCATTTGATGGTCGAATGCTTATCGAATTTAGAATTTAGTCGAGCAAATTTTCGGGAATAATAGTAAATTTGCCCCAATGTGTTCTGCACGTTTTATACAATGCATTCTGCCCTACCATATGAGAATGAGGCCTTGTATGTGTTACAAAGTGGAATACAAATTGGAAAGACCAAACTTTGCAAGGTTGTTGTATTTATTAACAGGAAACCTCTGCTCTACTTCTCTAAGAGATGTTGGAATATGTACATCTTTTCTACTCAGCAGAAACCCTCAGGGAGATATGGCAATATGTACATCTTGCCATTAGAGTGGAATACATGGTGTTATCCATGTATTTAGGAATTCAGTTTTGAATCTATTTTGTGGAGCGTAAAAGCTGCAGCTGATTGCTTAAATGGCTCTGTATACCATGGAGTAACCTTTTAGAGTGACAGCCGTATCAAGCAAAACACATCTTTATTTTCTAAATAAAGCATACCATAAATGTCAGCTCTTTCCACGAGTGACTGGTCTGGCCCAGTGAATCTCTGCATATATGCTTTCACTTAACACAGGGAACAGTGATACCCTTGTAGGTGGGCATGGGTCAAGAGCACAAAGACTACTTTGATGTTCTTATACTAATGGAGTGTAAGTGATTGTTCTGTGCATTTACTATTTGAGAACAAGGTCTGACCCTTTAAACACAGATTTTTTGATTGTAAATTAAGGGTCAGTTGGATTTCTATGAGTTCAGCAATATTGGTCACTGAAATCATTAAAGGCGACCTGTCAACCTAAGAAATAATTCCAAATCTTATTTTTTGGTGTTAGGAAAGCAAAATAAACCTTATTTACACTGTATAAATTATTTAAATCTTGTTTCTTTTAGTCTTGGAATTCACAATCACAGAAATCAGACAGCAGCCATTTTGTGAAAAGTGTTATTTAGGCAAGATCTTATTTATTTACCAGAATGGGGCACCTGATGTCCATGCGTTGGCTACACAGTTAGATGGAGAGGAAGAGTGGGAATGTAGGAAGTGTAGTGACCGCTAGCAAGTGCAGAATGGAAAGTGAAAGCAATTGCCTGCCCCGTCTCTATGCCCTTCATTGCATTGTGGGACTTGTAGTTCCTTAACAGCTGGAGAGCCAAGGTTGCAGATCCCTGGCCTAAGGCATAGACGAGGGGCAGACAATAAATGATTTGACAGCTGAGACTTTTATACCAGTGATGTGTGTTTAAAATAACTTTTAATATAAAGCTTTTTATGTCTGGGTGACAGGTTAAGCTTGTGTCTCTTTACCTGCTGTTGTGCCTGATTGAACAGTTTTTTACTGTACATAGATAGATAGATAGATAGATAGATAGATAGATAGATAGATAGATAGATAATTCAGTGAAAAAAATGTATCTCACTGTAGATTACATGAAATCCGTTGGGGAAAAAAGTGGAACTGAATTAGGATAATTAAAAAATGCATAATAACCAATACATTTTCTTGTCTAGGGAAACCATTAATTAAGACTTCTAAGTCTGTAGTCATTAACACAGACTCTCCCTCCATCTCTGTTGATGTGGGCAGTGTGGTGAAGACTATTCAGGGAACAAATGTTAGCATCCACTGTCAAGTTGCAGGTAAGCCTAATCATTTTATTAATGTAGCCATACAGTCACCAACACTGACAGCTCTATAAAGTCTACAGATACCTATGATCCTGCAGGTAGGATAGTCTGGAACATACCAGGCATACCAACAAAGGCTAGACCAAGCTCAAGCTTGACAAACATAAATACTCTGCGTACATACACAAGAAAGACTACAAGTTTGCTAATTGGAAGGGATTTAGTGACCCATTGTGTAGAAAAGCAAATTGTAAGCTGGGGCCCGAATACTGGCACAATCTTTAAAGGGGTTGTTCACCTTTGAGCTAACTTTTAGTATAATGCAGAGGGTGATATTCTGAGCCAATTTGCAATTGGTTTTCATTTTTTATTGTTTGTGGTTTTATCATTATTTAGCTTTTTATTCAGCAGCTCTCTAGTTTGCAGTGTCAGCAATTTGGTTCCTAAGGTACAAATTGCCCTAGCAACCCTGCATTGATTTGAATAAGAGACTGGAATATGAATAGGAGAGGGACTGAATAGAATGATAAGTAATAAAAAGTGGCAATAACAATACATGTGTAGCCTTACAGAGCATTTGTTTTTAGATGGTGTCAGTGACCCCCATTTGAAAGCTGCAAAGAAACAGAAGAAAATTGCAAATCATTAAAAAACTATGAAAAATAAATAATGAAGACCAATTGAAAAGTTTCTTAGAATTGGCCCTTCTACAATATACTTAAAGTTAACTTGAAGGTGAACCACTCCTTTAAAGGCCTGCCTATATTGTCTGTGCTGCACAAATAAATAATAATAATAAAATACTGAATTCCAACCTTTCACCCACCATTATATAGTACACATTATATATATATATATATATATATATATAGTTTGCTTATGAGCCAATGTCTGTGTTTTATGTTATTAATAATTTATGACACTGTCAGGAGATTGTGGGAATTTTGGATTCAATGTGGCTATTTTTCAATAACGACTTAATGAGAAAAAAATTCTCACTAGAGAGTTTTTCATGGATTTATCACTTTTTTTGTCAGGGTAGTCATATGTACAGCTGTCTAAGAAGTAATTGCTAAATAAGTTATCACTAGCTAATCTATTATATGAAAAGCAAATGTTTTGAAGGAAATACAGATTCTGCCTACTGCAATTTTGGATTCAAGGTTTTAAATTGTCCTTGATTTTTTATTTATTAAATATGTTTTGTTAACGGTTTCTCTAACAGAATACATACAGTTATCCCTCATTTTGGAGCTTAGCATAAAAGGGGTCATGATTTCTGACTTTAGCCTAGAGTTTTATAGCAGGTCAGAACCCACACAGCTAGACCAGGACAGTGTGAGTAAACAAGTCTGAGGAGATTGTCTGGGTTGATGTTTCCCAGATTGTTTAGGATAGCTTGGTGGGAATCTTTAGGAAAGGAACATTGATGTCAGTCCCTATTTTGCTGTACCTCATTATATTTTTCCCACTGTAACACACTATCATCCTGGGTCTATAATAAAAATCATACCCAATTAGAAATTGTAGTAACACATAATATACAGTCGTACTATTTGACAGTGGTAGGGTATCATGCATAATAATATAGGCCTATATGCAATTAAACTATGATTAACAGCAATAACTTTTAAGAATGTTCTGTGTTTTATCTTTGTGACAAAGTATCTTTAAGATAAAATAAACAAGGTAAAGCTGAGTCTCTATCTCTATAAATATATATTTCTATTCTGTATAGTCTTTCAGATCTTACATAAAACATTAGCGTGTTGCTCCTGATTTATCTACATGGGAAATCTTGTTGTGAGATTACCAGAGATGGGTCAGTTAGTGGTGGGATTATACTGGCACACGCTTAACAAAAGCAGATATGAAGGTTTCTTTGTGGGCTTCCTGTAGACAGCAGAGGATAAACCAGAAAGTGAAGGATGAGTTGCGATGTGTAAATATGGCGTTTGGCTCCTACTGTCCGTGCCAAAAGACAGTGGAATAGACAGTCTGCTGACAGGCTTTGATAAACTGCAGCTGCAGATTTTTGCTCTTAAATGCAAATTTACAGAGTTTTTATTTTCATTCTAACATCTGCTGTGATCTCATTATAGCATTATTATATGTAAAGAATGTTCAATTTTTATGTACTTCACATTTTCAGTTTATGGTCAGTGAGAGCCTCACTGCTCTAGTGTGTGTGATGGTACATGGGACCAGGCCCGGACTGGCAATCTGTGGGTTCTGGCAAATGCCAGAGGGGCTGCTGTAAGATGCCATAGAAAATGACTATTAAGTGCGCTGGTGGGGGGCTGTTGGGCCTCTGTGTTGATGGAATGCCAGTGCCTATTTTGAATCCCAGTCCAGGTCTGCATGGGACCCTAATTATGCAGAAAATAATCAGTGTTTTTGTTCACTATGCATTCCGAAATGATAATTATTTAAATTTTTGATATCTTGATTTCTGATATATTTTGATATAAGATTTGATATCATTACCCATGTTGCTGCACATAGTCAGTTTCACATGGTTTCATGCTAGTTTAGTAGCAAGTATAAGTTAATGTTCTGTTATTATAGAGTTACTAGACATTAAGCCCGTTAAATTAACGGGCGCTAGAACATATGTAGTCAAACATTTATAAAAAACAGAATTGTTCTAGGCGAATTTTTGCCTGCGCTGCGCAAATTCACTAACATGAGAATTTATGCTCTGGTCTGCGAACGGTAACGTATTTACGTTTTTCAGACTATCACCCACAATGGTAAAACACGCCACAGCGTAAGGGTGCGAAGTTGCGCGTCTATCTACTTCGCTAGCGTAAATTCGCCAGAGGCGGTCCGTGGGGCACATCTGCAGTAGCACAATTCCACACACACAGGGACTGGATGCAGAGACACTTGAACTTTACATTAAGGCCGTTAAATTAACGGGCGCTAGAACATATGTAGTCAAACATTTATAAAAACAGAATTGTTGTAGGCGAATTTTCACCTGCGCTACGCAAATTCACTAACGTGCTAATTTATACTCTGGTCGGCGAACGGTAACGTATTTAAGTTTTTCAGACTATCACCCACAATGCTAAAACACACCACAGCGTAAGGGTGCGAAGTTGCGCGTCTATCTACTTTGCTAGCATAAATGATCACTCAATGGGAATTGAACACTAAAAGCACTGGTCAGAGGCATTTACCTTAAACACTTCACCACAGGCTTCCATTGAATTTAGTCTAAGTACTGGTACTGATAGCATTAGCATAAATTCGGTCTGTCGGCACATGCGCAGTAGCAAATTCCACGGACACAGGGACTGGACGCAGAGACACTTCAACTTTATTATATAGGATTAAAATTATATTACATGGGATACTATGAGGAAAATGGTTTTGCCATATGCTAGAGCTCTATGGAAAAGGGGGGCTTATAGATTTTATACCTGTGTGTGGATAATTTTGCACAGTACACTTATATTGATAGTGATGGTGTAAATGCATTTTGGGGGTCAGCCTTCAAGTATATAGGTTAAAGTCTGCAAAATGAACAGATTTACTACCTGTTTCTTACTGTCATCTTTGCATTACTGTATATTATGTCATTGACCCTGAGCAGGTGCCATGTCATTTGTGTTTAGGTCTTCCTGAAGCTGAGGTTTCTTGGTACAGAAATAAAAGCAGACTCCACTCTGTTTCCCATCATAGTGATGCATCTTTATCCATTGGAAATGTAACAAAGTCTGACCAAGGGATCTACACTTGCAGGGCAGCCAATGTCCATGGGGAGGTAGCAGAATCTACACAGCTACAGGTTCTTGGTAAGGTCACCAATGTCCATGCAGTCTACATTACCTATACCATTTATGAAGCCTATGTAAGTAGCAGTTATTTAGCTACTAAGCTACCTGCACATGTTTCGAGGTACAGAAGCATATGTTATATTGAAGGAAAAAACTTTCTGATTCCTTCATACAGAAACATTTGTGTGACATGTGGATTAGTGTATGCCTGGACTTGCAGGGGACCACCAGAGGGACCACTCTCACACTTAGATGTTAAGAATTGTCATTGGTTGGGACCCACTAGGGCCGGGGGACACTATGAAATCCTCTGGCGGGCTACTTGAACCCTAATGTGGTTGCAGACTTTTTTTCACATATAAGGTTTATTTATGTGCATCTGTTTTTTTCTCAAAATAGAAGCTCACCAGACTTCTCAAATTTTTCCAGACAACAAAAATGATGGAGTGGAACGTTTACGAACTCTTTTTGCTGAGATTGGCCCAGGCACCCTATCTGTCATGGCATCCCCTACAGGAAACAATCTCATGGTGCATCTTGGAGAATTGGCTTTCATAGGTAAGTGGCAGTACATAATTAAAATAGAGAAAGGCCCAAATGCAGTTCCATGAGAAAAACTTATCTCAGTAGAAGTCTAGGGGAAATTAGGAATTGAATTAGAAGTTAAGGTTTTATCATCAAATTAAATGTATCCCAAACTGCACCTCATTCCTGAGGCAGAAAGATTTGCGTCAGGCGATAAATAGGGTGTATTTGGGCAAAAATTCCATGGTATTCAGTAGACATAGTAGTGAACACCTGGGACAACACACTGCATAAGCACTGCACTTAACTACTTAAGGCAACTTTGTGCAAGAGATTGTAGCGAAGCATAGAAAGACTCAATTATTAATTACACAGTGGTTTCTGTGTGTCTATTATTGCAGCTGTTAGCTCATGGTATATGAACCCATTATTTTTTGTCCTTGTTCTTCACAATTCATAATAACATGACATTTTATATTGTTAGTAATGCTTATATAGATGCAAAACTTAATTATACTTAAGAACGAATGTAATAAAAGTTAAGCAATAACAAACACTTCTCAGATAGCATTTACCTGTTTCATAAAATTATCTGGTTGGTTCATGTGGGTCACTAGACCTTGCACAACTTACATTACTAAACAACATTTTGTAAAACTGGTAAACGTCCTGGAAACAGGTCTACAGGTCAGACATTTGCTTTAATATTCTCCTTGCCTCGTGCCAATCAAAATGCTTCTTATTGAAAAGGGATACTGAACTGGGGTATATTTTATGTTACTTTTGGGCAAAAAGTTATATTTTTGATACAGTAGGCTATCTGTATTATGATTACATTATTAGTTGACTCCTTTTTTAACTGTAATGAGACTTAGGCCTCTGCTTTTTGCTCTTCTGAGAATGTTTCTGCCTTCAGGCCTGTCTTTCCACCAAAAAGAGTTTACTGTGGAACTTTCCGTGAGAGTCAAATTTAGATGAAAGCCTGAAAGGTAAATGGAAAAGTCCTTGAAGGCTTGAAGTTGGACTTGAAAGAAAACATATCTTGGTATGTTTTCCTTCAGCTTATTGTGCTTTTGTTGTATTGTTATTTTTGCGAGAGACAGACATCTGTGTCAGTTTCTCGTGGATTTATAGCATGCTGCTCAGGATTAGATTTCAGTTTACACCTCTCTGGCATGAAACCTGCAGATGGGACACTTGAAACCATTTGCTATGTTAGGGAGCATCTAATAAATCACAGGCAAACAGATTTTATTGCATGTGAGCTTCTTCATGCACCTCATCTGTCTATTAAAGGTGCACCTAGCTGCATGCAAAGTAAAAACTGTTCTGTACTTTAATCTGTCCTACTGATTTTGCTTTGGCATTGAATCAACAACTTGTTTCACTTGTCTAAAAAGAGACAAGCAAATGTCTCTGTGGGGATTTTATTAGCCAATGGTCAATTTTAACATAAGGCTGTTTTAGCTACAATATACTGGTTTGTGTTTTTTGTGTTTTCCAGCCCTATTTTAGTCCATGCAGTGTAAGGACAGACTGAAGAATCCCATGGTTAAATTGTACTAACCCATAACACATCAGGTATAGATGTAGCAAAGAACTTTAAGTTAAGACTGGGAGAAATAAATAGCCTACAAAAAAAATGTTTAATAAAACATAAAATTTTTGATCAAGCTTCTGTTTGCACTATGCTCTGTAAAACATTGTTAGCACGTGTGCTAAACTTTATGCTTTATGGGCCAATTTATTGATGTTCCTATTTTTTTTCAAGATTTAAGCTTTTCAGCTCTAAAAATCTTTCATATGAAGAATGGTTTTATACACAATTTTTTCACTATTTAATCATAACAAATCGTAAAAACCACGAAACACTCTTAATGTAAAACTACACCATCTAAAATTTGTCCATAGTAAAGTTCAAAATATTTGGCTACGACAAGGTTTTAGAATTTTCCAAATTTTGTTTTGTTTTTTTTGCTTGTAAATGCATGAAAAAGTAAGCAAAGGTTTCTAGGTTTTCTTATTCTGATCCTTGTTTTTATTCATTTTTATATTCAGGTCTTTTAATAAATGGGTAGACATTGGTGCTTTTTCCAAGTGAGTTTAGTCATGGTTGAAAAAATCACAAAACGCAAATTTGGATTTTGATAAATAGTTCACCCATCTCTTCATCTTTGTTTCAGTCTTTGTTTCAGTCTTTGTTTTGTGTCTGATGTTGGCAAATGACAGATGTCCCCTGCCCAAATGGGTGATTGGATATATTCACAAATGGTCAAATAGTATTGACCAGATCATTAAGACCATTAGCTAAATGGTGCTAACCATGTCACTTCGAGGATGTTGATGGGAGTGATAAATAAAGAAAAAGAAAGTGCAGAAAGTATTCCTTAAATTGTGTGCTGTGCAGATGTGCACATCTTTCCCAGAATCCAAAGCATAGACATTTATCTGGATTCAACTTCACGTTCGATTACTGTGCATGCCCTGTTGAAACACCCAAACCTCAACAGTTATTTGTAGCAGCACCATTGATATATTTGTATAGCTAGCAGCAAAGTAGACTTCCAGTTCAAATATTAGCATGTGCTCCCTGGCCCATTTTTCATGAAAAAGGTTTACTGACTCCATTATAATGTCACCACATCTCCTTATATTCAGGCATAACGGCATGTACACTGCTAATTATAAATGAAAGACTGCTGAGGAAAATATTTTTTTGCCAGATACAAATCAGGTAATGTTACAAGTTGCTGGAGCAGTATTAAAGTTGTTCATAACTGTGGTTAAAACCAAACAACTGTGGACAGCTACTTATGCCCACTAGTCGACTATTACAAGAATGTAAAAAAACAGTTGAAAACATGAGAAAGTACATTTATAAATGCTGCGCTGAACATAATGATAAAAGATGTTTATTTCCTGACACTGAGGGGCTTATATTTCAAATGTTGGGGGCAGATTTACTAAATTCACATGTATTCACATGAATGATTTGAAGTTCAATCGAATTTTCAAAAAGATAAAAATTTCGAATATGCAAATTAGGTAAATTCGACCAGTGAATTCAGTAAATTCGATCGGATCGAATGATTTGAATAATTCGAATAAAAATCTATTTGAATATTCGAATACTCGACTATCGAATTACTTCCCCTTTAAATTTTTATTCGACTGCCTAGTTCACCAGTTTCAATCTACGGAAGTGGCTTTGACGGATTTTTCGATCGAAAAGCGATCGATTTGATTGGTCGATCGAATTTTTATAATTCGATCGTTTGATCCAATCGAATTGCTTGTAAATCCTTCGAATTCGAAGGATTTTAATTCCCTAACTCTTCCCATGGTCGAATTTCGAATTTTTTTCAATAAGAAATTCGACCAATAGTAAATCTGCCCCTTAGAGGTTTTTTTACCTTGAATGACCACGAAATTCGAATAGTATTGGATGTCTAAAACTCAAACGATTATTACCGACCTAAAAACTCGAATCTAAATCGACTAAACTCAAATCAAGTTTTTTCTCTGTCAGGAAGGCTATTAACATCTTCCAATGAGTCACTGGACCTCTGCCATTGACTTCTACATGAACTCTGCAGGTTTCAGGTGGCAAATAGTCCAATTTGAGTTGTTCCCAGGGTCAAGCTGTGATAAATCTCAAATTCGCATTTGGATTATTCCCAACTCAAATTTGTGAGTTTTGACCAAAAATCCAACTAAAATAAATCTGCCCCTAAATGATTTTCTCTTGAAAAGTGTTGGAAGCATGTATTCTGCATGAAATGCTAAACATAGATTCAACTGCAACAAAAAGCAACCAAAAAGGCATATTACTACATACCACCAGATTTTTAAAGGGATACTGTCATATAACAATATGCAACTGTACAAATAAGCGCTATGCCAAGGGCAGCCATGTTTATTTATCTGGTTTCCAGTGGGCACAGAGAAGCTAACAATAGTTATTGCTATGTGTTGGCTTTAGTTGATTGCATTCTCTCTTTGCAACTCTTTTCTAATATAGGGGAAAACTGAATCGATGGCAGCAGACATTTGCTTTTCATTCTTATAACTGCCAATGATATCAAAGATTATTATTGACTGCTATAGATTACATCTAGCTGCCAGAAAGAGATTTAAAGATTGACTTGTTAACTCCCCTACTTTTGGCAGTAGTTCTGGAAAGTTGCAACCAGTAGTGTTATGCAGCCATAGGCAAGGTTCCTTTGCCAGCATCTGGCGTGCACAAAGAATGCAACATTTCAGCATAGTTGTACAATCCCATCAGTATTGGCTGAACTTAGTGGTAACTGACACTTAAACTAATTGGAAGCCCTTACTGGCGCTATATTGTTCCAGGGAAATCACAGTTTTCTTTCAGTACATCTGAATAGTTGTGATTTCTAATAGTTCAAAACTATTTGAAAGTAACTTAGGGGGGTGGTAGCCTGAAGCACAATAATGGTGAGATTTGCTTGGTCTGTTAGAGTCAGATCTGGGGTAACAACTGACTTGTTGCCCTAGATGTTCTTGCAACTGTTTATGAATAACAGCAATTTTCCCATATATCTATAAGCTTTCTATGACTTAAGGGGACCCTGGACAAATTTTAAACTTTAAAGGGGGTGGTGGCAGATGGGGAGATTAGTCATCCAGCAACAAATCTTCTCTACTTTAGGCAATTGATTGGAAATCTTGTGCACCATACTGGTAAAAAAAAGGTACTTTTTTTGGCAGCTTGGTTGAGGGGGCTTTAATGAAACATCATAGGGGCAGATTTACTAAAGGAGAAAGTGACTAACACTAGCAAAAATTCACCAGTGTGACATAATTTTGTTACTTACGAATTAACGAATGCAGCCCCCCTTTGCTAGTAAAGGAGATAGACACTAGCGTTGCTTCGCACTCTAACGCCAGGCAAATTTTCACTCTGTCGAATGGACGTAACTCCACAAATTCATTAAGATGCGGATTATACTGAATGTTACCTCTATCACCAGACTTGCCATCGCCAGCTCTGACCTGGCGAAGTGCATTGGAGTTCATAGAACATCCTCAATCTTCAGATACTTACATCATAATTTTTGAGTGTAATATCTTCAAAAAACGCTGGCGTCTTTTCAATTTTTTCAGGACGTTAGGCTGCAAAAAGCATGAAAGAAATGTAGGGGCACCCGGTTTCCCCCATATATTTTCTACCATATGGCACATTATTTAACTGTGGGCTTATGTGTAAAACTCTATTGACGTTTCTAAGGTTCCCTTGGCATGTCTAGTTATCAGTTTAAATGTAATGTATTAGATGTACCACATAGCTCCATTCCACTAGCACAGATTCGCTTTGATTTGCTCACTCTGCCGAAGTAACGCTAGAGAAAGTTCACCAGTGTTGGGCACCCTGACGCAACTTCGCGTTGTCTGAGTGAATTTTCGCCTGGTGAAGTGTTGTGATGCGTGCAAAGCCATCGCTGGCGAAATTTGTGTTGCAAAAGCCATTTGGTCGCTAACTTTGCACTGAAGTTGTTGAAGTCTGTAATCAGTCAAAAAGGACGTGAACATGGTCGCTAACATCCACAAGCGTCTTTTGCACAGCTGTTTTGTGCTAATGAAACATATTATATTCCCCCGACACTGCATCATTTAGTGCCTGCTATACTAGTCCGACAGTCCCAGCCATTTTGTGCCTGAGACAACTGATATGAAATGTACTTGTATATTTGTAAAAAAAAAAACCAATGCTTGACTTAATGTAGATTATTTGTCTTGGATTGGGACCTTATACTTAAATCTATTTTTAAAGTATGTTTTAACCTTACTGGGTGTTTTACAACCCTCGTGATGATTTGGTAAAGGAGCATTAATTTTGTTTCGAAGTGAAACCTTGTATTTTCATATCTGATTTCTAGAGTTCACAGTTGTTTCATGCGTGTATGTTTACATAGGTACAGCTTTATTTACATAAGTGGCTAAAACAGTGGTCCTTCCAGTAATTGATAACTTTTTGGTTTGCATTCTCCAGTTCTGCAGGGGTCTCCCATGACTGTGTGTATAGAAAGGAAATGTGATATTTCACAGTTATGGCTTGTTATGTTGTTGAACGTGGAAAGTTTAGCTGCTTTACATATTACTGAAATGTTAGCAATCCAAAGCAGTAATATTGTGTGTTTTTGTCATGTCAGTGTCTTTGTGGAGACTTATTCTAAATTACGATCAGAATTGTCAGTGCTTGTCCCGTGCACATTTTGTACTATAGTTTTGTGTAAAAAAAGTAGAATTGTGAGGGGAACAAATTTGTCCTAATTCTTTAGATCTTTAGCCTGCCTAATGAACACACCTAGCTCCAAACTTTAGTAGAGCCAGCATGCTGGAAATTAAAATATCATGTTTTACATAGGTTCTCTAGGGACAATTAATATCAATGCTATCATTATATCTGTCTTGTTTGTTCTTGGATAATACACTCTCTTGTGGCCTGGGCAACATCTGTGAACCAGAAGTGGTTCCATGTTTGCCACTCAAAATGGCACAACAATTAAGCTTAATTATTCTCTCAAGGTTTATTTCTTCTAGAACAGTCTGGAACTTTTTTTCAACAGTTTCCTTCTTGCATATTGATTTGGCCAAAGGGAAATCCAACATAAATTGGGTGGTTTGTGCCTTACTTAGCAATTAAGTAAAAACCGCACATATTTCACAGCAACATTTAGGGGCAGATTTACTAAGGGTCGATTTCGAGGGTAAAAAATCCTCAAACACGACCATTGGAATAGTTGGGGAAGTAAAATCCTTCAAATTCGAATATCGAATTCAAAGGATTTTACCGCAATTCGATTGGTCGAACAATCGAATATTTTCTATTCGATCAATCGAATGATTGTAACCATTAGATTGAATATTTTTATTCGATCAAAAACAATGAAAGCCAATTCGGTAGCTTTGATCTGGCGAACTAGGCAGTCGAATAAAAATTTAAAGAGGAAGTAATTCGACTGTCGAATAGTCGAATATTCGAATAGATTTTTATTCGAACTAATCAAATCATTCAACTGGTAGAAGTGGTCTTCAAAAACATTCGAAAATTCGATATTTTTGAAAATTCGATTGAACTTCGAACCCTTCATGTGAATTTAGTAAATCTGCCCCTTAGTCAAAGTAACTACATGAACGAAAAGTTGGCAATTGCCAAGCACGCCTTCACAAAGCACACTATAATAATTATTGCAGTATTCGATGCGAGTCACATACGCAATTTGAATATAAAGTGCAAATTGAAACTAAAAAGCTGGTAAAGCTAACTTAGTTTCTTTAATTGCATGTCAGGAGCTGAGTGACACAATATCTTATAATCAATCATTGCCATTTATAATATTAAACGTCCTTATAGGACTAGACCCTTCTATGGTGCATTCACTGCCTGTAGTCATATGGGTAAATTCACTAAAGTGCTAAGCATCAAACGCTAGAGCTTATTTGCCAGCGTGACATCATTTCGCAACTTCGCCAATTCACTGCCAGTGTCCCTGGAAAATTCGCCAGTGAAGTAGATAGACTAGCACAACTTTGCACCCTTACGCCAGGTGAAGTTGTGCACTGATGATGGGATGTAACTACGCTAATTCACTAAGATGACCATTTTACTGAACATTACCTCTTGCACTAGACGTTACTTCGCCAGGTCAGACCTGGTGAAGTTCAATACAATAGATAGGAGTTGGAAAAAAAAAACTTGGCATCTTACTTTTTTTAGGGTGATAGTCTGAAAAATAGCGTCATTTTTTGGGGGTTACCCTCCTTCCCCCCCTACAATTCCTAGCATATGGCAACTCAACTATACAGTGGGCACATGTTTAGGGCAATAGGACAACTTTATTTTATTTATTAAAGGTTTCCTGGGCTTGTGTAGTGTAATGTATTGGCTATAACATATACTTCTATTATACGTTTAACTTCGCGCCGTATGCAAATTAGGCATCAATAGCATAAATGCACTTTGCCTGGAGGAGTAACGGTAGTGCAACTTCGCTACTGTTCGCCTCCCTGAGCGCAACTTCTCATTTTAGTGAATTAGCAGTGGGCTGCTGAAAATTCGCCTGGTGAATTGTGGCGAAGCCATCGCTATTGCATTTCCGCCGCTTAGTGAATTTGCCACATACAGTAGTTTTTGCTTTACTGTGAAATATTCCTACCAAGTGCTGCTGTTGATGCATAGACACATGGTATTGAAAAAAGTACATTCAAATTTGAAGGTTTTTTAGGAATTTATTAAAACACTTTCCAGTGACCCCATCATCAAACATTTGGAATTTAGAAGTTGTGTGGTTTTCTTATGGAAATTTGCTTGTAATATCCCCAGATGTAATTATTTAACTTGTGAGATTGCTTATAAAATGTCAATGTGCTTGAAAGTATTTCTCTTTGCAAAATCACAACATTTGGAGTTGTTGATAAACCTTATCTTGGTCAAAAAGATGGATTTAAATGCAAAGTCATTCCAGGTGTTACACCAGCCATTGTGAATCATTACCTAATTAACTTCCACCTAATGGATGGAAAATACATTGATGATGTCATTGTGATATCATATGCATGAGACACGCCAAGTGATAAAAAAAAGTTTTTTTTGAAATTGAAATGTTGCCATATATTGCACTCTCTTAAAAACTTTACAGTGCTGCAGAATGTGTAAGTGCTTTATTAATATGTATTAATAATAAATAAGTGCTAACATATTTACACACTGTTCCTTCAGGCTGACAGAACTTGGTATTGGTGCTTTGGGACTGGAAGCAATGGATGCCTAAAATCTTTAAAAATAAACCTGATCTTGGTGACCATTAAAGACTAGGGTGCTTTCATGATCTAAAATGCTTATGAAACAAAATTGGCATTTATAACACAATGACCTGTGTCAACATGGTTTCTCTCTAGGCAAATAATTTGCCCTCAAGGAACCAATGTTCGGCTTAAAAACTATGGACAACACTGCATTCAAGTGTAATATCTATAATCCAGAATGTATAGAAGCTAGGCCTTAGAGCTCCAAAAACCATTAGAACAATATTAGGATTGATTTGGGATTAAATGTAAATTATCATTAAATACGAGAGATAGGGAAAGAGTACATAATTAAAAATGAAGTTTTTAAATAAAAAAAAAAAAGATCGCCATGGGAACAGTATAGCAGCATTTCATAGATTCTGGATAAGGTGTTTTACAAATAATAGCTTCTATAATTGTAGCAGCACTATACGAGTAATGATTATGGTAGACACTTACCCAGAACGATAATAGATTAATGAAGTAAATAACATATGCTTTGTAGAAAGACTCATCTATTTAACCAAAGAGTCAATAAAAAATATTAGGTAGGTAGTTGCCTCGCTATTGTTGGAATGCAAATGCACAATATTCTCATGGCTTGTTATTAACCCAGATTCAATTGAATAGTCTTTCTTAGGGAAAGATACTGGATTATTGTTTCATACAGTGATAGTATAGTTAAAAATTAAAACTGAAATAAAGTAAACCAGAGTTCAGGAACAGTAATTTATAATAAGCAAGATGTACTTTGAGTTATTGAAGCACAAATGGAAAACAGCATTGTTGAAAGACATAATAATCAAATGCCTGTCATCATACTGAAATAATATCAATGAATACCTCATGTGGAAAGTTTAAGTAATATCTCTTAGTGGCCTCATATTTTATTATAACCTTTTTTTATTCTTGGCCCTTTTGTAAGGTAAAGTTTAACACAGTCAAATATGGATGGAGTGCAGTATTAGGGCAAAAAAGGAAAGGAGACAATCAAAGAAAAACAAAAATCTCTAAAGGAAAAATAGAAGAGCTATACAATTTATCCTGTTGCTGGTCTTTATTTTTCTTTTGTAAAAGTGTATTTAACACTGCTGCTATATCCTAGATTACTCTTGTTGTATTCCCTTACGTTTTTTTCATAAACTGCAGATTTCTCCCGAGACTGCAGTAGAAAAAAATACTTATTTCCCATTATATAGGAATTCTGTAAAACTTGAAATGCATGTAGTGATATGGTTGGGAATTCTGCCTGATTTTAGCCTTTCTATTGTTGGTCAAAGTATTTGTTTTGTGAGGAGAGAATATCTGTTCTGGAAGTTGCATCCATCAGTGCATGAATGCAGCATTTACAAACCAGGAATGATGGTATTATCTTCTTATGAACCCTTACTGGTTCTAAAATGTCTATTTTAAGAAGTCTGTTTAAGTGCTTAGCTATGAAAGCAATATGGCAGCTTCTAGCCAATGGCGTACCTAGATATTACTAGGCCCCACAGCATATGCAATGTAGGGCTCCAAAATATTGGAAAGTTGGTATTCTACCAAGATATGTTGACAAAGCTCATTTATTTGGGCCTCACTGAGCCCTCTACACACCTGAGCCCCCAGCTACTGCAGGTTCTGCTTCTATTCAGGTATTCATATAAATAGCTATGGAGTTGATACAACTGCCATTATATATCTTGTATATTTTGTACGTGCAACATTATGGAGCTAATTTTCTTCCACTTGAAGCAATGGAACTAGGTCTAAAATCAGTGCATAGCATAAGCTATTCATAGAGTAAATAACTGGTTAGAAATAATGTATAGTTTATGTATATTGTATAGTCCACCTGAAATGCAAGTGGAGGCAGATTTATTAATTTTCAAGTTCAAGTAGAGATCAAAAACTCATGCAACTTTTTCTGCAATGGCTGCAGTTTTTTTTATTCTCGACCACTAGCATATTCAATAAAAAAAATCTCACACTAGGCAGAATAGTCATGATCATGTTTTGATGCAAAAGAAAATTAACATTATTTCCATTGGGGAGCTGAATAATATTTTTTTAAAAGAATCAAGACAGCCACTTACATGTTTAACAACCAGTTGATCACTAACATAATCATTTATTTTACCTACTGTAGTACTTAATATGGACCAGAAAAACACCTCTACCAGGTGTCATTTTTAATAGATATTAATTGTTTTAATTAGACCTAGGAATGTAACTTGCTTTGGCTTCCCTTGCCCATGTATAAGGTTAGAACTCCACAGGCAACTTTGATTCGATTCCGGTGGATCCGATGCGCTGCATCAAAAATGCAGGCGTTAAGTTGGATGCAACGGAAATAGGGTAAGCAATAGCAATGTTGGATGCTGTTGCAGCGTTCATCTGACATAAATGTTGTGTCGGCATCTGACAGTCGTAGGATGAGCACTGTGACAGGATCTGACATTTGTATTTCTTACCTTATTTTTCGTTGCATCAGATTTGACGCTTGCGTTTTACCACATCGCATCCGATCTGCCAGAATCACATCGAAATCACCAGTGGAGTTCTACCCTTGTAGTCTGTCACTAACCACAACAAGCCAACATATATCTGTATATATACTTCCTGTATATCTCTATGACTGTTTTGTTGTGTACAGCTCACAATATTGTAAATGAAAAAATATGTGTGTGTGCGATTCATCAGAATGCTGACAAGTGTATCCCAGGGAGAAGTGAGATTACAGGTCAAGTGGATTATCTTGCACAATGTGTACTGCATGTTTTGCTAAGAACCACATGGTGTGCCTCTTCTTTCTACATAAATATATCTTCATAGCAGGGATTCTAAAGTCAGACTTAACATCTTTGTGGCATTCCTGCAAGCTTTGTCCCTACAAAGCATTACTGTCTGCTTATATAGACAGGTAGGAATAGACACAGATACAATAGATCAGATAGATAGATGTGATAATATATCATGTAAACAAATAGCTTTACAGATATTCACAGAAATTCAACTGTAGCTTTGAAGAGCAATAATGCTAGGAAATGTACCGTATTTAGTGTGCATTGTGTCAACTAAGCATACCAATGTATTTTGCATTTGCAAAAGTTTTTATCCATGTTCATGATCTTCTGTAGCATTCCATCAGCTAAATAAGAAATCTTTATCTAGATATTTGTGATAATGATAGATTTCATATGTTTCTTCTCCATTTAAGCACTTTTATATAAATAAGTTAAAAGTGCTTACATCTGCCAGTTACACCCTGGCACAGCATCAAGAGAGGGCCCCAGAGAAAGTGAGATAGCGCTATGAGCTTTAGCTGGTATTAAATTGGTATTATCAGTTGCCAGAAATCATATTAGTCAGGCAACACACCCAAATAATTTGTGTCCCCCACCAATTCATGATTTAGCTGACGCCTCATAGCATGGGAATCTGATATAAACAAGATGAGAGCTTTACGTTTCATAAGTATAAATACTCAGCGGAGGTGCATGAAAATACAAGGTCAAAAATCAGTAATATATTTAAAATTGTCAAGTATATATGTTATCAGCCTGGTTGTACAGGATATAATTCTCACTATAAAGCATACAGTAAACATTGTAAAAAATCAAGAACTCCATATGGCTATTCATAGTTATTTCTGGCATTTTCATCAACAATTATTCATGTTCTCAAACATAATAGGGTGCTTCTGCCATGCAGTAAGGGGAGACCCTTCCCTTGCCTTGGGTGACATTTTTCAAGGGGATGCAAAAAACTGCAGCAAGTCTTTTTAAGTACTAAACTGCCCATTTATTAACAGAAGGTTCAGCCTTTTAGGTAAAAAAACAATAGTGCTATATACACTAGTATCCCCACCCACAAGATGGTGACTAGAGCAGCAGGATGACTATTCCTAATTGTAAAATCCCTGCAAACAGAGTAATAACATATTAGTATGATATGAGCTCAAAAAGTCATCACAGCTGAAGCCAATTTTTCGATACAGTACATTTACCATTAAGTTCAATAGATTTTTCAAGTCACCTTGTTATTTGCACCTTGCCTTCTGTATTGCTTCCTTAGAAGCAACCTTAGGCCATCCCCAATTTTCACAGATGCACTAGGGGGGAGCAGAATTAACTCTTTTTTACTATATGCATATGTTCAGTACAGGGTTCTTTTGCACCTGACTGTGCACCCTGTAACTTGCACCAGATTTTGTATACATCAAGAGGTGCAGAACTAAGCCTGAACCCAAAAATGCAGGACCTGGTGAGCTGTGGAGAGCTAATTTTGTACCTTAAGCTTTTGAGCATTTGTTTGTTGTCTGTTGGATACATTTTCTGTAGAACTTTAAATAAAGGTTTTGTGGTGTGCTAATGTAACTAAAAGTGCACACAATATTGTTAAAAGTCTGGTCAATGCAATCTTAATGATCTCTACAAACCAAAAATGCATTATTTATCTATCTTGCTTATACAGGTATGGGACCTGTTATCCAGAATGCTCGGGTCCTGGAGTTTTCTGGATAACAGATCTTCCTGTAATTTGGATCTACATACCTTAATTCTACTAAAAAATCATGTGAACATTAAATAAACCCAATAGACTTTCTGGATAATAGGTTTCCAAATAAAGGATTCCATACCTGTACTGTAAAGCATTGCTATTATGTTCAATCATTTACAAATATATTAAGGTGGCGATAGTGACATTTGGTGAAAATTTGGTATACTTTTTATCTCTACAGGATGTCCACTGAAAGGCCACATAATCCCCAACATCACATGGATTCATGAGAATCAACCTCTGGGCACTAGTGCAAGGCTGAGACATGAACTTTTAGAAAGTGGTCAGGTTCTTCGACTGACAAACATAAGCAAAGAACACCAAGGCGAATACAGATGTATCATTAAGAATCCATCTGAATCCGTTATTCAGAGAGCTTTTCTCTCCATTCAAGGTAAAATTAAACTTGAAGTAAGAATACTTTGGTTGTCTTAAAATGTATGGTATTTCTTAACTGGAAATGAAGCAAGGTAAATAATGAAAATGTTTCCTGTAGTATAAATGTAAAGCTTGTATTTAACTCTTGCTCAATTCCTATAATGATAAGTGTTGCATTGATCTGTACAGCATCACATGAGTACCAGTGGTCTACTGTTGGCTTTACACCATGTTCAGCATCATGTGGTAACCGTGGAATCCAACATCCACAGCTGAGGTGTGTATTGGACAAGGAAGAAGTCAACATGTCTTATTGCTATGAAAAGCCAAGACCAGCCATAAAGCCCACTGCCTGCAACAGAAGAGACTGTCCAGCAAGGTTTGTAGAATGGCGCCATATAGCAATGGTATATTGCATATCCCCCTCCCCTGCAGAAGCTATGTAACATGGCACAGCCCCCAACATATGCTGAATTGTAAAGCCCACCAATACCAAAGTGGCACAGCGGTTCTTTTTTCTGATCCTGAATTCCATTTAGATTAGATTTAAAAAAGACATGTCAAGTTCAGCAATTCCAAAACCCTATACAGCCTAATCCCAAACAAACATAGAATGTCAGCATAACTTATTCCATATTGGCAGATCGCTATTTAGTTACTAATGATTATTTACATGTATCTCCTGTATAGTGCCTCTTACGCTGTGTAGGTAATCTATTTTGCTGTGCTTATTGTGTGGTTTCTTTTTACATTGGTGCCTAAAATTGCTCCAGTGCTCATGTTCTTGCATATATTAGACAAACACTAGGCAGAATAAGTTTTATATCAAACCCTTTTTTATACTTATTTTATTGTTTTTTTTTGCCACTACTGTCCAGTATTAGGTGCTACAAACACTCATGCTATCTTACTTGTTAATAATTCCCTTTTCATCACTTGTCTAAATTATTTGTACATCTTTGATATTTATAGCTTTTTATTTATCCACATTGAACCATGTCTGCTATATCTCTGCCGCTGTGTTGTAATGTAAAGTATCTCCCCATGGACCTATCCATATGCAGCTGTTGTAGAGTATGATAGATGAATCCTTTTCTCCTAGATTGAATGGGCCACAGACCATACCAGTCCTGCTAGATGCCCCCTTCAGTCATGACTTGCCAGTGTGACATCATACTAAAATAATAGTTTTACTGAAACTTGGAAATAACTTTCTACATAAAATGTGTTAAATATTCTGTACCATTTCTAAAATATCCCTTCTCTAGACATTGTCTCTCTAGAAGCAGGATTTTTCATCAGGGTATTTTTGGTGGACATTTAGCTCTAGTACATCATAGCCTGCACCCTGCCTACATGAAATAAATGTATTTCAGAAATAAACAACTCTGATTATGCATAGATGTTTTTTTTATTCCTATGAGATGAAGTTTCTATTTACTTGATGTTTTCACTTAAGTTCCAAATGTATGGATTTACATAATCTTGCTGAGGCTAGAAGTGGTGTTTATATAAAAATGTTTAGGTAAGGTTAATATATTAGACCATCATGGCTGTCCCCACTCATTTGATCAAGTACAGAGCAACCTACAGTACACTAAATTTAGACAGAGCAGTTCCCCAAACCCAGCCTTACCCTATTGCCACATTATTTTCGTGACAATATTTTTGTACTGATATTTTCTTCCACACTTCCCATGTAAAGTTACATGTGACAGTAGTCATTGGCCTTGCATTTCCCTAGTCAAGTTCAATATTTCATATATGCATGTTTTTGACTTGTTTTAAATTGGTCTCAGACGAATTGGCATATATATAGTGTCCATATCACATGCCTCTTCTCTCTCTTTCTCTGTATTTTACATATAGTATATATGATCATATGTCTATAGAGAGCCCAGCTTTTTGTGATTAATGTCAGTGCTTTTAATGTGCTGACAGAAATATTTCAGCAGAAATAATTTATGCATTTGTATTCCCTTCCTTAGGTATAGGAAAGCCTCCTGCTTTGTAAGTCCTGGAATGTATGCACCAAATTTCACAGATGATGATTTCAGAGCACTGTGGGCTTTGAAAATGATGAGCATAAACCACAAATCTGCATTAAAAGCCAGGAGGTCCCTTTTCATGCCAGTAATCTCTCTCTGTGTTTGATGAGAGAGCAAGGCATATATATAATCATGATAAGTTGCTCTGCTTCCCTGCCACTATTTTATTACTACAAGTTTTGTTCTCCATAGTACATAGAAACATGGGATGGTGTTAAAATAAATAGCAACTATGAACAACAGAATTTGAATCCAATGCGTTATCCAAAGCACTAGCACCGTGTTCCCAGCAATAAGCTACTGACCTACCTATATATGAACAAAGAGATAATGTTTAGATTAACCACTCTAGTTCATTTAGTGGTCTGAATGCCCCCATAGTGAATGCTTTTACATCATTCTCTGGAATCTTTAATCCCCCGTGCAATTACAAGGAGGTATTAACGGGTTGTAACAACTCCGCTCTGCTGAATGGATTGTTACAGTGCATTAACCATAACGTTAAATGTAAAACATTTTTATATATATTTTTGTACCAATTGGGTTCTTTCATTGCATCCAATTCCAAACAATCATAAATCAGCCACTACAGCTTTCTTAATTCTGTTACACGCTTGGTTAAAACTCTACCCATGTATATGGGTTCTAGGAATTGATTAAAACCATTGCATGGAAACCACTGCTATAGAATAGGGTGTACACATTGATCACATCTCAACCATGGAAACAGTCCTAATTCAAATATTTGCCACCTAAAACCTGCTGAGTTCATGTACAAGTCAATGGCAGAGGTTCTGTTGAGCCATTCCAATAGCCTTCCTGACATTTGAGTTTTTTTCTAGAGTAAAACTCGGTTTGTACGAATTGAATACAAATGGAATAAGATTCAAATTTTTGGGTCAGAACCATTTGATCAAATGTTACCCATTCAAATGTTTTCTTACATAACCTCCCAGTCGAATTGTGAATATATTCGAATTTTCAAAAATTCACATGAATTTGAAATTCGACCTTTGATAAATGGGCCTCCCCATGTATGTTGGACACAGTACCTTTCAATATATACGGTACAGTTAACCCAGCCATGCCACTATTATACTCTTCTACCTGATGCAATGCAATTGTAAGCACATTATTTTAATGAAACCAAGCTATTTATTTATTATACACAACATAGGGCTTGTTTCCAAACAAAAGTAGCAATGTGCAAAAAAACACGTAGAAAAGGTGCAAGACACAGAGTGCAGTTGCACATACAATATGTAGCGGCCCCATTAATGCTTTATGACTTGCATCACTACTCCTAGTATATGAGCGTGTATCCAAAAACGGGCCAAGGGTTATTATAACACCTATGTGGCACCAGGTGCTTCTGCACTTTGGACAGTGACCACAATGACTTTCCTGCTCTGTGATTGGAAGCCTGCTGTAATATAGCAGGTAGTTATTCTTGTTTTTTCAGCTGTGCTCTGCTATTAAAACTGCCTGCTTGTGATGTATTTACTGAACAAGTTAATTTGCCAAACATTCTTACACTCTGAAGCCAAATATTTTATACTGATCTTTAAAACCTTATCCTCAGCGGTCTTGCGCGACTCACCTAATTAATGCTGAACTTCCATTCAACCATAAATCTGACATGATAACACATCTCTTAGGGAACGGGGGTGGGGTTGCCAACATTATAGGAAAAATATATATCACAAATACTTACATAAAATTTGTACTGTATCCGATGTTCATTTCAGTTGTAAACACGTTGATGTTGGCTGCAAAGGCATATACTTTATAGTGAAAACATCATGGACAGCTCCACACAAAATAGATGTGAATGCTATAGAAATGGAAAAGGGATGAATTTGGTGACTTAACTGGGCTTTTCTGCATAATATAAATTTTCTGTATGATCTGACTTGGATGTGTTGATCCATCACAAAGTGCCTTTCTCATCTTTGCATCTTGAGAATTTAGTTGATACAGATGTGAATCTTTGGCCAGCTGACTGTAAAATGGTCCAGTGGACTGAAGTTCTCTTCTTTCCACTTGAAACAACAACATCATTCTTCTAAGTGTGTTCAGTATCAGTGCCTATTGTAAATCCACTTTTCCATGTCATAGGCCACGTGATACGTTTTATTCTCAAATGGAATCTAGCCCAAAGGATTTATTGGCAATTTCAAGCCTATAACTGTAAACCAGTAATGTTTATTGAAGTTCATGTACTCATAATCAATTTCATTTTTGTCATGAACGGGGTCATTGTGAATGTAGCTAAAACCTAAGTTGTATTAAAATAAACGTGTACAGTGCTGAGCAATAGTCAGTCTGCTTCACATTCATTTTTATACTCTAGGTGGATGGTCACGTCCTGGTCATCTTGCTCGCAGAGCTGTGGTGGAGGTTTTCAGACCCGTCGTGTCACTTGCCAGAAACTGACAAGTATGGGACTCCCTCTCGCTGTATCAAATGATGCCTGCACTGTCTCTTCTAAGCGACCTGTTGACAGTCAGAGCTGTAGTAGGCAGCTGTGTGTTGAATGGACAACATCCGTGTGGGGACAGGTAAGTGTTATCAGCAAATTATGTTCATGTTGAGTTATACCAACACAATGATTATCGGACAATAAGTAATCTAAAGTTGGTGATAACTATAGATTAGAAATACATTAACAAAAAAATCACAGTGAAGAGTATTCCACATTTTAGCTGGTCTATAAATTGTATCATTGGCTAAAACAAATGTTTATAAAGATGGTGGCACATGCAGGTTTGGTCTCCCAGTGACAAATCTCCTCTTCTTCAGGCAACTAATTTCTCCTAAAAGCTTTCCTGCCGGCAATATTGTGATTTGGCCGCAGGATGGCACTTCCGAAGTTGCCTCATAAAGATACTTTGGGTGACTTTGGAAAGCCAAAGCGATCTGAGTGCCATCCTGCCAGCGGGAAGGCTTTTCGGGGAAATTAGTCACCTGAAGAAGTGGAGATTTGTCGCTGGGCAACTAATCTCCCCGGAATTCCCACGTGTGCCACAGCCCTAAAGTTTCCAAAGTTCAGATGAGAACTAACAAGTATGTTTTTTTATGGAATTTAAGGGGGTTATTTATTAAAGTCCGAATGCCAAAAACGTGAAAAATTCATGTTTTTTTACTATAAAAAGGGGAGGGGAAAACCCCTAAAATTATTATTGAACCCCATTGGTGTTAAAAGTCCGAATAAAAAAGCACTTCAACTCAGACCTACCGAGTTCATGTAAAAGTCAACGGGAGAAGTCCTGAAGATATACTGATCTGTGCTGGGTTCCGTGCAATAATCTGGAGTTCAGCATCAAATTTAAAAAAAATTGCACAATTAAAAGTTTTTTCCCGCACAGGAAATTTTCAGGAAAACTTATTGATAAATAATATGGAAAAAACTGTATTTGGTCAGAGTAGTTTTCAGAAAATACTTCAATATTTTCAGATTTTGATAAATAACCCAATTGGTGTCCTTTACGTACTGTATGGTATAAAGGTGCAGACCTGCACAAAGCATCTTCCATTGTATAATGTACTTTTATTTGTGCCCAAGTGTACCTGAGAGCTACTAGAAGGGACAGGCTCAAACATTATAATACAGTAGGTTATTTTATTACAACAATGTCTTACTGTCATGAAATATAATTTTGGACAGTATAAAACATTATGATAAATCATCCTCTGGGAAACACAGGGAAAAACACCCCTAATAATTTAACATTGAGTTGATTATTGCACCGTTTGTGTTACTTATGTGACATAGCTAATGGGGTTTCCAGGTCTATCTATATTGTTAAGTCAGCTATTGTGCCATATATGTGTATGTAGGAATACCTCAGCTGTTATTTCTGGGGCAGCATTTCTCTTAAAAACAGCAGCTCGTGTCTTCATATACTAAAGGGGACTGTCGTAATCCAATTAACTGGTAATAACTAGTAACTATTATTAATTTCTTTCAGAAGTAGGTTTCATTATGACTTCCTTTTTTAATGTCTTTCAGCAGTGCATTGCAAACTGCAGACTTGTGCTGGAATCAGCTGGTCAGACTAGGTGAAATCTGTCACCAACTCACAGCATAAGTGTGCAGCTAGAAAAATAATGTCAGGTTTAGGACCCCACAAATAAATCCTAAATAGATAAACAAGCGAAAGAAACAATTCCCAAAAACTATTTGTGAAACATTTACTCAACATCCACTACAGTCTAGAGAATTTCTGTAATAGAGTTATTTCCCCTTTCACTTTCCAAGTGCAAGAGTGTGGCCACAGAATGGGCATCACCAGCTTTTAAACATTACACGCAGAAGACCGTTGCAAACAGAAAATTGGGAACAGGAATAATTGAAAAAAAAAATCTGTCAAATATTCCTTTGTTTTCCTATACCGAATAGGTCTTTTATGTTATAAACTTTGCCCTGTGGCTCTGGGAAGCATTGTGTTTGTTGTTATTTTGTGTCTTTTGTGTTCTTGAGCCAACAAGATTTACAGAAGAGGCATCGTGACGCTAGCTAAGTGAAGCACGGAAGAGTGGTGTTGTAGCATATGCTATGCAGATGTTCTTTTGTACAGATCCAGAGAACTGGCCTGTCCTTCTTGGGACTGTGTGTGTGTGTATATATACATATATATTCACAGTACATTACACTGAAACTTTCTCTCTGGTTGCAGCTCACAGCATCCATAGAGCGAAGCATATTTTGTTGCCTTATTTAAAGGCTGCCTGACAACTATGCACTAATGGATATCAGTAGTTTGTAGGCGTGCACCGAATCCGGGATTCAGCCATGAATCTGCCCTTTTAAGGTGGATTCAGCGAAATCCTTGTGCATGGCCGAGCCTAATTCGAATCATAATTTGCATATGTAAATTAGGTGTGGGAAGGGAAATGACATACCTTTTTGTCACAAAACAAGAAAGTAAAAAACATTGTTCCTATTTTCTCCTTTCCCGACCCTAATTTACATATGCAAATTCATATTTGGTTTGGTATTTGGCTGAATCTTTCACAAAGGATTCAGGGATTCTGCCGATTCCCAAAAAGTAGTTTGGGGGCTTATGTGCTGCAAAATAAAGCCAACCCCCTGCCTTTATTCCCCAACCTCTGATTGGCTGTCTATGATTACAAATTCTATACCTACCAGTTCAGATTGTAGGGTTTTCTTTAATGAGCTCTTATTTTCTCCCACACACATTTCTACCACATGCTGTTGTTTAAATATAGTAAAATGTAATGTTCAAAAATAATGGAAACATCTTGAAGCGGCCATACTATATAGTGCAGTGTTTGATACAGCCTACAGCAGATGGAATTCCCATGTGTCCTGTGGCAGCGCAAGTTGTGACTATAAATCTGTAGCTGTTTGAAAGGAGGGTGAGAAACTTAACAGGAAGCCTCGTACAGCTGCTGCTGAAGTGTCACGTTCTCAGATTAAAACTGTGTTTATGTCAATTGCTTCCTAAGTGGCTCTTGGAACACTTGAAAGGAGCCTACTGAATTTATGCTTCAAACACAATTGACGTGTGCTCTGTACGTGTCATCCATATCTTGGGCAGCACTGCATATATACATGACACATAGTGACTGGATGAAAAAAAGAAAAAGTCACAACCATGGCAAGGGCCAGAAACACTAGACTAATAATTAACATAATTAACACAAGGAGTTTGTGCATTCATACAGTAGATAAGAAGAGGAAATTGTTTTATTAGTTGAATATTTGAAGTCTGACTCCTTAATAATAATTCCAGGGTAGAATCCTGTGCGGGTCCATTTTTTGAAAGCCGGATCTGACCCGTACCAGCTACCCAAATTCGCATCCTGCAGTTTGACTTGTATGTTCCTGCTACGCGACCCGCAATAGGCCACACAAGCCCACGCTTTTGTTGGGTACCTAATCGAGTTACCCATGGACTGCCCACATGGCCAAGAAATCCGACCACTCTGCGGGTATTCCGCAGGTACCCAACCCAATGCAGGACTGTACTGCAGGGGGTTGATCTGGGGCTAGTCAAATACAATGTTTTGTGGTAGTATAGCAACCATAACTAATGAAGGAGGGGGATGTATTTGCC
>CM044431.1:128528730-128543807 GCA_024363595.1 Xenopus borealis
TTTTTTTTTTCCTTCTAGTGCAAATATGATGCATTATTTTTATAGTCTGCAACAAATTAGCGTAATTGTAAAACCAGGGCAAAATGTTTGTAGCAAGCTGTAAAAAGCTAACTGAAGCGTATTAGCTCTTCACTGAGCTTCATCTTTATCTGACCACTTGTACTTGATACAAGCCAGCCTTGTACATTCTTTACATAGTGTATGTATGCAAAACTGTGTGTATTAATATCGCACGACAAGATATGCAAAGCAACATAGTTCCTGCATTTCTCAGAAAAAACATTCTGTATCAGGGTCAGGCTGACCCTCCGTGAAACAGTAGAACTATTCATAGTCCACGAACCTACTTTTCCTACCTGCACTATACTACCTACCCTAACCTTCTAAAAGACTTAAATCTTATCATAGGCAAATGTAGTCATCAACCAGGATTTTTAGGACTAAACGTTTATGGTTTAAGCTAATTGCTTTAGTTTTGTTTTTATTTTCAGTGTCATGGCCCCTGCATTGGACCCAGAATGGCTCTACAACACAGGCAGGTGTACTGTAGGACAAGAGAAGGGACCATTGTATCTCCTGAGCAGTGCCAAGCTTTGCCACGGTAATACCATACCTTATGTTTTTTATAATTAATATATATATATTAAAATATTTATCATTTTGTGGATATCTTTCAAATCCATCACTGACACAACTCTGTCCTTTTTGTGTCTAGTAGTTGGTAAAGCTCCTCTGTAAAGCTAATTAAATCTACATAAACATTGTTACAGTATAATAGCCAGTCTACTATAAATAAATGAGTCTCCATTTATTTATAAATTGAGTACACATTTACTATTCATTTACTACTCAGACTGTCCCTCTATCCAGTTCCTTGTGGCAGGGGAATGGCCAAACAGTTTAAGAAATTATGCATTTCCCCTGTAAAAAATACCATATTTTCAAATGCAGATAAAACACCCACTATTCTTATCTCAAAGAATTCTATAATGTTCTCTTGGAAATTTATTAGTAAATTAGTCTCCAGACAGTGTTTGTGTGCATAAGTCAAGTGAGTTGGATAATCATATCCAACTCACTACTATTTACATATTCTACTGTGCCTTTGGATCAGAGTCAGTGGTGTGACTACAACACAATGGGTCCTCCTACAAAAAAAAACCATTGGAGGGGCCTGGTGCACACAACATATTCTATCCCCATACACTACCTGCTCATTCACATCCCTTGCTCCCTCACGTGGGGGGAAATTTCTAACAAATATAGAGAAAGCAGACCCAGTGATCCAGGCTCTAGTTAATATAACATTCTGTACAGGTATGAGATCCATTATTTGAAAGCATTATCCAAAGAACTCAGAATTATGGGAAGCCCATCTCCAATTCCATTTTAAGCAAATGATTCAAAAACTTTGTTAAATGATTTCCTTTAATTCTGTTATAATAAAACAGTACCTTGTACTTGATCCCAGCTGGGATATAATTAATCCTTATTGGAAGCAAAACCAGCCTATTGGATTTATCTCTCATTTAATTTAGTAGCTTTCCTAAGTGCCAAACCTTTTTTAGAAAAGACTTGCTTTGAAGATGAATATGCAGGTCTGGGACCTGTTATCAAAATACTTGGGATATCGAATGCTTATCGAATAGTTTTTGGCTTTCTTTTACCTCGATATTTGATCGTACGATCAAATACCGATCGTTCGATTTCACAAAAATGTTTTAATTTTTCCTTTGAGCGGTCAAATAATTAGTACGATTCGAACGATCAAGGCATTCGATAGTACGAATGGTATTCGAGCAGGTGTTTGAAAAAGAAGCCTATGGGGGGATTCCTACAGGCTTCTATTGCAATTCGGTAGGTTCAATCTGGCAAAGTAGGCAGTCGAAGAAAATTTTAAAGTTAAAGTCCTTTGATCATTGAATGGTCGAATGATTGAATATCTGATCATTCGATCTATTTGATCATTTGAATTTTGCGTATTCGATGATCAAAGTGGCCAAATTTGCATATTCGACCCTCCGAAAAAATCGTACGATCGGAATTCGATCGAACTTTGATCCATTCACGTGAATTTTGTAAATTTGCCCCTAAGTCTATTAGAAAATTATGTTAACATTATATAAACCCAATAGGCTGGTTTTGCTTCCAATAAGGATTAATTATATCTTAGCTCGGATCAAGTACAAGCTACTGTTTTAGTATTACAGAGAAAAAGGTAGTTGTTTTTAAAAATGTGGATTATTTTATTATAATGGAGTCTATAGGAGACAGCCATATATTTTGAATATTGGAATCATGTATTTCTGAGCAATATCCCCCCATTGCAAATACAATGTTCCTGTAGATGGAAACAGTATAAAGGAGGTCACAAGTAGATTATAACTTTCTGTGGCCATTCTTACACTATCTACTTTGGATGTTATTTTATCTTCCTTTTTCCTCACCAGGCCTCTAAATACCCAGAACTGCTGGGCAGATATGTGCAGTGTACAGTGGCGGGTGTCAGCCTGGACCCTTTGCACAGCCACATGTGGTAACTATGGTTTCCAGTCCAGGCGCGTGGAATGCGTGCACCACCGGACCAACAAGTCTGTCCCGGATCACTTGTGCTCCTGGAGATCTCGTCCCATAAACTGGCAACGTTGCAACATCACTCCTTGTGAAAATGGTATGGAATTAGAACTTTTCATATTGTTTTTCCATTACTATTTCCAGTAGAATTCTATTTCCCCATACTGGATTTTCTTTCTTGGTAACCCATAGGTACTGTATTATGTTCCATTTCAAGGCTTAGTAAACCCCCAGAAGCATTATTCTATTTTTTACCTTATTGTGGCCACTAGGGATATATTGTTATTGAAGTATTTGGCATTACACTTAACAAGATATACAAATATATACAAAAATATGTAATTCTTGCAGAGCGTTTATAGCCAATTGCCCCTTATTCTTTATTATGATTTTGTTTTGCTTGTAGTGGACTGCAGAGACACCACCAGGTACTGTGAGAAGGTCAAGCAACTGAAGCTCTGCCAACTTGCCCAGTTCAGATCACGCTGTTGCGGGACTTGTGGGAAAGCATAAACATTTGTTGCGGAATTCTTCTTATACTCTACCCAAGGGGAATAGAAAAAGAACAATGATAACAGGTCTGCAACGCTACAATGCCCCTGTGATTCTATTTATTTTCTGGTCAGCATTTTAAATGGCTTGACTTGATTCTCTTCCATTTCTGCTGGAAGACTGAACGCTGTAAATACCTGACAACATCACTCACGTGCTTGCCACGAGTTGGAAATGGAACGAACACTTAATGACAATGCTTAATAACTAAGCAAGACAACCAGTTGGCTCATGAACAGTATGAAAGCCACGGAGCTTTGTTCATGACAATAAAACAACGTAGGAAATAAAGGGAGTTTGTTGGAATCAGAATGTAGCAACGTGTAACACAATGGACAACTTTGGACTCCAATCAAGATTTTGGATGTACATGTCATTTTATTGGTTACATTGCTCTTGTTTTATTTTTGTTTTCCTTACATTTTTCTTGTGCCGTCTCCAATTTCCATTTGCGCAATGGAATTCTTTGTGCAGATTGGTACAGAAGTAACGTGTGTTAATCACTGTTAACTTCTGATCCAAAAAAGCAAATCACAGGGTGGATTCATACACAATAAACTGCAAGACAAACTGTGAAATCATGAGATACAGTATAGTGATGTATGACACATACCAAAAAGACATGGAAAGGCTTTTATATGCACAATGTCCAACACGGCACCTTAATGATGACTCGGTCTAGACTGTATGCACAAGTGTTTCCCTAGGAGAACAAACATGCAACAAACTGCCAACATACTCTGCATAATGATGATTAGTCCATTGCCCAGTAATTACCACTGCAACTTTTTCTTCCCTACAAGCACTTTATGCTTAACATTTATTTGCAAGCAGGGCAAAACAATAAGAAAAGTGATAAAGGACATCCAGTTTAGCTAGAAATTGGACAAGAAGCTGGTTTCTCACTTTGTTGCCTGTACATCATGATTTAGTGGGGAATAGGGGATTTAATTACATTTGTACCTATCACGGGGGTTGTCCCACTCAATAAGTACAATTAAAGTTGGCATTCTTTATAAATCGGTCATGTAACAGTAGCACAGCTATGGTGTAGCAACAGAACTGGCCACTTATGAAGGCCATTTATGACTTTAAGGCTATTGCCAGCTAGAAAGATGGACGTTTTCCCAATATGTCCCAGTTTTTTGGGGTCTAAAATTGAGTATCATGTTGTGTCACAGTTGGTACTGGGGAGCACAATGGTTACATGCAAACACTTGTTTAACTGGATCCTCATTCAAAACTTGTGTGCAAGTTGTTATGTTTTTCCTAAACGAGAGAGTCTCTCACCCACATTTTATATCCACCTTGACAGCCATGGTCTTCTGTAAAATGGAAAGCAAAGACATTTGAAGCTTGACATCTTTTTGTAAATAAATAGGAGTGTGTTAGGCCCTGATAATGTACTATGTACAAATCAGTTTAGATTAGAGTCCTGTGAATATAAAGGGCTTGTAATTCCGCTTTTATACTCAGAGCTCTGCCTTTCTTTTCTCAATCAGCATTTTTAGCTCCCCAGTTCCTGAATCTTTCGTTAAAAAGTTAGTTTGTATACCCTCCTTTTCACTATGCATGGGCTGTATTTCCTTTCACAGAACATTGACCAACTTAGAAAGCACTTAACTGCCATTGGATTTGATTAGTGTAGTCATTAAAAGCAAAGATTGCAGGTGGGGCATGAACAAGGTGGGATAGTGTGGATGGATATAGGTCTTTCTCTGCTTGAATTATTCAAAACATCCAGCACAACCTGTTCCAGAAAATGTCTCCTCCAGAAAGCTAGAGAAGCATCTGGCACCATTGCAATAGAAGTGCGTAGAAATCTCGTAGCAGTTGTTTGGTTTATTATAAAGTACTGTCCTTCATACTGGGATTAAATATCAGCACAGGCAGAATTTGAAGAACATATCTAATTAAGGAGCACAATTGATTAGGGATTATGTAGTATAAGTAAGATTTTTTGCAGGTCTCAGGAGCACAGAGTGCTGAATTCAACTGGGGCAAAATTGGGGAGACATATTGGGCTATAAAGACAGTAAGTTTACCCAGGAGCAATACCTAATAGCAACCAATCAGCAGGTAGCGTTTACTGATCACCTCTTTGAAGGGAAATGTATTGGTTACTATGGGTTACTGCTCCTTGGCAAACGTACTGTCTTTTATTACATATGGAGGATAGGCTTTATTTGTCTCTTAACTTGCATATCATTTAGAGGCTGCAGGTCAAGCACATTAATCTATTTTTTAGTGCTTTCTTTTCTGTATAGTAAATGGTCGCTATACCCCTTGAACTTTCTTGCATTTCACATGCAGGTGAATACCTATACATCCATAGTTTTATGGTATCTCTTGTACATATTGTAGTAAATGGATAGGATGATTAGCTGATATGGCAGTTTACAAGACAGCCCTGTTCAGCTGACCATGCCTGCCCTGTCCCACACCATCTGGACCAGTACTGTTAGGCCACACACCCCTGTGGCTTCTTGTTATGCAGTCATATCACAATCGTAGGGTCTATAGAAGGCAATATGGAAGGTTTTGAGACCTCAACCAGCCCCATGTCATAAGGGAGATAATAATCTAGTCCTTGTTTTTAGGCCTGTATTTCATTTCAGACATGAATGATAACATGAAATAAAGTCTCAAAAAGACCAAGAGTGGTGGTTATCTACCTCATGACTTGGGGCTGGTTGAGGTCTCCCTACAGTGACTTGATATCTCTGCACAGTGGCAGTATAGGAAAGGCTAAAATGGTATACTGCAACATTACTCCTTTATACATATCACTCCTTATAAGAGAATGACGTTTTTTTCTTAATAGCTTGGCACCTCTGCAGAGCCCTCCCTTTCCCCCAGAATCACATTACTGGAAACCCCCTATATTTCCCCACTGGCATCATCTGCAAACTGTTTGGTGCCCCCTAACAGAGCAGAGGACCTGAAACAGGGCAGGACGGTGTCTGTCAACCCCTCTATGCAGTGGTAAGACCTTATTGGGCCCCACAGCAAATTAATTTTAGGGCCCCTAACATATCCAGAGGTTGTACCCTTTTACCAATAAATATTGAAATTTCTTAGGGCTTCATGGGGCCCCCTATACTTCCTAGGCCCCCTTGCAGCCACAGGGTCTGTTTCCTCTGTAGTTACACCCCTGACTCTACGTTACTTTGTTGGTAGATGCAGGTACAGCAAACTGGGACGTTTTGGGGGAACCCAGAAATCTGGTTTAGAAGGGAGAGGAACGGCTTTGGAGGGGGCCAAGCTATTAATGGGTATTGTCCTTGTTTGATATTTCCAATGTAAAAGTAAAGAAATAGTGGTCCTTGCTGCTTTCTGCTTATCCCACACTGGAGAACACATCATGCTTGCAGTGCTACTTACCATGTAAACACTTACAAAGCCCAACAGCCAATCAGAATTCCTTTATGAGAGATTCTTGCATTTTTATTCTGCTAACCCTGAACTCTTATGTTCAGAGGTCTCTACACAGTGCTCACAATCCAGCCTTCTTTCTGCCAATGGTTCACTGAGCAAGGGGTGTGTTGGTTCAATGCACCACATTATTAAAATATGTTTTTATGTATGTATAACTTTGTGTATATTTATTAGGGTATCTTGTATAAAAAGTGCAATATTAATAATTGTACATTGTTTTCCAGATAAAGCTATTTTTGGAACTTTTTAATGCCTTTTTGTTTTGCATCTTAGAAAAGTATTTGTCACTCCAATGGTTGTATGTGAGATTCCATTCACCAAATAAAGAATAAATTAGAGTCGGCTTAACGGAAGGCAAAATGAGAATGAATACAGAGTTCTTTTCTGTATAGGAGATGCTTATTTTTGGCTCATCTTTGAAATATAAAACAGTAGGGGCCTTCTTAAGCAGAGCAAAATCTTCATATGTTGGACATTAAAGAGTTTATTCATGTGATCCATGTACGAGGTGCTTCTGATCAATTACATGTGTTCCACTGCTAATGTGATTTATATCTGCAGATAAGCGGTATAGGGAGTTTCCGAGGATAAGCAGAAGATATAGTGAGAAAGATCACTCTTGGTTGCTCTTAAAACATCTCAGGGAGTTTATGTTTTGTTACATACAACCTGCTAAACAGAGCAGAGAACATACACAAAGCCCCATCTAACTATCGTAATTTCCAGGAAAATAACCATATGGTACTATAATGAGTTCAAGTTGCTTATGTGGTAGTGCCCTCTATGTATATGTATATATAAATATATATGTATATATAAATATATGTATATATAATATAATAGTGGGCCTTATCCATGGGCTGTTCCATAGATGCCAAGAAATGCAGTTCTTGATCTAGAGGTATACACTGAATCAATCATATATTATTTTGGAAGCTATTTCTTTAATATTTCAAATCACCCAAAAACTGACTTAATATTACTCTAGACAGTTTGTGTTTTCACAGTGCTACTCCAGCTTGGATGTGCAAGGATTTGTTGGTATCAAGGCAAATATTTTATGTAAAGGACAACTAACACAAATTTTTTTTTTTTTTTTAAAACTTAGTATCCAACGAAAAAAAATAACACATATTAAACTTTAAAACTGCAAAGTCTTTATTAAGAAATAACTTAGCAAAACTCGCTTGCGCTCCTCAGCGATTGGACGATCCATCTTGCGATGCTAGATTTATCCTCCCTGCCTTCCTTATAGGAGATAGCCAGGGAGGAGAAATCAAGTGTTACATGATGGATTTTTGTCCCGTTGCCTTTTCTGAAGAGAAGCGGAAGCGGACTTTCAGTAAGTTATTTATTAATAAAGACTTTGCGGTTTTAAAGTTTAATATGTGTTGGTGGGGTTTTTTTTTCCTAGTATACTAACAAAATATTTTTGATGTTACTGGTTCTTTATGATTCAGTATACAGCACATGTACTTGGTACATACTTTAATTTATAGGTACATACAGATGAAGCCATCAGGATGTCACAATATTGTCGCACCACGTCCAGACATTTTTTAGTGCATTATCCTGCCTGTAGATGGCGATAGAGTGCAGTTATCTACAGTCATTGCTTCTGATGGACTATGGTCATTGCACTCTACCACCATCTAAAGGCAGGACTTGGTACTAAAAAAAAAGACATAGTGCAACAAAATGTGAAATCCCAATGGCTTCATCTGTATACCATATAGAAACGAGAAAATCCAAGGCACACAGGTTGTAGCAAGAAGTGACCCCGAAATGTTGCTCATTTCCGCATTAAACGTGCAAGGTTTTCCTTGCTTGCTACAACCTGTGTGCCTTGGATTTTCTCGTTTCTACATTGGATTGAGGTGGCCGAGCCTCTACCAAAGAGCACCAGGTTTCGTGTTACACTCTAAGGGTGTGCGAGTGCCAACTGTAACCTTTCATCTATATACCATGACATACAAAAATGTAGGGATGCACTGAATTCACTATATAGGATTCGGCTGAATCCTTTGTGAAAGATTCTACTGAACCCCGAACCGAGTCCTAATTTGCATTTGCATTTGCAAATTAGGATCGGGAAAGGAAAAAAGTGGAAAAAAATTCCAAAAAAAAAGTCACATGATTTCCTTCCCTGTCCCTAATTTCCAAATGTAAATTAAGATTCGGTTAGGCCAGGCACAAGAATCCTGCTGAAAAAGGCCAAATACCGAACCGAATCCTGGATTCAGTACATCTCTACTAAAATTATTAACACAAATGAAGGGGACTTGTATGTTTGGATTGTTTTGTGTCTTTTTTACAAGCTTGGGTCTTTTTCCGTTTATTTCAGTACAATTTGCATGCTATGCATGGGGGTTCATTTGCGGTATATTAAGTACAGAGTTATAGTCACTTTAAAACAGTGGGAAATGGTCAGTGTATGTCTGGGGGGCACCACCATGCACCATACTCATTCATAACAGTTACACATAGAGACAGTAGTAGTTTGATGATGTTTAGTAAGGATATACAGGCATGGAAAACCTATAATCCAGAACATTCGGGACTTGATCTCTGGATAAGGGATGTTTTTGTAATTTGGATCCCTATACCTTATAAAAAATAGTTTAAACATTAATTAAACCAAATAGGCTGCTTTTGCCTCTGATAAGGATCAATTAATGTAGATCTTAGTTTGGATCAAGTACAAGCTACTGGTTTTTTTTACAGAGAAAAAGGAAGCACTTTTTGTAAAATGTGGATTATTTGACATCCTTTTTGGAATTTGGATAATGGGATTTCCAGATAATTGATCACACGCCTGTATATTGCAAACATTGAAAACTCTGCTTTCCCCAAATCCTTTCTGTTTTCCGTATATAGAGAGAGAGAGAGGAACCAGATGAAAGACTGTTAAAGTGAATCAAAATGAATGGTATCATATACAGACTTATTGAAAAGTTTATTGCCGTATCTACATGTGGCTTTTGAATTTACCTTTCACACAGGAACCGCACTGGCACATGGTCATTCTTTCATCTTTCCAGGTGGCATTGGTTTATTAAGGAACCTGCAGCTGGAGAGGGACTGTAACATGGAATTGGTGTTAGCTTAGAAATGGGACTTTGCTCTCACGTGGTTATTATACCTGAGGCAATGAATTAAGACACAAGGTGCAGAGCTCATTTGATCAGTACAAAGTGCTGCTCCTCATGGATCAACCCTTCAGGTTTTTGCACACTGTTCCATACATGATCCCTAGTGTCTCTTCCAATGCCTACTTACAGCCCATATAGCCACCCAAAAGTGCATAGTCCCATTGTAAATCTCTTGTTTTCCAGTCCATATGACTCCAGTCCTGCCAAGAAATGGCAGCTGCTCTGATGTCTGGGACTAACCTGATCCTCAGCCTACACACTGTTCCCTAACTGTGGCATAAAGACTGGGACACTGCCCTACATTGTTTTTAGTGGTGTTAGAGCTGCCAGTGCTGACTGTCCTTGTCCCAGCTGATAATCACCTTTGATTACAAGTCTAACTTGTCACTAATGTTCTGTGTGTGTCCACTAACTGCCTGTTCTACGTGTGTCTGGGTAAGCACTTGCTTAAGGCTGTGGTCACACAAGCTGAAGGGGGAAATACACCGGCTGAGAGCAGGGAATCCACTCCATGATCCATCTTCATTGATTTGAATTGCTTACAGATGTGGTCCACAATCCGACAGGATTTTTAAACCTACCTGACTGATATCTGGCCGACTTTTGGCCAAGTATCAATAGGGGAAATCTGTTGGATAACAGGCAGCTTTTATCGGCCTGTATATGGACAACTTTAGGCTTTCTAGGCTGACCCTTGATGTTAAGCAAAGCCAAAGAATTCTTCTTTAGCAACTGTCTAATATAGATGAAATATGAGGGTGTGGACCCCCCCCCTCCCCACAGTAAACATCCCAAGGGAGTCCTTCTTAAAACATTAGAGGTTGCTGCCATCTAGTGATAAAACTGAAAATTACACTTAAAATGACATGTCAACATTACAGCTATACATCATTCCCCTGGTGCCTTTCTTTACATTCTGTGCTCTGTTTTTCCATCTCTTTAGCCTGTATGTTCCCATACAGAATTATCCATGAAATAGGCAAAGCAGGAGGGCCCACTAACACCTGAGCCCAGCTGGAATTGTCCTGGCATTCCTGTAAACCTGCTCAGACCTCATGCTTTTATAATAGGACAACAGAAACTTGCTCAGCTTCCAAATTCTACCGTCTGTAAACTGATTGGCCAAGTAATAGATTGTCAAGTATCTGGGCCAATCAATCTGCTATGTAGCAGGGACCTGCAAGCTGCACAACATTCTCTCCTGCACAAACACAGTCCCGATCTAACACCCCTGCAATGAGGGGTATTTTAGGTGTTCCGGTATTGGGCCTGGGAAACAGGAGAATTAGTAATAATTTAAAATGGGTCATATATTTCTCACTAGAACCATTGGATGTTCTGAGCTATAACACATGAATGTCACATATAGAAAGCTGAATTAGATGGCATGAGCAATGAAATCCTGTGTGCTTGGCTGGTCCCCATGAATGAACCTCTCTCCGACCCTTAGTTCTGCATATAGGCAAAGAGGAACCCCTTGTTTTCTAATGGGTCTGTTTGTTTGATACAAGAAACAACTGGCTTTTATGTGAGAAAATTCCACTAATAAAAATGTCTCAGGATAATGAAAAACACTGGGGATGGAATATCCTGCCTAGGAGTCTGTGTCCATCTTATTTCCATAGTGAGAAGTATAAATGTTAGTGTTCTAATGCATCCAGTCATGTAGCAAGCGCACGTTTAGCATCAGAGAAACTTCTTGAAATGAATAAAGGCAGAGGAGCTGCAAATCATTGCACACATGCACTAGGCCACACATTGAGGGAATTTCAAAGCTTTTTTTTTTTTCCATTTGAAGCAGAGCCACATTGGCCAGAACACAAAGCTTGGCATGTACTGTGTTATCTTCCAGAACTAAATTGCTATCTTTGTATTCTTTTTTTCACTTTGATGTCTCCTATCGCAGATCAGATGGAAAAATATGTCTGTTTGTTTCCACCTCATGTTGACATTTTTCCTCTAATTTTCTTAAGTTTTGAGAGCTGCGTTTATTCCCTGCTCTTTTCCTCTCAGCTTGTGGATGCTCCCAAATTGTTGGGTTAGTTATTAACCATTCAGTTGCTCTACTAATACCTATGATGGTGGGGAAAGCATATTATGTAACTAAAGCTGGTGGAGGTTGGTACTAGCAATATTTCTGTTATTTCTATTTTACTAATACAGGTATGGGACCTGTTACCCAAAATGCTCGGGACTTGGGGATTTCTGGATAAGGGATATTTCTTCTTTTTTTTGACAATTCTTTTATTGAGTTTTAGCTGTATGGTTCACAACAGTATTACATATATGCTGGTTACAGAATGTTCAATGTACATTTAATAACAAAGAAATAAAAACATGTATAATGTAGGAGTAAAAATAAAGTAAACAACAATTAAAATAACAATAACATTGCGGTGTCTTATTTCCGGGCCTGTCAGCAATTACCACTGGGCCACCTATACAACCTTGGTTAAAAGTGCTAATCTGGTGCAAGCTGTGGCCTATAGGTGGGGGAGCTCCCTATCTTATCCCCCGTTTAGGATGGCTTAATGGTCTAGAGAGGCATCGAGATCTGTCCAGGGAGCCTATATTTTTTAAAATACCTGGGGGCAGCCTCTCTTCATGTATGTGAGTTTATAATAGGGAATAGCTTTCTCAATCATGTTCTCCCAGGTTGTAAGTTTTGGGCCCCTGGGTGATTTCCAGTGAACTGCAATGGTTTTCTTAGCATACATCCAAAGTAAGGCAATTAAGGTTCTATGGGCTCTCCTAGGGAAAAGGTCTCCAACCTGATTAAGTAATGTTACCTTAGTGTCCAGTGGTAGGACCAGCTCTGTTTTTTTCCCTTCTGCTTTCTGCTAACTTCCGATAAGGGCTATTTCTGTTATTTGCATCTTCGTATCTTCAAGGGATCCTGTCATGGGAAAAAAAAAAAATTTCAAAATTCATCAGTTAATAGTGCTGCTCCAGAAGAATTCTGCACTGAAATCCATTTCTCAAAAGAGCAAACAGATTTTTTTATATTTCATTTTGAAATCTGACATGGGGCTAGACATATTGTCAATTTCCCAGCTGCCCCAAGTCATGTGACTTGTGCTCTGATAAACTTCAATCACTCTTTACTGCTATACTGCAAGTTGGAGTGATATCACCCCCTCCCTTTCCACCACCCAGCAGCCTAACAAAAGAACAATGGGAAGGTAACCAGATAACAGCTGCCTGGTAGATCTAAGAACATCAGTCAGTAGTAAAACCCATGTCCCACTGCGTACTATTCAGTTACATTGAGAAGGAAAAACAACAGCCTGCCAGAAAGCAGTTCCCTTCTAAAGTTCTGGCACAAGTCACATGACCAGAGCAGATGAGAAATTGACAAAATGGCTAGCCCCATGTCAGATTTCAAAACTGAATATAAAAAAATCTGTTTGCTCTTTTGAGAAATGGATTTCAGTGCAGAAGTCTACAATATACAAAGTCCAATCCAGGCAAAGGGTTAAAAGGCAGGCAGCAAGTGGCAAAGTCGGGTACAGGCAAAGGTCAGAAGTCCAGGAATCAATAATGGAGTAATTTAGGAGAACCCAGGGATAATTTAGCAAAAGCTATACTTGGGCATCCAACCCGGGTCTCCGGCGTCCTTTTAAGTTTGAATTTGGCACCAAAGGCGCAGATACTGTGACGCGCCTGTCGCGGCACGATGATGTCATTGCGCCAGCACCGCAACCCACATGTTGGCTATGGGCATCACTACCCATGTGGCGGCCATGGGCGCCACCATTGTGGGAGCGACGCTGGCAAGGAAGGACGCACCGCCCGGAGTTTTTGGAAGAGTAACAAAAGGGCAATTCATCTTCATTAGTAAAACTGTAATAAAACATAAAAACTACGGAAATGTGTCCAAACTTTCATAACCTGGCAGATTTTGTAAAATGGGCATTGTAATTGGGGTGTGGCTGTAAAAAGGGGTGTGGTCACATTTGTTCTCTTACCCATCTTTCCCCATCCAAATTGTTGGGAGGTATGTAATTGTGGCTTGTTTCTTGTTGTTTTCATGTTGTGAGCACTTTTGTGCTATGAATCCTCACTGTTGACTTGCTGCTGAGCAACATGAGTGATCAAGGTTGGGTCAGAAAACACAGTGTGTGTCCAACCTGCAGCTTTCCTTTAAGGGTTATTTCAGTCTAGAGAACTGGAAATATGTTCAAAGTGAGACTGGGTTGTTTGGGGCCCACTGGTGCTGCCACCTCAGGGGCCCCCACACCCTTTGAGGACCCCATTCCCCAGTCATGAGCTTCTGCACAGGATGTACCTGTTTCCACAACCCTCCCCTTGCTTCCAGTATCTTTAACTTGTTTCCTATTGGTATGCCATTGGGAGCTCAGGGGGAATGCCCAAAGTTTCAGACAGGGAGTGGGTCTGGGTCATGCCCATGAAGTCCAGGCTTTTACCTGTGTCCCGCCGGCCTAGTCCAACCCTGAATATATCTTTTATACAATTCCAAGGCCAGTTAATAAAAGGCATACAGTTTGCCCAGTTCTAGCAAGCCATAGTTAGCAATCAGATGTTTGTTTTTGACCATTAAATGATTTTCATGTCATACACTGCCTCATACCAAAACTGATTCCCAGTTAAACAGCAGTGGGAGTATCTATTCCATACAACTACACCATAATATCAATGGTTCATAAGAGTTCAGAGTAAAGTACAATGCCTGTCAATTTACTTGCCTAGATCTACATAAAGCAGGGCCAGGCTTCAACAGGCACAGGATTGATTGTCAGCTCTGTACAGAGAGAGTTAAATATTCTGTGATCTCATGTGAAAAATCATGCCGTGCAGGTGTTTCTTCTGGAGCATGAGAGTTAATCCAGATTTTCTCTGTATTGTGTACATAATCGTAACTCCGAGTTGACGGCATGTTCAAAAGCATTTGTCCCTTCCCCTCTGAGCGATTGCTTTATGAAACCATTTTTATAATCAGATTTAACAGCTCAGAGGTGTGTGTTCATATTGCAGGTGTGCTTATTACTTGCAATGGCATGCAGCCGGACTGTGTCAATTGAAATGCAAAAGCCATAGATTCACGTTTCAATTTCCATTCTATTTGAAGTTCTTTATTAGAAATATCTGAGAGGCCCCACTTTTTCTGCAGTGCCATGAATGGTATTGTTGTTGGTTGCAGGTTACCACCACAGAGGAAAAATCAGCACCATAATCCCAATTTTAAATGAGGCAATACTGGTACAGACGTTGGATCTGTTATCCAGATTGCTCGGGACCTGGGGTTTCCTTATAAAGGATCATTGTGCCATTTTAATCACCATAAACTACTTATAAATATAGACAAATACGATTATTTTGCCACCAATATGGATTTCTGCA
>CM044431.1:128546587-128564260 GCA_024363595.1 Xenopus borealis
GATTTTTGTGTCTGGGTGACAGGTGAACCCCTAAAACATTCAGAACACATCTACAATATATTGATGATTAATAACACTTTCTGCCCAAAGAAAAGTAATAGCACAAGACATCAGTATATGTTTTGAACTTAAAGCACCTTTTCACTTGCACTCAGACAGCTTCTGTGATGTATTTCTGTGTTGTACTATGGTTTTCAGAATGCCCCTGCTCTAACATGTACTAATAATAAAATATCAGTGTCCATCATTAGGACTTTTTATCAAGTCTATTTAGGATAGCAAATAAGCTTTTGCCCCATATCTCACCCTAACTGAGCTTCGAGCTTGGCTCTTAGGGATATCTAATAGGAGAGCTAAATTCTCACTATAAGAGTTTGGGAACAACTAGCACAGATGCTGAAATACAATGTGATGGAGAATCTCCCAATACACAAGACGATCCAGGTTGTACCTTTAAATCATGCCAAGCCAGATTCTACAGCATAAATGAAAAGTGGACACATTCAATTGTTTATTTATTACTTAAGGAGGCAATACATTTGCACTAATGCAGTAAATCAGGCATATAAATCATATAGGCTACCATTCACGTTAGGGATGGGCCGAATCCACTATTTGGGATTCGGGCAAATTTCTAAATCCTTCATGAAAGATTCAGCTGATTACCAAACTGAAATATAACTTGCATATGTGAATTAGGGCAAGGAAAGGAAAATGTTTTACTTCTTGTTTTATGATGAAAAGTCAGATGATTTCCCTCCCCGCCCTTAATTTGCATATCCACAAGGATTTGACAGAATCTGAATCCTCCTTAAAAAGACAGAATCTTGGCAGAATCCCCAGCCAATTCTTGAATTCTTTGCATACCTAGATCTAGTCATAAATTTCAGAATTGACTCCTGGGTGCTCAGGATGCAGGTGGAGGTGTAACCCAATGCTTTTCTCCAAAATACGTCTTCAGGATTTTTTTGCTCACTTGCAACACTCATTGAAAGGATTGGCCACTAATGAAGGAAGAAGCCATAGAGATGCTGTATGTGGGCAGTCATACAGTAGCGCCGGGCATTTGCATGTGTTCAGCAGTATTAAACTGCTCTTTCTTTAGTTTGACAACATGCCACATAAAGAAATCTCAAACACACATTAGGAATATTATGATATCAATGTTATGCTACACTGACAAGAATACATCAACCTTAAGTCTAAAAAACTGCACTACAGGGCACTGGCCATCTGTTTACAATCAGAGTGTCTTTCATATTTGTAATTTTTTTGGTTTTTTGGCCAAGTGACAGCAATATTATTTAATAGTAACACTATGTAAAACCTCTTTAAACAGTTTTATGGTCAGGATACAGGTCACAGATTAAAGCATAACTTTACCCACTCCTGTCAAACATCCTAATTTGTAAAGAACTTGGCCCCAGCTTTTTGGTTTATACTTTACAGATGTAAGATTTACAGGGAAATATATGCCGTAAATTACATATTGGTAGGAAATCAAGAGGAAAGTGCCAGCAATATAAAATGGTCAGAAAATGTTCAGAATTGCAGCCAGTCCTGTTTGTACTGTCCATCATCTGCCCTGGGTGTGGTACTATTTCTTTTGTTTTGTTATTTTCTTTTACAGCTGCCTTTATGGACAGGCAACAAATCATTTAGTTACAGAATATGCAGGGGGGGGGCTTGCCTTCCATCAGTGTTCAGCCTATGATAAAAGCCAATGCCAATAATAGTGGAAGTGATAATTGGTCCTAGAAGGCCAAACAGTTAAGAACAAGAAGACTAGTCTTAAGAGGGGAACTCGGAAAACTCAATGTATTCTGATTGATAGTGTAGAGATTATCATAGATGTGGTAGTTGGAATTTTTTTAAAGACATATAACCAATATACAATGGAAGTTCATACACATAGTCTTAAATTATGGATTGCTGTTGGTCTGCTTAGAATAAAAGTTTGGTTCACTGATGTCATAAATAGTACCTGATAAAGGCGGATGGACCTAAAACCTTGTTTCAGCCTAATTCCTTTCAGTTTATAGGCCAATGACTAGATTGGTGCTATCAGTTCATTGATGTGTTAGGCTGCCCAGCTCTGCTGGAACAACTAAAGCAGTTCACCTATCAATGCCAATATGTTCTAGTATGAGAACACAGAACTGGGGTGAATAGAGGTGGAAACCAACCTAAAGGCATTAAAACCTATAAACAAAGTTGATGGTAGCCTCAGCTAGCAAACACCATATTTTATCAATACTGCAAGCAGTGTTGGAAATAATAATGCAGTTGCAGCACCAGCCTGTGATTTTGTCCGCCAGCATTGAACCTGTTGGCCTGAGAGTGAATGCACTGCATGACATCTTAGCAGATATCAGTAGCCACCACTTTGATAGTCCAGAACCACATTTGCGATAAAGGAACTGATCAATTGAATCCATTTATATAGCTCAAATACCCTGCACCCCTTCCCCCCTTTGGGAGAAAATGGGGGGATGGGTAAAAATTCAATTTTGTGCAGGAACAAAAAAGGAATATTAGTCTACTGTTGGAAGACAATTAACTTGTATAAAGTTCTGCAGGACAATGCAAATATGATTCCAACCTCATGAGAAGTATTGTGCCCATTGCAAGTACATTTTACTGGTACAGAAGGGGTGACCCCTGCCTTCCTACCAAAGGGAGGTGCCTGATGTGCCTTGCCCCATAGCAGTCTGTACGATGATCCTGAGAACCCTGCAATGTAAAGCACCCCTCCTTTGCATTCCAGAATTCATTTGTTGTTCTGTTTTGAAAAAATGAAATTCAATATCCGATTTCAAATGTTCAGGAAACTGGAAAAATTACAAACACATTCAGGATGAAACTGTCCTTTTATATGAAGTCTTTTTTTTTTGACAGCTATTCAGTGAATCATAAAACAGAAGATATTTGTTTCCTGAAAATGACATGTGATTGTTTATTTTTACCAGTTGAATGAGAAGGTATTGCACAAAGAAGTAACTATGCATCTGGCAAATTGCATGAATTGCTTTATCATTGCCCTTAAATAATAGCTTGCAGCACCTACATTAATGCACTGTCAGTCAGAATATGGCTGAACTTTTAAAACTGGCCCCCAGGCACCTTGATATAGTAAATATTTATGAGTAGCAGAAAAAAGCCCCAAAAATGACAAGACATGAAAACTTTGGATGGACAGATTAGGAAGTTCAAGAAAATTCATGCACATATGTGTTTGAGTAGCTATTTCCTGATCAAGAGATTACTAATTATACCGGGAAAGTGAACGCATAAACAGTTTGGGCCTTGGGAGTTGAGTTTCTAAACTTGGATTTCAAATAAATAACTTTGCTCTCTGATATATCAAGTGTCCAAGGAAAAGCAAAATTAAAAAATGTTGAATATTTCATGTAAGACCTGGGTGGCCTTGAAATTCCAAAAAAAACTCCAACCATAAGGTGAGCGAATCAGAAAACATTATGAATAAAATGGTGAAATGAGATTTAACAAGAAATTGAACTTGAAGATACATTCTAGGGATACAACAAAAGGGGGGCCCAGGAGGTAAAGGGGTACCATGAGGCCCTAATTCATATACAGTTTCAATAAATATTGGTAAAACAAGTCAACCTCTTTTTTTGGGGGGCCTGAAAAATAATTTGTTGTGTAGCCCAATAATTTATTATTTACACCACTGCCCAAAACACAATAAATAAAACAACTACTTTGAATATTCAGATTCAGTACAACAAAATTTCATTACAGGTATGGCACCTGTTATCCAGAATACATGAGACCTGGGTTTGTTTGGACATCTTAGCTGGGATCAAGTACAGGTAAGGGACGTGTTTATCAGAATGCGTGGGACCTGGGTTTTCCTGATAAGGGGTCTTTACATAATTTGGATCTTCATACCTAAAGTCTACGAAAAACATGAAATAAACTCAATAGGATTGTTTTGCCTCCAAATAAGGATTACTTTTAATTATAACTAAGCTGGAGTCAAATACAAGGTACTGTTTTATTATTCAAGAGAAAAAATGGAGATCTTTTAAAAACATTTTAAATTGTTTTTGTTAAAATTCCTTATTGACCAAGGGTAAGATCTAAATGATATATTCATTATTGACAGAAGTACAACCAGAACTCTCAACTACTTAGTGTGGGAAAAAGACTTCAACTTGGACTGGTCTAAGATATTGACATGTGTTCACAAGACATTACTTAGCACTTCTACCCAGGAAATAGCATGTAAAGTTCTTTCTCAAAGGTATATTAACCCCAAGATGTCTAATATTCATCCACTAACATTACCTTAGTGTTCTGATTTTCATTTTCAACAGGACAAAAAATTTCCTTCACTATTCAGAAAAATCATGGGAGATTGTGCTTTTGGATGAGTCTGAGAGAGTGACTTGAACTGGATAAATGTCTGTACTGTGACAGGGAGGCCTCCAGTAAATGCCAATCACTTTTCAGAATAGAAAATGCTGTATAAAATTGCAGTTTCACTTCTTGGCCATTCCTGCGAGGCTTCGGAGAGCTAGAAATGATGGCTTTGTGTGAGATTGCACTCTTAGCCCCACTCATTCTCACTTTATTTTCACCTAATCTCACATGGGATAATTCCATCATAGATCTGGTTTCACCCAGGAATGCCATCAGTACTTCCCAATCCATGCGCTGCCCCCCAAATAAAATGTTAAAATTGCCACATATGGAACACACTTCATGTAAGTCCATACCTTTATATCATCGCTATGGCATGCTTTTCTTTTTTCTTCTGCAATCACTGACAACAATATGAGTTGCATCTTAAAAGGCAAAACTACATGAAATTATCAGTGACCATAATATTTTGGCAGGTAGATTTAAAGCTAATGTGCAGGGTAGAAATATTTTAGCCAGTATAGAGAGCACCATGAAAAGAGTATAGGAATTCTCATGTGCATTTAATTTGCAATAATTAATAACATTCATCCCTAGTCCTTACATCTTCCATGAGAAATCAGGATTTGCTTAGCCTAATGATATACATAAGCTTTAAATTCCCTGAAACTATTTTTAGCAGTAGGCTTCTGAAAGAGCCTATCTGGGACCTTATTATTTAGGAAACAAATGGTTCATATGCTACTTTGCCTTAGGAAAAAGAAACCATCATGTCTAGAAAAAATAGAGTTAGCTTAGAAGATACATAGATATTGTATGCCAAACAGAATATTTAATTCGTGGAAAAAGCCCATTAAATCTTTTCAAACTATTATTTGCAAGACAAAACATAGAAAGGCTTCTGCAATCAGAGAACTTATTAAATTGGCCCGGTCTGGAACCTTTACTAAATCAGATCTTTATTTTTTTTTTTTATATTTTTATTTATTTATGCATTCATTTGCAAAGGTATGTTTGCATATATGAAAACTTTCACTGAATAAAATCTTTGATTGTATTAATAAATATCATGCATTCAAATGTTTGAAAGCATAATTCTAATTTAGTTTTAACAGGAAAAATTCAAATTGCGGACAAAATATTGAATTCTGATCACCCACTAAGGGGCAGATTTACTGAGGTTTGAATTAAAAAAATTAGAAATTCGACCATCAAATTTTTTAAAGGGTATTTTCCATCGAAAATGGATCAAATAGGTCCGTTTTCAATAGCATGAAAAGAGTTCGAATGCATCGTTCCATTTGAAAAATTCGAATTTCCAAAACTTTCAGAAACAATCCTTAAAGGTTCCAGGAGGTCCCCCATAAGCTAAAATAGCAATTCGGCAGTTTTAAGGCTATGTGGCTAAGTGGCGAATTAGATTTTTTTTTTTTTTAAAGAGACAGTACTTCGAAATTCAAATTTTTTTCAATTCGAATCAAATTTTGGGCTATTCAATATTTGAAGTAGCCAAAAATGACTTCAAAATTCAAATTTTTTTTTAATACGAATTTTCACTTTGACCCTTAGTAAATGTGCCCCTTAACGTCCTCCATATCTCACTGGATTCTATACCTTCACACACTCAAGCATGGGACTGAAGCATGGCTTCCTTTCTCTTCCCTTTAAGTTCTTTTTAAATTTCCCCTTACATTGTCCAGAACACTGTAAGGACTTTTTTAAAATTGAAACTTTATTTTTAAATTTGTGAATGGTAAAGGCACAGTTTGAAAGTTTTATAGAGGATTTAAAATCCTCTTTAATAATTTAATACGTAACACATAGGCACATAGGTATTACTAGTTGGTAACACAATACCATATATATTTATGATTTGCCATGAGCTTTTCCATATCATTAATCCTCCCTTACAATGCACACAATACAGGTATGTGACCCATTAATCGGTAACCCGTTATCCAGAAAGTTCAGAATTACGGAATGGCCGGCTCCCATCGAATCCATTATAATCATATAATCCAAAATGTTAAAAATGATTTCCATTTTCTCTGTAAAAATAAAACAGTAGCATGTACTTGTTCCCATCTAAGATATAATTAATCCTTATTGGAAATAAAAGCAGCCTATTGGGTTTATTAAATGTTCACATGATTTTCTAGTAGACATAAGATCTGGAGATCCAAATTACAGAAAGACCCGTTATCTGGCAAACCCCAGGTCCTGATGATTCTGGATAATAGGTTCATTTTTGGGGATTACAAATCCAGTAGGATGTTAGAGTTCAGTACTACCACTGACCTTTAATACCCCAGAATTTGTCTTCAGTGATAAATAGGCATTTCATACGTTCTCCTGACTATAGCAAAAGTGTTTAGCAAATGAATTCCCAGCTGGGAATCCTTTAGGGATTTAATAATAATAAATCTGCCAATTAATCTCTGAAGAGTTTGTCTGTTGTAGAAACCAATGCCTTCAAACTCAATTGACTTTACCAAAGAAATTAAAGCATTACAAAAAACACATGTTCTGGAAGTAAGTCAAGAATTACCAATGTTCTTTTTAATGATAGAAAATGCAGAATCTGTTCCCTCCTGCAGGTTTTGTTCCCTTTGACAGCGAGGTCACAGACTATTAAAACTGATATCATTAATTTTCAAAACAATTTGTTTAAAAGATAAACATTACCTCTAAAACTTGTAGGTCGGTACAAAAAAGTATCACGTTCACATAAATCATCCCATATGTAAAACTGTTCAATATAAAGTATTTTTTTTTTAAATATACTTTTCTAGTAGTATTTGCCACTGCATAATCCCATATTCAAACCCTACCTACCTACTAAAGCTGATCCTCTAGCAAACCAAGAGCACACATACATGCTAGGTTACAAAAAGCCAAACAATGGTCAGAGCTGTTTTGCTCTCACACATCTTCCTGCTACAGTTAGAACCTGCATTATTTATTGTCAGGTGATCAATGAGTGACGCTCAGAATAATTCCAGAAAGTTGTCTCAAGGTATAAGATGTAAAAGGGCAATATTTACTGATAATTACAGGATATGTCCAATTTGGAATCTATTAAGTATTAATTCTAATGGTATTCTTATCCTTTAACTACCATACTTTTACATACCTTCCAACATTTTGGAAACAGAAAGAGGAACTAAAAGATTTGCATTGCGGAGCGCTGATAATTTTTTCGACCACACCCATTTCTGTGCCTAATTACCATGTCCATTTTACAATATTTACCAGGTTATGAAGTTTGAACACATTTCTGTGGATTGTATGTGTTATTACAGTTTTGCTAAGGAAGGTGAATTGCCCTTTAAGATGTAAGTCTTTGTTCTCCCAAGAGACCTCCTTATCTAGAACAGTTACAAAAGTATCTAACTATCTATTCTGGTCTATCTACCAAAAGCCGATTAAGTTAGAAACTTTGTATCTTTTCCTGGCTGTTCAATGCAGGAGATCAAATAGAAAGTCAGGACATATAAAATATAAATACTGGACAGCGGGTTGAGCTGTCAAAAGTGGGACAGTCCCACTAAAAACAAGACAGTTCAGAAGTATACATTTATTGTATGGGTGATTTCTTTTTTACTTTGTTAAATTGTCTGGCACTTTAATGCTAGTAGCCATAAATATTCTAAAGCTAATGTCATTCTGACTCATTTTCTTCATATTTTGGTAGGGGACTGGTTTAGAAATCCTTTATTCAGGCAGCTAAGCGGGACCTAAATTTAAATTTTGGGCCACCTATTTATGGGCCTAAACAAGTGATAACAGTTTCCATTTCCTGGTTTAAAGTGTTCTGGCAATTCTATAACTGACCAGGAGATGGCACTGGTCTGTTGTATAATAGGGGGAGCACACACACATGCTCTATCTATCTTTTTTCCTGGATTTTAACTGGGGAGGCAGGGAGAAAATGCTTGGAGCCTATGCATAAGTAGGCCTAGTTAGTTGTCAGGTCATTCTCTGTCATAGATCACATCAAGATAAAATAGATAGGTGTAGAATTGTGATTAAGCAGCCTGAGCTACACCAACGAGGTTATTAAAGGCTAGAGTTCTGGTTGCACTGCCCAAGAGTAGGCATCCAAATGTATAGATCTTGGGGTATAAGTTTTTTCTGATCAGAATATTGTGAGTTTATGCAGAGCATTCTGAAAGACTAGATAGGTAAATAAAGAACTACCTGAGAGTTTGTATTGAAAGTTGTTGATCCAGTAGTTTGAAAATAGCACATCATTTGAGGTATGCAAAATACTGAAAACACACATCTGCAGATATGGAATACCAAGAGAAGTAAAAAGAGATAATGGTTCTCAGATTATAGGAAAAGACTTTGTTAGATTCCAAGAAGAGTTTGGATGCAAGCATGTCACTTCAAACCCAAGATTCCCATTGAGTAATGTACTTGCAGAGTATGGCGTTAAAGTTATAAAACAGATGTGTGAGAGACACATGAACATTTACATATTGGAGATGAGGTCAGAATTTGAAATGGATCTACCTGGTATGAAAATACACAAGAACTATGCTTAGTCTCACCTCGTTCTTATGAGGTTCTAACAAGTGATGGAAAAATGTAACAGCGAAATAGAAGTCATTTATATAAAATCCAGAAAATACCAAGTGTGACTCATTCTGATGGCCAGCATTGTAATCAGAGGTATCACAGGACCAGGATTTGATTCACATGGAGCAGCATCTACCAGTGGATGCTTACTGGCCAGGACAATCAAGGAAAAGATGCCACTGGAAATAGGCAGTTTTCAGTCCATAACAGTGAGGAGAACCAGATGGGCACATCACAATCTTTTGTGAGAGATACTATGCCCATCCAAGGAACAAGAAACTCAGATCATGCCACTGTTAATACACAAAATACAACTGACAATAACCAGGCACAACCACTTACTCATGGTGTGCAAACACATTGTGGCCGTATTATCAAAAAACCATCAAGACTAGTTGAACAGTGTTAAAGTGACACTGTCAGTTGTTTGCAGTAATATAATTACAGTAAATCACCTGTACTAAGTTGTAACTATTAACATTAATAGTTGTAACTATTAATGGTTTGTTGTTATTAGTACCATTGATGTTAAAATGTTAAAAAGGGAAGGATGTGTTGATAATTGTTGATGTTAATAAAGTTTGTTATAGAAAAAGAAGCACATAGGTGGGACCAGCTGTACAGTCACAGAGCCATGCTTCTTTCATGCACTGTATTTTCATAAAGTTGCTGTTGCAAAATCCACAATCTCATTATTAAGAAGTACGTCACAGAGATGTAGTACAGCAACACCCTGCCTCCAACATATAAGAACGTCCACTCCTGTGAGTTAAAAAACCTGCCTTAGATGCCATTTTATAAGGGGTAGCAGAGAACCACCTTTGGTTCAAGGAACAAATTCCCCTTTTATTAATGGGAATTAAACGATTTTTTCGTTTACAGAACACAAACGGTCAATAGCAATTTCACCCCCTCCCCAGTTCAAGTGCTGAAGGTGAACTGAAATCATTAGCTCTTACCTGACTGCATCCATCCCACCACCTGCCCAAATTCTCAGAGATAAAAAGGTGGCAACTCTAGACCCCTATGGAGATTTATTATATTTTAACTCTAACCCTAACTGGCCATTAAGTTTTCAAGTGTATCTAGGAGATAAAATTGGCATTCTACCCAAGTCTAATCCTGGACTCAGACTAGAAGTTATTAATATTTATTTTTATGGTAACTCGAACAGAACAAGATATTCTGGTGGTGTCAAAACATTTCCTTGATATGGGGAACATTTTTTTGCATGTCTTCCAAATAAAGAAGAGGTGGCAGCTGGAAGATTTATATCCCAAGAGTATATGGTAGAGTAGGTCTAAAAAAGCTCATACAATATTTTTACAAAATATATTTTATTTTATATTAAGTGCTGTGCTGCTGCTGATGATGATGAAGAAGTAGAAGGGGTATGCCATATAAAGGGGCCCCTTTAAATATGATCAGTCTAAAACACAATCATTCATCCTTAATGTTTTTATTTTATTCCTGTTTTTCTGTAACAAGACTCATGTCTGGCCAATGACACAGATGACCTGTCAGTAGGGATTCAAATGACCTTAAGTGCTTTAGCAGCTGTTTTGATATGATGTATGCACTTGTTACTTCTGTGTTCCTTTTCTACCCAGGCGGTTGCACCCACTGATGTCAGAGCAGGGAGGTGCACACAGGAAATGTCAGGGAGAGAAATGCACTTTATGCATTTTCGTGGAAAATCGAAATCATCATTGGTACTATAAAGTTTAAAAAAACATTACTTTGATGTGAATTACTCTTCATTGTAATCAGTGAGATTGCTTGTCCCACCTCTGACATATTGATCCATAATAAATGTTTATTTTTCTAGAGCCCTGGCAATAACAAGGATCCCCTACAGTTGCACCTCCTTCTCTTATTTCCAATATAAATATAATAGACATGACAATAATATAGGACTCTGGGAACTTATGGTAGGTCAGTCCCTCTACAGCAGCCTCCTCAGGGTCCCCTCACCTCAAATTAATCAGGAACTGGATCCTCCAGTAAAGACCCTGGTTGGTACTAAGTTGCTCATATAAGTTACTAAGTTGCTTAAAAGGCTTCCACAGGGTGACATGCTTTTTTTACTTGTTTATTAATGACCTGGAGGTGGGCACATGTAGTACTGTTTCTATGTTTGCTGAGGATATTAAATTATACAAAACTACAAGTTCCATTCAGGATGCAGAGAGTGTAGCCCAGTGACTACTAAAGCAAATAAAGTGCTCTCTTGCCTAAAACAGCAATTAACTCAAGGGATAAAAACATAATGTTCTCTCTTTATAGGTACTGGTAAGGACTCATCTGGAGTATGCAGTGCAGTTTTGGTTTCCAGTCTTTAAGAAGGATATTAATTAGCTGGAGAGAATGTAGAGCTGTGCAACTAGATGAATGAATGGGAGGATTCAAATATGGGGAAACAATGTTGAGGTTTGGGTTGTTTTATTTGGAGAAAAGGTGCTTGCAAGGGGAAACACTCATTACAAATACATCAGAGGACATTATAAACAGATAGGGTGGATATTTCCTTCCCCTAGAAAAGATGAAAAAATGAGAACCTACCTCTTTAAACTTAAGGAAATAAACTTTAATTTGAAGCAGTGTAAGTGGTTCTTCACTCTAAGGGAAGTGAGGTTGTGGAATGCACTGCCAGGTGATGTTGTGAAGGCTGATTCTTGGGTGACTGCTTGAACAAGCATAATATCCAAGACTATATTGATCTTTAAATATAGAGTTAGTTTAGTGTAGATTATTGGTATATGTATCTTATATATGTGAGTATATAGATAGATTGTGTATGTAATATATGGGCACAGGGGTACATTTGGAGAGGTTGAACTTTGTGGTCTTTTTTTAACCCAAATGAACTATGTAGGATGTAGAGTGCAGCTCATATAGATCTTCATATAGAACTCTTCTGCACCTTGCCGCACTTGATATTCCTTACCATGTGTGTCATACAAGCTAGGGAGAGTTCATGCAGACACCCACTAGTAGGGTTGCCACCTTTTGCAAAATATAATACCGGCAGGTGGGGGGCGGGGCCAAAATGGGGCAGGCGGGACGCAAAAAGGGGTGGGGCGGGACACAAAAGGGGCGGAGCCACGGCGAGCGATCGTCTGAAGACGCGAGAAAGGTAAGTTTTCATAGGATTTCAGGCAAGGCAAGGGCCTTTTTTAAGGGGTATTACAAATTTACCGGCAGCTACATTGCCGGTAAATTTGTAATACCGGCCCCGGCCTTGGCTGGTGTTTTACCGGCTAGGCTTAAGAGCTTAAGAGCTGCCAACCCAGGCAGAGCTGTTTTCATAGCATTCTAAATAGATATTTTCTACATAACAGAAATGGCACCAATTGTGCAAATACAATAATATATACTGAATATAACAATATATACTCAAATGTGTACTGCATATGTGCAAAGTAAAATCTAATGTTATAGTGTTTCAATTATAATTTCTAGTGTTTCAATTATATTTTCTGTGCTAACACCAACCTATAATTATCCAGTCCTGGGAAAGCACAAGCATTCACTTTACACTTACAGTTTGGCATAACTCACAATAGTTTATCTGGGAGGATGAGATTAGAAAACAGTAATGAATTTCAACCAGCCTGCATGTGTTCATGCCATTAGTAGAGCAGTTACAGATTCTTACTATGTGTCTTGCCCAATTATAAATCTTTAAACACTTGATGCAAATTAATATTAACAATGTACATAAAAGCGCATTTGTTCTAAGGAAATGACAATGTGGAGTAAAAAGAACATTTTTTTATTCCCTGCAGGGATTACATGAAGTTGTAAAGATGGTTAAATAGGACCTACAGTAGGTTTGGGTCTGATCTTGATGAGAAACATAACTCTATCACATTGCCCTACTTCAAAGCTGTAGGTGCCTCAGACAAGAATGGATGATTTCACCACTTTAAGTTACAAGCTGGGAGCAACGTGAATAAGCATCTCTGTATATCATTATTATTATTGCAGGAAAAAGTACATTAGCATTTCAGTTGTTTCTTACTTCATGCTCCATCTTCAGCAGCTGAATAAATTCTTATATGATTCCTTTTGGCAAGTAAAACAGGTTGGAATCACTTAAAAAATGTTTGTTTAATCTGATCATTGTCAATTTGAAGATTTTTCCATTGTTTAATTAAAGACCAATCCCATAGGATGACAAGTGAAAAATCTTTCCTATCAGTTAAATAAATGAATAGACTTGAGGGGATGCAATCATGCAGACCAAAATGTTTTATTTAGTCTTAGAAACAATTTAGAAAGCTGAGTAAACTGTTTTGGGAAATAATACAGGTATGAAAACTTCTTAGAAATATGGAGGAATGTGAGAAATTTCACAAAACCCACATTTAGACAATGGGGCATTTCAGGATCATTTTGCTCTGTATTTTAGGCATGAAATATGTGTCTCTACCTAGCTCAAAAATGTGCCAAGTGAAGCGGCACCAAAGAGGTAGTTCTGTGGATAGATAATGGCTTACAACAAGTATTAGAGATGGCAGATTATAAATGGAAACTTTTGCCAGTTTCATGATGACAATTACTGGCATAATATGCAACTCAGTGGGTGATGTGTTGAGGGGCAGAATTACCATGGGGATTTTTTTAGAATTATTTATCAACCAGTGAACTCTAAGTATATAACTCATTGATAAATACACTTTTAGGAACGAATAGAAAGTGGGAGAGTTTTTCTGTGGTGAGTTCTAATCTCGTCTTTTGATAAATCTGTCCCTAAGTCTATAAAAGAATGCATAACTTTAGCAAATCATATTACTGGTAGGTTAAATGGTTTATGTCTACAAATATAACTTCTCTCCAATTTGTTAGTTTAAATGTGAAATATCTTAAAACAATACATTTCGGTTCATTTACATATGTAGCCTGAGAAAAATATTAACATTTCCTATTCTTTGGAGGTTTTACTGACCTTTGTATTTTTATTTCCAGCCACCCCTCAATAATGGGGTCTGCTATGCTTTTGGCAAGACCTCCTGTCTGTACCCCTTGAGGCCCATGATTGTATGTGTGGTCCATTTCAGTCTTACAAGGAATGTTGCCCTCAGAGTCAAATGTTAAATCAGGGGCATTGGCAGGAGCATGTTTACTACTTTTATATATTGTTCTATTGTATTCTAAATATTCTTATGCCGTAACAATTGTATATCTTGTGCACCAGAGAGTCTTAGATTTTTTTATGTAAAACAAATCATTTACAAGGGTCTTCTGTTATGATCCTTATTCAATCAGATGTACAATAATGCACTGCAAACAGCACACTTGTCCTATGGGTTTTATAAAGGTATGTTTACACATTGACGGGCACAGTGGTACAGTGGGTAACATTGTTGCGTTTCATGCTGAGGTCCCTACTAGTTTATATTTTCTTCATGTATATCTGTGAGTTTCTTATCGGAGGTTTATTGGTTCATGAAAAACCTGAAATACAAAATAATGGTGCCAAACAGATAAAGTCCCTGTTTTTAAATTAAAAAAACAATCAGTTAGATGGCAACTCTTGTTAAAAAAAAAAGTTTTATTACAGCAGGCTGCTGTATACACCTAACACGTTTCGGGAACAAGTCCCTTAATAATAGGTCCTTAAATTGTCTAAAAATATTTCAAGGACATGGCCATAATGTTTCCTGATAAAAGGCACCCAAAAGCATGTTTGTCATTTGACACAGCTAAAGGGTTGGTTCACCTTTAAGTTAACTTATAGCATGTTATAGAATCGTTAATTTTAAGCAACTTTTCAATCAACCTTTATTTTTTATTTTTTTTTATATTTTTTCAATTATTTGCCTTCTTCTGACTCTTTCCAGATTTCAAATGGGGGTCACTAGTAGCCTATGTAGACTTTTAGGCTATGATTTTTATGTTATTCCTTCTATTCATTACCCATCTTTCTTTTCAGACCCTTTACTATTCATATTTCAGTCTCTCATTCAAATTAATGCATGGTTGCCTGGGTAATGCAGGCCAAAGCAAACAGACTGCAGAAATTGCAAACAGGAAAGCTGTTGAATAAAAAGTTATGTAACCCTTTTGTTACTCCTTTGTATCTCCAGACACATAATTTTTCTTCCCTATGCCAGTCTGATCCAAATGTCTGCTTTTGGTGGAGCCTCTCAGCTCTCTGGTCCCACAGGCAGCTCTCTGGCTTTTTTCTCTGTCCACCATGCGGTTCTCTATGCCAGGCTTTCTACTTTTGGCTGTTTGACTTCCTATTCCTGCGAGCCACTCACTAGCTGCTGTGTCACTTCCTACTGCACTGAACAGCTGGTTGCTAGTTAACAACTTACAGGTACGTGCAAGGGTTTTGCGCTAATTCCCTACAGTTAAATAACTTGAAAACCATAAATAATAAAAAAAAATGAAAACCAAATATATAAATATATTGCATATAATTCAGCAGATGCAACCAAATAAGAGATAATGACCAATTTACACAATCAGACACAGAAAAGTAATGGGTATATTGGTACTGGACCAAAATACAGATGCAGTAATAATAAATGTTATGACCAAACATTATCCCAATATCGATCTCTACATCATACTTAGGGCAGGGGCACACAAAGCTACTGGGGGAGACAACAAATTACTTCTTCTTCAGGTCGACTAATCTCCCCAAACTGCCTTCCCTAGAAGGTGAAATCGCCATTGGGATGGTACTCGGAACGCTTATTATTATTATTATTATTATTATTATTAAGAATTATTTCCATTGCGCCAACATAGTTCGTAGTATTGTAAAGTAAATGTGATTTAAATGTGAGTATACAACTAAATCACATGAATTACATAAGTTACATATATCACAATAAATACCGGTAAAGAAAGTGAGGAAGGCTCTGTGCATAAAGAGCTTACAATCTAAAGGGAATGATACACAAGGTGTGGGAGTGGGCAAGATCAGAGTTAAGTGGGTGAGAGATGTGGTACTGTAAGTGGTAATGCATTGCGTAGTTAAGAGTGAGGGTAGGCTTCTCTAAAAAAGTGCTTTTTAAGAGATATCTTGAAAGCAGAAAGGTTGGGAGAAAGTCGGGCAGACCGGGGGAGAGAATTCCTAGGTTTCCGAAGTTGCCTCATGAGTATAGGGGTCAGGTGTGCATGTGGAATTTGTTGATAAAATCCACAGAGGCAATTATTCAATAGCTAATTGTCTTTATTAAATCAGTTTCCGCCTTATTCTCTCTTTTATCAGAGAACTCTATAATTTACTGAGCCAGTCACTTGCAACCTTGCTCACCTACAGATAATCATTGTAACTGTCATAAGCATCAGTGCCAGACTCATTCATATTGTGCTTCTCTGTTGTATAAATAATAGCATAAAATCAATTGAAACTGTATTAAAAATGCTGCATGACAGAGGTCACAAACGGCAGTTGCTATAGCTGAAATACTATGTTCTCTAATGGTCTGAGACACATATACAATTTATGGTTCTCCAGCTGTTGCCCTGCAAATTATCACTATGTAGCCCAAGGCTGTCAAGGGAGCCTGGGAATTTAACATGGCAACAGCATTCTGGGGATATGCTAACATATTTTTTGTGCATATGTGAATAAACCATTAGCTATTTTAACGGCTAACCCTGAAATGGTGTCTGCTGTACGTACAGTAGTCCAGGATTATGTACAGTGCTGGACATAGCAGCTCTATGGAAATAACAGATTCATAAAAAAGAAATGCCCCAGATTCAGTCCAATCCATCTTGGCACCTCCATATGGATGATAATTGCATTTATATCTTTAAAGACATAATAAAGGACCCATTCAGTATTTTAGTAATTTCAGTAATTTTCTGGCACTTAAGCAGTAATGTACGGTATATGTTATATTAGCAAGAACCAATTTTTAATTCAACACAAGAATATAATCCTTCAGTAAATCCAGTAATGAAATGTTTGGTCATAACATTTATTATTGCTGCATCTTTTTTTTTGTGGTCCAGTACCAATACCCATTACTTTTCTGTGTCTGATTGTGTAAATTGGTCATTATCTCTTATTCAGTTGCATCTGCTGAATTATATACAATATATATATTATCTATATATATTATATATATATATATATAAATATATAGACATATACAATTTTTTAAATGTATTTCCTACTTTGTTTCACCTCCCTTTACATAATGGTTTCTTTACAATACCCGTAATCCTTTTCTGGTAATTTACATTTAAGTATGTGTTTTAGTAATCATCATAAAGATGTTATCACGTCTAAGTGTAAGGCTGAAATATCAAGAGTAAAAATGTCTTTATATAGAGAAGAAAGCATCATTTGTAATATGATTTAACAAAATCTTGAGACATTACCTGTTGCCTCCTTCTATGACATAAATCATCATCTGTTGTGTTACTTCAGTTCTAAATGTGTTCCTGCTGCACATGTTGTGCTGATATCCCTCACTTGTATCCATCCATAACAAAGTGAGGAACCAGGCAAAGTCCGTCATTGTTCTTATAACTATTTTGTAGCCAGTGGGAATTATTTCTCTCTTATACAGCATATAAGGTATGAAATTTTTGCTGTTACAAACACTATTAGATAGACAGACAGACAGATAGAGAGTACGAGCATAACACTTACTTTAGAGATGTATGTGAGACTAATATACTCGTGTGATAAATACAGAATGTGATTAATGGACTACTAAAATC
>CM044431.1:128565612-128576763 GCA_024363595.1 Xenopus borealis
CATAGGAATGTATAGAATGTGGGTGAGTTTTTATTTATTAAGTTCTAAACTCAATTTTTGATTCATCTGCCCCCTAATGTCCCAAAATAGATATGGAAGTTACTCAAATTAACACTCTGTTTACTGGATGTAAATAACTGTTTAAGACTTAGCAGTTTAAGTAAACAAACACATGTATGGATATATCAAAATATCTTAATGAAAATAGTTGCCTTGCTTTACAGTGTAGTGACATTACATTACATATAATTATCCATGAAGTCAGGAGGTTTTTGGCTAAAACCATTTAAAACACTGGCCAATTTGGCCCAGACTGCACAGTTAGTACAGTACAACTTGTCCTGAACAAGAATGTTTATTGCCTTTTCTTCTGGGAAACACATGTTCTATATAATAAGACTAGAGAAAGAGTGGCCTCTTAGACACTAATGCATTGCCATCTTGCACCAATGATGTATGCATGAGATTTATGTAGTTATGCTATTAAAAACTCTGGGAGACAGCACTAAAATTAGAATGCCACAGATGTAGAGTGTTCTAGATTTCCACTGAAAAAAAGATGCCATATAATTATTATCAAGCTATGCATAAATGTAGGTTGACTTTTATTCAAACCAGTTGTCACAAAATCAAAAGGTTTATTCTTTGCACACTGTTAAGGGTTTAATAAAAACTCGGGTCAGCAAAGAAACTATTCTCTTGCTAAGAGTGCATCGTGTCATTTTAATAAGCAGGAGGAATGCTATAAAACACTCATAAAACACAGGAGAATAATAACTCTCATTAAAATAATGAGAAAATTGTTGGTAAAGCAGCATTAAATATCTATACTATGTTAGGGCAGTGACTTTAGCAATTCAGAGGCTAAGGCTACAATGAATTAGGGGCTGTGAGCAAGGCAAGAAAAACCTAAAAGAATTACATACCAGCCACCTTCCTAACCCTAACTTCCTAGTGGTCAGTCTAACCTTTAGTATAGTTTAGGCATTTTTGCAGGACTGTATTTATATATAAAGGCACCCAAGGGGCTGTGATTAGGGTGGTAGCTTTAAGGGGTGGCCCTCTAAAAATCTACCCAACCACCATTAAAGTATTCCCTTGTAAATCTGGCACTGGTCTTGGGGGGGGGTATAGCCTTCATCGTGGTACAGTGGGGGTGGAGTGATGTCATGCATACCTGAATGTGATGTCACCAGCACCCGTGCATGTGCTGTCACTTCGGCAATTTCAGGTGCATACTAACGCAATGGACCTAAATACAGCCTTGCATTTTAGGCTGACAACTAGCATCTGGTCAATTTTAATATGTAGAATAAACCGAACACTAAATACTAAACTAAATACTACAATATGCATGTTTGTACCTCCCTTAGGCAGCTCTTTAGATCACCATCTAATGCACCAATTAATTTTCAGCTCAGAGACAGCACAGAAGGGAAAGTCAACCCTCAGCAAGCAAAGATAGCTCATCTCACATAAGACATATCTGCAGTTAGTACTAACTAACTACACAACCTAGTGTGTCTTCATATTAGGATTCCAATGCTGTTGTTAATTTAGGTGTCATATTGCTTTAAGGAAAGAAAGTGAAAAATGATTTTGCCATTATGATTTCAGAATGCAGATTCTCATGGGGTCCTTAAAATCAAATTGAAACGATAGGGAGTAGGGAAAAGAAAAAAAAGTACACATGTAACTTATCAAATCCTATCAGCCATAAATAGGTGAGAGTAATACAATGAAAAACGAAAACACATTGACAGCAAGTACATAAGGAATGCATTGTGATTCACATTACATGGAAAACATATTTGAAATAAACTTAAATGACTTAAAAGAGGCAACCGATCCCCAGGGAATAGAAGCATTTGGAGTTTTTGATTATAAATACTCCAAGTATTTTTATATGAAACCATGAGCAGGTTGATTGTAATTCCTGCAAAAGCACTGTACTCATTTTACACTTTGGAGGACAGACGTGGCTTTTGAGTAATAACATACTAAATCTGTTCAAACAGGTGTCACGGAATTCATCAATATCGATAGAGAATGAGATTGAGGACTTTTTGTCTGTAGCCAGTACTCTAAACAGCGATTGTATCAGGCATTGATTTATTTCTTCCTTTGGTTCGACTCCAAACTCACACTTTCCATTCCTTTATACATTGATCAGTTTGAAAATGTACTGAGGCCAGAGTTAACAGTATGATAAATGACTTCAAAATATGGTATCAGTAAATACTGGGGATCATTACACAGTAACTCATGGCAACCAATCAACTTGTGCTTTTCATTTTCTTCCTGCAGCTGATTGGATGGAGATGATCTTTGATTGCATTGATTGGTGGCTATGGGTTACATCCCTGTTTTAGTAAATGTTAATGAAAAATAATAATTTAGATACAATTTCCAGCGGCATTACATATTAATATATTACATTGCTTGAAAGGTTCACTTTGATATTTTTTATAATAAATAAACAAATGAGCCCTGTTTTCTGAAATTCTATAGAATGTTCATTGATGGGTCCATCCTGGTGAGCATTCCCATCAGGCTACGTGTGGCTGGATCAGTTTTTTTCTAAATATCCATTAGAGTAATGTAATAAAAAGTGCCAAAATGTCTATCATCCAATAGCAGCCAATCAGATGTTTGTTTGCTACTAACGGACTTGTTACTAGATAAGTAGAAGACCTTGCTTTTGCATAATTGGCCAACATCTACCAACCAATGGCAACCAATCAGATGTTTACTTGCGACTAGCTGACTTGTTACTAGGTAAGTAGAACAACTTGCTCTTCTTATAACAACACAAATAATCTGACTACATTAGAGGAACAACACTACTGGAAAGAATTTAACCACAAGCCTGTAGAAATCTAATAATTAGATAGGGTGTATGGTAAGCTCATTTGTATGAGAAGAAATTGACAAGCCCTAGTATTCCTTTTTTCTAAAGAAAATATTTCTCCACTCTTGTCTGCCAGGGTATTCACTTTCTGACCCTATGCTCAGCTCAGGACTAGGTAGGGCAAAATAATATTTTGTCCATTGCTCTATAACTTAAATGATAAAGCTTTCTTCTACTCCACATCTATAAAATTCTCTGTTTCCAAATGTTGTACTAACAGCCTTTAATATGGTATGTATAATAAACCAGCTGCTAATGGATGTCTGGTCTTGCTGCAGAATCTAAAAATTCAGTTTTGTAAGAGATTTTACATTTAATTCAGTTACATGATGGCTTGTGGTGCTAAAAAGATGCATTTTAATTTTGCAATACAATATATTATAAATTAGTTGGGGGTGTAATAAACGGTATAGTAGTTATGTGACTTTCTGTACTTGCTTCCTGGAAAAAAAAATTTCAGTTCTGCCTTTAGGATCCTGCATAATAATAATAAGTATAAGAGCTTTAGTCTTCAAACCTATTCCTGTAAATGCAGCTTAGAGATACCAGGACACGTTTGTAGAAAAGAGGAAGTTATGATATATTATCCATAGCAGAACAAAGAAACCCACTAAAATAAAAATAGTATGAAAATAAGAAATAAAATAAAAATGGCAATGTCTCAAAATGTTCAAAATGTACTAATGTGAGCTAAACGGTCAGGGTTCATTCAAAAGTAACTGGCAACCTAGATGCAGCTGGTGAAAATGTTTTCCTACAACACCTGTGAAATCTATGAATGTCTCGCACTCTGTCACCTTCACTGTAGTGAGGTAAGATCATGCATGCTAAAACAGGCTGCCCAATGCCTCCATTATTGATCAGCCCAGAAATAAATAGGCATGTGCTTTGGAGTACCCATCAGCCTGTGGAAAGTCTTTTTTCATAATTTTAAACTTAAAATTAGTCAAAATAAATACTTCCCATCAGGACAGAGGTTTGCCAGCTCCCTGGAGTGAAACTTTTAAAACACATAGCTATAAAAAGTCTTTGCTTTTATATGTCAATCAAAGCACATTTTCTTTGGAAAATAGGTTAAAAACATCAAAGAATTACAAAGCAGAAAGCAATACTGCAGAAATCAAATACAAATGTCAAAAAACTTTTTTTTTTAATCATAAACCAAGACATATGATCAGTATAGTTGCAATATAATATAGTGTAATATATAATATAGTAGTATATTTATGATTTTAAAACTTGCTTTGTTCAGTTACTAAAGATCAAAGGGACAATTGGATGTAAGAGTCTGCGTATAAGAATTCTCCATCCCATACAAAATGTTACTGTGATTTCTGCAGCATGCTATTTATTGCCATCAGGTTAATTCATATAGGATCTATCAAATCTATCAAATGATAATAGAAAAAAATATAAATATTTATATAGATTGCAATGCATTAATAAAAAAGCTACAAAGTACTTTGTTATTATTACAGAGGAACAACAAATCAAAATGAATAGTTTATTTTAATCATGCAGCACAAGCAGTAACTCACATAGGCATGGGGAGGTTGGCAAGATTGGGATCGGACCAATCAGCTTTGAGCGGGGTGTGGGGGCCTATTTTGGTGTCCAAAATCAGGACAGTTTGAGATATTAGTATACAGCTGTGGTTTCTGGGTTAATATAGTTCCTGTTGTTAAATATAAAGATATAACAAGTCACAGAGGAGTCCCATTACTATATAAATGCATAAGGCCTCAGTTACTTCCAATATCCTGGTATTTTACAACAGGGTACATTATTTATTATAATACACAGTGGGGGTTTTTACTAAAACAAATGTATCTCATCTTTCTATTAAACCAAACTTATTTATTAATAAAATAACTGAAAAAATCGAATATTTCAGACGAAACCTAGAGCAGATCACTACATCCTCAAACTGTTAAAGGGACATATACCATTGACTTATACATAACCTCAGCAGGTTTGAGATTTTCAGATACAGACTAACAGACTGTTAGCAGCTTCGGGGTATAATGAATCTTGAAAAAAATTCCACAAAAAATTAGATTTTTCACCAAAAAAACCTCGACCGCCAATTATAACTGATGACATCACCAAGCACAGTTTATAAGGATATAATTTAAAGGATATTCATGGCTCTTTTGTATTATAAAGAAATGGTTATCCCATTCAATGAAGAGTCACTCATAAGTTCCCAACGTGCTAATGTTTTAAGCAAAATTAATCAGTTGAGGTTTTTAACAGAAAAGTGAGCCTTTCAGATATTCTTCAATATGTGAAATAAACTGCAATATTTCCTATATAATCTTAATCATTCATCTCCAACATCTCCAGAGTACAATAGAAATATTCATGGGTCCATGTGTTTGGGATTCTAACTGATTTTTCAAAATAACGTTTTTGTGTGTGTGTCCCATAGCAACAACAAAAGTATTTTTAAACCCACATTTCTCCAAAGAAAACAGAAAGAATGTACAAATGATTGACACTTTGCTAAATAAAACAGACATCTGGGAAATAACTACAAAATAATCACGTATTTCAGAAATTCCACAGAAAAAAAATTCTCTTTAGGTGGTGGGGACAAAACAAGGGCAATTGCACATTGCCCTGAACATAAGGCGCTTCAGAAAATAATTTGTAGGCTAGAAAAATGTGTGAAAGCGTTGACCCACAAATATAGAAATGAAGTCCATCCATACAAGTTTTTAATTTTCATGAAAACTCTATACAGTTCAGACACAGGGGTTTAAACACAGCCAGAGAGGCCACTAATCAGATCTCAACTGCAAAATGGTTTTGTCTTTACTGGAGCATGTCAGGGTTTTTCTCAATAGTATAAACAGCATATTGGGAAAGTAGACATTCTCCTCATTTGTATGCAAAACTGCAATCCTGTAAAGGAAAGCAACTTTCCCTTTTGAGATTTTAAATTTTAATTAAATGTCCTATAGGCTGAAGTACATATAAGATATGAAAATGGAAAACGCAATTAGAAATGTAAGTGCAATGCTGCTGATCAATATGTGTGCAGTTGCACTTAAAATAGTTTCAGGCAGGTAAGTAGATATTCATATCTATAACTGTGGGAGGACTACCCTTATAAATGGTTGGACCTCCACTCCAAAAAAAAATGTTACAATTATATTACTAGAAATTATACAGTTTAGAGAGACTACAATATATTGGTGTATTTAGCAATTTAATGCTGAGACAGGGGGTGCACAGATGAGAAAAATTATGAGAAATGAAGCAGTTCAGAATGGTGCAGATGTGCTATTGGTATATACTATTATTATGGGACTTTCCTATACTCTATTTACAATTTCACTAAGTTTACAAACCATAAACAGACATGGCATTGCTTAGGCAACCCCAATCAAAGGCTTTCCTAGTTTCTAGGGTTACTACCACTCCAGAGTGCCCTTCATGCTGGCATAATGCTTTGTCCATTAATAATACGCAAATTTGTAAATCTCTCCCTATTCTTGCTACTATCTAAGGGCATGCAAAGTTTTGTTTAATATTTTTAAAATGTAACAAATGTCTATAACAGTGATCCCCAACCTGTAGCTCGTGAGCAACATGTTGCTCTCCAACTCCTTGAATGTTGCCCCCAGTGGCCTCAAAGCAGGAGCTTATTTTTGAATTCCAGGCTTGGAGGAAGGTTTTAGTTGTATAAGAACCAGGTGTACTACTAAACAGAGCCTCAATACAGGTTGCCAATCCACATAGGGGCTACCAAATGGCCAATCACAGCACTTCTTTGGTACCCCAAGAACATTTTTCATGCTAGCGTTGCTCCCCAACTCCTTTTTCTTCTGAATGTTGCTCACGGCCCCAAAAGGTTGGGGATCCCTGGTCTATAATAAACCAATCACTATGCATGTGCACCAGCACAGGAGGAACAAGAGTATAACTAGTGTATCTGTGGCTGTGTTAAAAATTAAGTAAAATTACTTAAAAGCAATACATTCCCTTTGAGTGCGCTACCATTAATATAATATAATTGTATGCATTTTGTATAAAATCGCTTATTCTTACAGAAAACCAATGGACATTTTATCTTTCTGTGTAAGCTGTTCATGAATGTCCTGTCTCTGACTTAAAGATAACGTAATGCAAACCATATTATTTATAGCAATATATTTATCATCTGATGTCAATTTTATGACAAACACCATCTGCAAAAACCAAACATGCAGTTTCCTTAAATTAAATCTACAGAGTTTTGAAATAGAAACACGTGAACATGTTCCACTAAATCGCGCAAATAATAGCACGAAAAGGAAGCCTTCATTATATCTATGAGTTAATGGCAAACTGAACAGCCTATATTGTGATAGTATACATCATAACAAAACTTAACTTTTTCCTATTTAGACAATTCAAGGAAACACCTGCATATTTATTAATAAGCAAACAGTGATGATGCTTTGCATTTCCAATTATTGCTTCCTGTGAAATCATAAACAAAGACATTTTGCCATTCTTAATTATCAAAGTATGATCAAAAATAATGGGCAATCTATAGTTATACAGGGATCAGATAAGGGTTGAAATTTGGACAACCTTTGCGGGTTAGGGTTGGGTACAGGCCAGACTGGGGAAGTATACTCCCCCTCTGCTTTGAAGATTCCCTGTCTTGGAACCAGAGGCACACACAGAAGTAGCATAGAGAGTATGAAAATGTGGGTAAAGTTTGGAAGACGGCCCTACAATGGCAACATTTTTACAAGTAAGGGAGAGGTGTGCAGAATATATTATCAAAGGTGAGACAAGATACCCAATCATGATAATAATAATGGTAATAGTAGTATTATATGTGGAAGGCTCCAAAATAGAAAAACAGAGGTTGTACTTGCAGCTCACTGCAGTCCATGGGTGCAAAAACGACACAAAAGCAAAAAAATGTGTAAATACTCCCTCAAAATAAATGAAAATATCCAAAAAATAAGTTAAAAAGTTCAATCCATTTATTAGAACATATAAACAGATGGCCTAAAGCGTTTCTTGCCTTTTGGGGCACTTACTCATAGGCTCATGAGTAAGTGACCCAACAGGCACGAAACGCGTTAGGCTATCTATTTTTATGGATATTTTCATTCATTTTGAGGGAGTATATAAACTTTTTTTGCAGATGTGCAGAGCCCAACAGGATTACTCAACAAGGCCCAATATTGGCCTTTCACATTTAACCATACCAACCCCCAGCACTGCTTCCATTCTGCATGGTTATATCTTTTTACAATGATCTGCAAAGGAAGCTTGTCTTTCACTCAATATTCATTCCTTCATCACTTTTTTTCACCACAATTGAAGAAATACAATAAAAAGAGGACACATGATGTTATCCAGTAATTCATCCAGTTAAGTGTTTTTCATAACATAATATTTGTTATATTTTCTAATCCATAGTCTGTTTCTCCTGATACCAAGGGTGTGTTGGTTTGTATAACTTTCATTAAAAAAAATGCAAGCCCCTAATTGGTAACACTGAACAGAAATATCCACAACTGTATTTTGTATTGTAGGGATGAATGGAGGAAAAAAGCTGCACATCATCAATGTCATATGAAAACCTCCAGGAAAGCATAAAACATTCAAAAGTAAATTGTTTCATTGTGATTCAGTATGCATTCATTCATACTGGGCAAAATTAACATGAAAGGTATCTTTAAAAAAAAAAAAAAAAATTAAGCCATGAGAAAACTCAAGAAATTGATTTGTTTTATAGCTATTGTGTAATGCTCTCAAAGAATTTCATGCAAACTTCATTAGCAGAATAGTGGTGGTCTCACACTTGGAATGTAACGAGCGAACTGCATCCCACCTTATACTTTAACATGTCCTGCTATGTCATATATCACAGATGCAGCAGAGCAGGAAACCTGCAAGCAATGGGACTGACTTACCTAGTACTATTGTAAATTTGTGGCAGGAGACTTCTATCCCTAAAACTGATTGGCAGGGGCATTTATACAGATTATGCAAATATGTAGTTCAGCATTATTACATTTGCAAAAGCTTGCCTCTGAAGATTTGCATGAGAACAGCAGGATTTTGTAATGACTTTAATATTCTGCATATGATCCATTTTTTGTTATATTAATAGTAAATAAACTGAAGGGCATGATTATGATTCGATTCTTCTGTGTGGGCTTCCTCTAGGTGCTTCATTTCTGGATTGTCATGAAACTGACCCTAGTTTGTCACCATAGTAAAACTGGACTGTAAGTTCCACTGGAGCAAAGACTAACAAGGATGAAAGATCTGATATTATGTACATGATTGGGGTCATCAATCAGCCTGAAGTAGGTTGCAGTCACACCTCTTGAGCCAGGTGATTATCTAGCCTGTGGAGCAAATATCACATTGAGTAAGTGCAACTTGGAGTTTTATGGTTTATAAGAGCAAAATGAACTGCAATGGTGTTTTATATTCTTGTGCAATCTGCAGCTTCCCAACATAATGTTGGACTACAGCTGTAAAGGATAGAGATAAGATACAAGGGAAAGGCTATACCTGTGGTACATAACAATATTTTTGTTTCTGGGGGCAGTCATTATTTAGTGAACTGGTTTGAATTGAGTGAAGCACAATGAAAGACAGTTGTGCAGATGTCCCACGTGGAATAACTTATTCCACTGAGCGTGTATGAATTTAGTGTTGTGAGTATTGTGTTATATTTTACTCTCATGAATACAACTCCCTAGCTTGCATTCATATCCCAGTCCATCTAGGAAGCACATTAAAGTGCTAATTAGAACTACATTTACACAATTCAATAAAATAACATGACATGCCAGATGGTTAACATTTTAATTAAATACACGTTACATAAGTGTAGCACAGTAAATTAGAAAGCAAAAGTAATTTTTAAGAACCATTAGACGGGGGTGCAATGAGGCTGTTTTGTTTAAAGGGTAAGGCATTTTTAGTAGCTGTATGCACAAAATGTCTCAATGTCTTAAATATATTGATAATGGGTTGAGTGCAGAGGACCTCTTGTCTTTGTCTATATGTATTTTGTGGTCACAGCCTCAAAATAAGTGGTGAGCACAACTTTCTCTTGTTAGTTATATTTCATATAGGAGTAGTGACCAGCTCTCTGTTATAGCCCCCACCCTTCCCAGCTATAGTCAGGTGATCCCACTGGTGTCTAATAAAAGGGCAACCATGATGGGGAGTTTTGCTTTGAAAGCAGCAAGTAAGTTGCAGGTAAAACTTAGTCCCTTTGTAAAATGTATAATGAAGCAATAGAATTCTTAATTAATCAGATGGAAATAAAAAAAATACAGATGTAAACACAGGTGGCTTTAAAGTAAATTCTTTACTATTTAAAACAATTTAGTAATACCCAGTTGCACTAGCAAAATACAGTTTTATACAGCAATAGTTTACATAGTAATAGTATACATACCACCAAAAGAGTTTTAAAGAGGCAAAAAGTGGAGCAACAATGAGCGGATACACCTGCCAAAAAATGAGAATAACATAACCCCAACATTTTGGCACAAAAGCCGTTGTCAAGGAGATGCTGATGTACTGCTGGATTACCAGGCATATAAATATCCTGTTCAATTAGGCCTCAATCAGTCTTTTTCGTGCGGTGCCCGAACTTCCGGGTTTGTGATGTCACAAATGCCTACGCCATTTCCGTGGATAATTCCACGAATAGACGCAGCGTATTTACGCTGCGATTATGTGCAGAGCGAAAAAACGCAGGCGCACAAATTCAAAACAAATGACATATAAGAGTGCACCACAAACTTTCAGACCTAACCTGGTAATAGGCCACACTTAATGGCCGCAAACAAGATAAAACAAGATAAGAAAGGAGGATGCTCATTGATTTCACTCTGAAATATATACATAAAGTGCTCTGTGTCAAAAGTGACAGTGCAAATAAATACAGTGATGTAATTTAAAACATTATTATAGATAAAAATGTGCCAATAGCCAAAACATTTACATTTACTTAATGAATCGGATGCAATTTGAAAGTACAGATGCAGTCACTTGTGTGTTAAATGCGTCGTGACTTAACTCATCTATCCCATTTATCCCACTAATCACAGAATATTGTGTCACAGCATCCCATCCAATTAAAGAGTTCAGCATTGAAAACAATGGTGCTTTGGTATGCTAATGAAAAGGTTTAAATGAGCATTAAATGAGTTAAGATAACTTTAGATAACACAGTTTCTTCAATTAGCCCTGAGTCA
>CM044431.1:128588681-128623144 GCA_024363595.1 Xenopus borealis
ATTTTGCGGGTAACCTGCGGGTACCTGACCCGCTGCAGGACTCTACTTTAAGCAACTACATGCTTGGTTCCTGCAGGGTAGATCATTACATCTCCAGTCCCTTGATAATCTACCATGCAAAATCCAAACACTGAGTAGTTTCAATATCAATTTGCCATGTTTAGCTCAATAAATAAAAAGATATTGTTTTGTATGTTCAGTACTATTTATTGTACTCATGTTAAAAAAGGGGGGAGGGTATAATGCCCCTCCCCTTTAAGAACAGTTCTTAAAACAGGCCAGAAAGTGTTCCTCGGAATCTAAGGCTCATGGGCAAGGCAACTAAGGCAACTTTAGTGACTGTATTGCACATGCTTCTCTATCTTAATAACATATATTTGCAAATTCATAAAATAATCTTTGCTAAGAACATGAAAGACTAGGCTTACGCTGATATTAAATACACAGCCGTACTGGTCAACTCCAAGTTCTATACATGATAATAATCTCCAAATGTCTACATTTCAAGAAGCACAAAAAACCATCACTCAAGATTAAATGCATTTATATAGTAATTGAAATAGCCTTGCAAAGAAATAGGCAGATCAGTTTATTTTGACTTCGCAAGATATTTGTTTTTTTACTATTTGCTTGACATAGTACAGTATAATGATGTTAAAGCACAAGATCAGTGATAATTCAATTCGTAAGAGTTTTTCATGAGTGATTTTTTTTTTACCTAAGCCCTTGCCTCCTACCTTACTTCAGTAACCATTTTCCATAGCTGCTACAATAAGCATTAAGGCCACACTAGTGGGAAGTTTGTAGAATTAAAGCTTGTAGACTTTAGTTTTTTTCACTAAAAAAAGATTAACATCCCCTTTATTCATCAATTTAGCCCAATCGAGCAATGATTCAGGTCTGAATTGACTCTTTGTCAAGCTAACTATGTGTTGCATATTCACCATTTATTAGTCTGTTACATACTACCACCTAGCGGCCACTTAAGATAATATTATTAATAACAATCCATTTGGATAGGGACTAAATCATACTCATATTAATCTAGTGGAGGAATACGGTTTTAAATCCCCTAATCCAGATTGCCTCCTAACAAATGAGCTCTTTAACCCTTACCCCCCATCAAAATTCACCAACTGTATCTATTATCTGACATTTTAATAAATTTACCCCATATTTACATTTCACAAAATGACCTAAAACAGCCTGTTCTTTCATTTTTGTATTAGTAGCAGGATTATGTTCCTTGAACAGTCACAGACACTTCAGAGCCGATTTACTAAATTCACGTGAATAGATCGAAGTTCGATCAAATTCGACTGAACAACGATCGTAGGAAAAATTCGATTGGTCGAATATGCAAATTTGGCTTATTTGATCATCGAATAGCGAATGATCGAATAGATTCTATCAGCGAAGGATTTAAAATGTTAAAATTATTCGATTGCCTACTTCGCCAGATTGGACCTACTGAATAGTAATAGAAGCCTATGGGAACCCTCCCATAGGCCTCTGAGGCCAAGTCCTGATCGAATAGGATTCGTACGATCAAAGTCTTCGATCATTTCAATCGTACGAATCATTTGAATGATCGCATAATTCATTCGAATGATCGAATGATCATTATTCGATCATCAAATGATCTAATAAAAGGGTAGCCTAAAACTATTCGATTAGCATTCGAAAATCGAATATCGAGGGAATTCAAATTTTTTTGGGGGAATAATAGTAAAATTGCCCCTTCGTGTGGTTTTTTCCATATATAATTTGTCACATGGGCATTTAATTGTATAAACTACAAAAAAGGGGAACACATGAAACAAGTGAAATGTCCAGGAATTCTTATCAGAGTCTCTTTCCTAGGATGGCATACATACTCTTCTTTTATACAATTTGTAAAACAATTGCAAGAGCAACACTGAAAAGTTCCATTCTTCTGTGGGGCTAAAGTATTTTGTCTTGTCATTCTACATGGGCCTATGATCAGATTTTATTAGCATTGAGCCCAGGTTTCGTCCCTTTTTTTATAAGACATACATGGTGGGGATTTAAATTTCACAATTCGATCAACATTATTTGCTAACAGTGGCCAATGTGTTTTTTTAAGATAACAATTGACAGATAAAAATTAAGACAATTAACTATTTTGTTTATTTACTTATAGGTGTTGGATCAGGTAATGAGACCTGCTTTTTTTACAAGATAAGTGGAAGTTTTGTGAAATAGAAAAGAACCATTACTGTGTTTGATTTGCAACTCATTTTAACTAACCGTCTATAAATGGTGAATATGTGTGACAAAGGGTCAATGCAGACCTGAAACATTGATCTACTGGTCTTTGCCTAAATGATGAATTGTGTTTCAACTGATTGAAGATGTCTTTGGAGTGCAGTCTAGAAATAGTCATTTTTGACCTGAGGATTGAACACAGTGGGAAGTGCACCCAATATAAAGGAGCTGGTGCTGAATGCTAGTAACATTACCATTGTATTGCTAATACAGCTGATTTTATACCAAATATGAAGCTAATGATAAAGCAATGTGGTTGTGAATAAGGTGTTCCTTGCTCACATGCCAAGATCATATTGACCTCTAGTAAAGTATACATCAATATTGTGATATTTGCAAATAAAGGTAACCCTAAGCCTATTTTTAAGAGCAAGCTCTTTTTACCTTATGTTTTTCTGACAAAACAACTTTTGATTTTACTACACCTCATGAGTGGTCACGAATGGGATAGTGGGAGTACTTTCTTATCTTCTTATATGCAAGGTTCTTCACTCTTGCTGATGGAGTTGGCCTTGTGCACTTGAACCCCACAATATATTTGGTGAACACACATTTCCAGAATTGCATTCCCTTATATATATATAACATTTTGGAAATATTGAGGTTTTTGTACATTTTGCACACTTCCACAGATTGAACTAAAAGAAAGTAAACTTTTTACTTACATTTACTATGAATATCTTTTTCAGGGGCATTGCCATGGCTACATTTCATGCTACTCTTGTTACAAAGTGCAATGCCTATTGTTGCCTTGTCCAAGGTCATTTTCTTTGTTGGAGATGTGATTCCAATCAAACCGCACTTACTTTCATAGCTCACTCTCTTTTTCTGGGTGCACGTACTTGAGCTTGTTCACAAAGGCTCCATTGTAGTACACAAACATATATCCATTGACAGCACTCCAGTTTCCTTAAACCTTTATTTTTTGCAAAAGTTTGCACAGCAGAAGGGCAACACGATGCAACGTTTTCAGTGGCTCTCCACTCCTTATCAAGCTTCTTGGAGATGACCCAGGTTCCTAATATTCTATAGAAATTTTTTTTATACTTGAACATTTAAATTTTTCAATGATTTAACGCATTTTAGCAGGACATAGCCTAATGTAGATGCGTACGGTCTTCATGGTGCTCACACAGTAGCCATTCTGTTTTTATTAAAAAATGGTTAAGTTGACAGTGACATCTAGAGGGGGAAACTGTCAGTTTCCACCTAGAATGCAATTTGCCGGCAGGAAGGCAGTTCAGGGAGATTTGTCTCCGGGATTTACCAACGACCTCAGGCACCCCTTCGCTAGCAAAGGAGATAGACGCTAGCATTGTTTCGCACTGTAATGCCAGGCAAATTTTCGCTCTGGCGAATGGACTTAACTCCACAAATTCACAAAGATGCAGATTTTACTGAATGTTACTGCCTTCGCCAGCTCTAACCTGGTGAAGTGCATTGCACATCCTAAATTTTCAGTTACTTACATCATAATTTTTGACTGTAATATCTTCTAAGTCAAAAAACGCTTGTGTCTTTTCAATTTTTCAGGGTGTTAAGCTGCAAAAGGCCATAGATTTTCTACCATATGGCACATTATTTTACAGTGGGCTTATGTGTAGGGCATTAAAACTCGATTGACTTTATTAAGGTTCAATTGGAAAGTCTAGTTATCAGTGTAAATTTAATGTATTAGATGCACCATGTAACATAAATAGCTCCATTCCACTTTAAATTATGCAAATTAGCCTGAGAGCAAGAACTCTAGCGAAGTTGTTCTAGACAGAATTGAACACTAGCGCAGCTTTGCTAGCTCTGCTGAAGTAACAGAGAAAATTTGCCAGGGTTCAGTGCCCTGGATACATCTTTGCTCTTTAGTTAATTTGCATTGTCTAAATTTTCGCCTGGCGAAGTGTTGCGATGGCTGCAAAACCATCACTGGCGAAATTGCACTCTTTAGTGAATGTGCCCTCTTTTAAAAAATTACGAATGCTAAGCAACTTTTCAATTGGTCTTCTTTGTTTTATCTCTTTTTTCATTACTTGCCTTTTTCACTCTCCAGCTTTCAAATAGGGGTCAATTACCCTATATAAAGAAAACAAATGCTATGTAAGGCTACATATGTATTTTTATTGCTAGTTTCTTTACTCATCTTTCTGTTTGGCCACTCTTTTATTCATAGTTCAATCTCATTCACATGAATAATGTCACATTATTACACATGCTAATAGTGTAATTTGGACCCTAGAACTCAGATTGCTGAAATTGCAAACTGGAGAGCTCCTGAATAAAAAGCTAAATAATGCAAAAACCACAAAACCAAGTGACTCCTAATGGCGTGTTACCGGAATGGCTTTTTGCAGCTTCACTCGAATACAGTTTGCTCCAGTTCCTGTAACCCCTTTACTTAACTATTTGGAAAGAACATTTGATTGGCTGATAAGGTATACTAGAACTGGAGCAAACGTTGCGCTCCAGTTTGCAGATTATATGGAAGGAAGGTCACATAATAGAGATATCTACCTTGACAAAATGACTTTTTTGGAGCTTTTTTTTGGAGAAAATACGGTTTCTCCTAACAGCAATAAAGTATAATTTTACATTGTAAAGTAAAATGTGGAATAAACAATGTACCAAAGATAAAAAGAAAAACAGAGTAAAAGACTCCTTTTGAAAATATTTATTGCTCGTCATTTACCATTATCAAGCAGAAACAGAATTAGGCTATCTTCGTTTAGACTGCAATACTATCTACAATAAATTAGTCTAAGTGATGGAAAATTACATGAAATAAATAAAACCTCTTTTGAGGAAAAGAAAATTGACAATTTAAGTGCAGAAGCAAAGCATCAGAATTACTGCTGCTCAAACATTTGATACCTCACTGTAAAAAAATCACTTTCAATTACAAATAAACAGTTGTGCAAAATATTGATCTAATGTTAGAAAATTTCTACCTTGTCCATCTTAGAGTGCCAGTAAAAAAAGAAAAAAAGTTTTTCTTCAGGTCTGGTCAGCACTTAACAGAAATCAAGGGCTTTTTGGAGGTATATACCAGTTTGAAATGTGAGGATGCTCTTTATGAACATGCCAAGACATCGGTGTGGTTTCCTATGTAAACCTTATAAAATGTGGTTTATGTTTAACCGTTCAATATATACGTAAAGCCTCTATAGAAGATTTTCACTAAGAAAACCCAGCTTTCTGTGTTTTCACTTGCATATTAAGTGCAATGCAAAGTGGCGTGGTTACCATCCAATCACAGATTTCACAAAAAAATTTAAGTTAAACACAGCAAAGCATATTTAAATTTATATCTGTAAGGGCAATGGTGCAATGACAAAATGGCAAGTAACTGCCACTGTGGGTGGAGAGAAGCACAAAAGGTAAAAACCCTAAAATCTCATAAATGCGTGAAAATACGTACAAGAGCATTTTCTTGTGATAAAATATGATAGTTTTAACTACTGTGAATCTCAACACCACCACAATGACTACAAAATGCATTAGAATAAATGCCACATCTACCATTACTCTAGACCAGTGCTACCCAACCAGTAGCGCAGGAGCAACATGTTGCTCTCCAACCCTTTGGGTGTTGCTCTCAGTGGCCAATAAGCAAGTGCTTATTTTTCAGCTTCTGATAAAAACCATGTGTCCTGCCAAACAGAGCGTTCTGGAAGCTGCCAGTCCACATAGGAGCTACCAAATCCCTTATTTGGTACCCCTCTGGAACCTTTTGGGTGCTTATGTTACACTTAAATATGGCTCAGGGTGAAATATATTTGCCTACCTCTTCTGCCTCCTTCAATATTTTAAACAGCAAAAAAGTCAAACTATTGCTCTTGGAGGAAATTATGTTTAATTTTCAATATTTGTTAAACTATCGAGGGCCTCTCCAATTCTCATTCCAATGTTTAATGCAATCCACTGGCAAACTGCTAGGGTACATTGGACCCTAACAACAAGCTGGTTGAGATTCCAAACTGGAAAGCTGCCAAGCAAAAATCTAAATAATTGAAAACCCACAAAATAACAACAAATTAATAGCAATAAAAATTGTTTTAGACCAATGCTGCTTATATTAAACTAAAAATTAACAGTAAGGCAAACTTTCATACCGTCAATTAAATAGATTTAAGATAAGCTAATAAAGGGATGATGATTTACTTTCTGCTTTTTAGCATGACGTCACTCAGTATGGAAGATTTTTTAAAATCAGTCTGTGTTTGCCATTCAACACTGTGCATTAAACATTTTTGGGGTGGAATGAAAAGTTATATGATGGCTACGGTTTATTTACAAATATTAACCATCAACATATGTTACAAATCTATCATAAATTCCATAATTTCATAATTTAATTAGCTGTTCCAGGCCTTCATCTGTGCTTTTATGTAGGTCTAATCCAGAGCTCATAAAATCAAAGGTTTTCTTTGGGTTTTCGATATCTAAAAAAACAGAAAGTGAAAAAAAGTAAATGGCAAGTTTCTTTTAATTTTGAAATTCGCACCTTTTGTAAACATTTGTTACACAGCAGATCTGAAATTCTCACTCGCATACACCAGAAATGGATTTATGATCTACAGTATTAAGTTTTGTATGGTTGTACTCTAGCATACTATTCCTCTGTGTACAAGCCATGCACCTATGTTAAACATTGGTTTAATGAATAAGACGTGTGTTAAATATAATTGGCATGTTTTAAATGGGATCATCTGATTCAGGGGAAATGAGGGTAACAAGAGAATGATCCATTCGTGCTTTATAATAAAAATATAGATGTTCTAATTAAAAGAAGTTATGGAATACATTTTCAGCACAGGCCCTATTTATTTTACTTATTTTGACCTTTTAAAGGAAAGGTTAAGTGTAGAGCACCAAGTAAATCTTAGCTATTATAATAGCTTACCTCAGTGCCTGGGCCAGCGCTCCTCTTCACTGAAAAATGCACCAGCCCTGGGCACCATTCTAGTGAGTGATGTGCCATCTTTTTGTCTTTCCTAGGCATCCCTTGTAGCCGTCTGCACATTTACAGTAGAGTAATATCAAAACTTAAAAGTAAAAGACAAATTTTTGCTCTACTGTACATCCACAAAGCTCAACACTGGAGCAAAAGTCCCAGGACAGGAATCCAGGCTGCCAATAATCTCTTAAAATGCATCTCCTAATAGATATAAAATTCAATTTATTTTTAAAGGCCATTGAGCCTCTCTTAAGTAGCCTCAAAACATTGAAGGGTCAAATGCAGAAGTGGACAACTATATATTGCCATGGACTGCAGCTATGATTGTATACGAGATGTTTTCAAAAAACTACCCGATAACCCTTTTTATGTTTAAAAGGGCCAAATTCTATACAAGTGGTTCTGCCCGTGCACAAATATTTGTGTATTATATCTTATCTTATATCCTATAAATAAGATTTCTGAATGAAACTGTATCAAGTTCTAAATGAGTCAGAGCACTTTGTTTGATTTATATTTCTTTACCTCTCCTTTTTTCCCTCTTTTATTGACATTGAAGCTCCATCAAGATCTATTTTAGATTTTTATTGCACTTGTTACTATTGATAAAGTATAATAGACACTTTTAGTGAGGTCTATTGGTTTACATTTTCACTGTATTCTCCTTAGTTAAATAAATGTCTACAATATGCAGGCAGAATACCAATAATCTTGGTCAAGGTGTAAAAGTCTTATTTCTGTATTTTACCTACTAATATTTTTCTGGGAGCCCAGTCTCAAGATTCTTTGCAATGTAAAAGTACAAAGATATTCAAAATAATTCTTTAGTTTGAGGTCAAAGACAAACTGTTATTACAGCATTAACAGTAAAAAAAAAGTATATTAAGTATATACAGTAAAAATATTCTACAAAAGAGAAGACACTAGTAAGGTTCATAAAGAAGGTTATCGTACCTAATGGGTAATTGCCTAATTAAAGGAAAACTATACCCCAAAAACTGAATACTTGAGCAACAGATCATAAGCTCATACGATCCCAGGAGGCTGTAATTTTTTTTAAATGGCCATTTTCTATTTATGATTACCCAATGGCACATGATATTAAAAAAGTATATTATTATGAAAATGGTTTATTTACATGAAGCAGGATTTTACATGAGTTGTTTCATGCAATATCTTTTTAGAGAGACCTACATTGTTCGGGGGGTATAGTTTTCCTTTAAGCAATTATGGGCCACTAATGAAGTCCATGAGAAGACTTTAAAACTGCAGATTGTATCTTCTTGTTTTCTTGATGATTTGTATAAAACAATGAAAAGTAGTTATCTGTAAGATTTATCTTATTTTAGAAATTTTGGCACGAAAATAATGGGTGAAGGCAAATTATACATTCATGTTGGTTGTTATTATTATGCCATATACGGTCAGGAGTGATACTGTACAAAAAAAAAGGTAAAGGTAAAGCATCCTATCATATGGCAAAATGGAATTAGGCAAATTAATTTAGATTTTAATATGAGAAGTTTGAAAAAAATAAAGTAATTGGCTGAATAGACTGCTGAGCTAAATCAAACATGATCAATACATTAAATTTTTTCTGTAATAATAAAGCAGTACCTTGTATTTCATCCTAATCCTTTTTAGAAGACTTAAGGTATGGGGATCTAAATTATGGAAAGATATCTCATCCAGAAAACCCCAGGTCCCAAGCAGTCTAGAAAACAGGCCCCATAATTATACTACAAACGATCAAATATACAATACACAATTTATTAGGGGAGTCTCAAAACATCTATGTCTAAAGTGATCTATACATGACATTAGCTCACAAAACCATGGCATATTGATGTAGCATAGAAAATTGGCTCCATCTGTATATGGAAGACCAGCATGAGCATGCTTTCCATGTAGTGATCATGAGGTCTGGTTTAAAAAGATACTATTCGGGGAAAGCAATGAATTGTATTTTAGAAAATGAAGGGTGCCAAACCAGCCCCTTCAAAGCTTTCTTGAATATGACATATAAAACAAGCTCACCTTGGGACTCAAAAACATCTAAAAGGTCTTCTTGCTTTTCCAAACGAATGGTTTCTGGAGAAAACGATATCAGTTGCGGGAGAGAAAATTTTCTGTCCCTTGGTGAAGGAGTAGTTAAATACTCTAAGTCCAATGTTAAACTTTTTTCCACAGGGCTGTACATATCAGATCCAAGTATGAGACTTGACTCAGATTTATGCTTGGTGAACCTCATATTAGAGGTGTCATGAACACCATGATACTCTTCATCTGTCAAAGATGTTAAAGTTTGTTTGAGGGCTTCATACCGGCTGCGAATGGAATGTATATCCATTTTACCCTCCCTGCTTATGGATGAATGCGATTTTCTATCAAAGGTAAAGTCATGGACTGGTAATTCACTTTTCTCAAAGGGTTCATCATTGCCCCCTAAACTAAGTGTGCTATTAAGACTTACATTCCCTGCATTCTCAGGCAGGGTTTCGTGCAAAATTCCAAATTGGATGATCTCATGGGTGTCTGAACTACCATCACAGTTTATCAGATTGGATGAATTCCATGAAAGGGTTGTATGTGTAGACAGATTTTCTTGACCAGAGAAAGAAATTAACATGTTTTTGTCCATTAATTTAATAATTGACTGGTTGCCAAAATCAAAAGTTTTATTTTTGTTCTCCACTGGATTGATCAGTATGTCAGCATTCTCACTTTCTTTTTTGTCATTGAGGAGATTTATCAGTGTATCTGCAGGCTCATTTTCTTTTCTAGGAAGACTCGAATCTTCAGGCAGTGATGAATCAATTTCACTTTTCAGATCAATGCTTTCATGGAGAATGTCACTGTGAAGACTATGAGCATTGTTTCCACCAGTATTAGGAGGAATTCTTGTTCCTGAGCAATCATACTGATCCGAAGCATGAGAGGTAGACAGAAAGCAGGCCATGCTCAAGTCTATTTGACTACAATGTGCAGATTCTAGTTCTGCTGTTGAATCCATGAATGGACCTGCGACAGGGCTTACAACATCTTCACTCTGGATAGCTTTTCTCCATGAGCTTCTAATATCTGAAACTATAAAAACAAATGCTTACATTAAAACTTGGGTTTTACAAAGAAATAATCAGTGTTCCGCTTGGGGGTGGATGGAAATGGTGATTAAGCATGTAATATATTTTAACTGTTTGGATGCATAAATAAAAATTCAAAAGTTATATGTTGCATTTTACTACATAAAATCTAGCAACTGGTTAAATGCTAAGGCAAATATGCTTTTTTAAAATTCACATTGCTCTCAGAGGGAACTGTGGTGATCAAAATGTTGCACGGTCTTTGGCACAATAAAAGACACCGTAGTTCTAAACAACTTACACAATTAAGCAGAAGTCAGCTGAAGAGCAGAAAACCTCTAAAAACAATTATTTTATACATATTGCAAAGCGGTTTAGAATAGCATTTTCTTTCATTATGCCCAAACAGATTTTGTGTGGAGATCCCCTTGAAAGTAAACATACAGAGCAAAATCATATACAGGTATGGGACCTGTTATCCAGAATGCTCGGGACTTAGAGTCTTCCGGATAACAGATCTTTCCATAATTTGGTTCTTCATACCTTAAGTCTACTAGAAAATCCAAATAAACCCAATAAGCTGGCATTGCTTCCAATATCTTAGTTGGGATCAAGTACAATGTATTGCTTTATTATTACAGAAAAAAAGGAAACAACTCTAAAATTTGCATTATTTATATAAAATGGAGTCTATGGGAGAAGGCCATTCCGTAATTTGGAGCTTTCTGGATAACAGGTTTCCGGATAACTGATCCCATACCTGTACTATAATTAGGCACATCCTTAAAAGTGTGCATAAAATCCTTCATGTAGTGAGAGACTGAATATATTTCAGCATGTAATCATGCTGTGATTTTCCCTTAAAGTATAAAGATACAGATTACTTAATATACAAATTATTAGGGATGCAATGAATGCAGGATTCTGCCTTTTTCAGCAGAATTCAGATTTCAACAAATACAAATGCCTTAAAATCCAAATCCTTACAATCACAGGATTTTTATATCCGTGGAAAAGGCTCTTTTTAGCCCTTATTTACCTTAATTTGCATATGCAAATAAGGGTTTAAACTTGGAAGCCTTCAAGAAAATTTGGCCAAATCCCAAGAGTGGATTTGCTGCATCTGTACAAAACACTCAAAGAAAGCAAAAGGAATATGCTTGAGTTGAGGCAACCCATATGGATGTTCTTACCAGTGGTAAAAATAGAACTGGCCAGACATTATGCTGTGAACCATTGCTGACCAATCTGGTTAAACACCACATTTGGATCACAAATAGTCAAAAGAAACTTTTGTTGTACTTAATGCAAATTCGAGTGTGCGTTAGATGTGGGTAGATTTCTTCTTTCTAGGCAGTGTCATTCTGTGGCTACAAAAGCAAATGACATTAAAAAGGGCATAAACCCAAGCAATGAAAACACAATTTTGCCTCTTTATAGGTCCCTGTAGAGTGTAGAGACATGCAACTAAACTGGTAGGGGGTTGGAAGACCTAAATTATGTACTAGACTGTCAAGGTTGTGGTTGTTTTCTCTAGAAAAAAAGCACTTGCAAGGGGACATGATTACACTTTAGACTAGAAGAAAATAACTTTTATTTGAAGCAACGTAGGTAGTTCTTCACAGTGAGGACAGTGAGGTTGTGGAATGACCTTCCCGGATGTTGTTATGATGGCTAATTCGGTTAATGCTTTTAAGAGTGTATTGGATGATTTATTGGACAATCAGTGTATGCAAGGTTATTGTTATACTAGAATCTATTGTTAGTATAGATATGGGTATATATAGTCTATGTGGGTATATAGAGGGGTCAGTGTGTGTATGTATGGATGCTAGGTTTCATTTGGATGGGATAATCTTGATGGCCTTTGGTCTTTTTTCAACTTGATTTAACTATGTTTAAAACGATGTAAAAACTCAGTTGCTTACAACTCATTCATGTTTGTATTAGGATGACTGATGACAAGGGAATAACATGGACAGTATCTGCCAAGTGAACTGACCAGTTAAATATTGCTATCACCTACTTTTTAGCTTATAGAGCAAAGATCATTGAACATAAGTCAGAGGTTAGAGGGCAAGAATGGCACAAGATTTATGAAAAAAAAAAAACTTGCTTAAATTTTCAGGAGTTCTAGGGATCTCTTTTCTTGATAAGAAGGGATCTGAGGATAAAACGCCTAACAAGTCATCAAACTCCATTCCCCTTCCTCCTGAGGATCTTGGCGATTCGGAAACAATGTAGTCAGCAACCTGGCCAAATTAAATTAAGACAATTAACTTATTGCTGTATAATGATCAACTACTCCTAATCAGTATAGTATATCTAAACAAGTGTGCCAACAGAAATGTTTTGTTACAAAGCAACAAAAGTACATATTTAGAGAACATAATTTCAAATAGTACACCACAAGAAGTACAGAAGTAGCTCAGTAACGCAGCTAGCTCTATAGACTTCTTAACCTTTTTACAATTTAATACATCAGTAGACACTTTCCAGAAGTAGCTTCAGTCCTTTTCAGATCCCTAACTCAGTCTATAACAGTTCATCTATCATAATTGATACACTAGTTGCTAAGATACCTCTGATGAGGCTTCTGCAACAAAATGTATCAACTAAAGTATCAAATTTTAAAGGAACACTATACCTTTGAAATTAATACTTAACCAAAAGATAATTTACATTATATTACGCAGCCTTTTAAGGAATCTCATAATATTGAAAAATCAGTTAGTATTCTCCTGACAGGAAACAATGCAGTTCTAACAGGGAGACGTGTGCCCTCTGTTTGTGTGTGGTTACATTGAATCATATGAGGAGCAGTGCTTAGTAGTTAAAATAGAAGTTTTTCTATTTAGGATTATCCAAAGGCACATACTACTAGAAAAGTAGTATGTTTTTAACATAGAGAAGGGTTTTACATATGGGCTGTTTCATGCATATATTTTTATAGAGACCAGCAATGATCAGGGTTATCGTTTCCCTTTACATTTAACTTGTTGACCTAACTTACAAAGCAACTGTGAGAGGGAATTTTTTTTTTTTTTTAAACCTTCCTTTATAAAAAAAAAATAAAAAAAGGTATTCCAGAAAGGCTGCACAAAGAATGTGAACCACCCCTTTACAGGTTGTGACAACCTGGTGGCTTGAACATGTAAATTTGGGGGAAATTAGCAAATGTTAGGGCAGGAAGCATAGGAAAAGGAGCATAAAGACAGGGACACACAGGCTCTTCAAAGACACATCGGTTTATTTTCCCAGTAAGTCATTCAAACAGAGGTGACCATTTCAGCATTTATAAAACAAACCATAAAAATAAATCCTTGCCCACTGGGCACTACCTTCACTTTGAAGTGATCCCTCACTATACTGGGCCCCTTGTGGACTACCAGTCAAAACAGGTTGGGTCACCCCTGTACTCACAGTCTTTGCAGGAATTTCTCAGCCTCCTGGCTATTCCTCAATGTCCAACACAGACAACAAGATCTGGCTCTTACGAAAGCCACGGACTCCCTCTGCTCTTGGAGTAGAAGGCAGGACCCCCAGCTCCTCTGGGAGTTCCTAACACAGCCAGGACTCCTACCTGCTGTGCCCTGCTGAGAGACACACTTCTCTGTTTAAAGACAACTCCCTTCCTGGAGTCTATCTTAGCACATGGGAAGAAATTAAAAGCTAGAGTGACCTTTTTCCACCTTTTCCCAGTCACTCTACCACAAGGTCTAAAGCATATCTTCTCCCAGTATTTACACAAATATGAACCTAAACAGTGAGCAACATAATTCTACATCTATGTTAGCCCTAACCTGCTGAGCAAGTTGCTGTTGTGCCATATACTTGTGGTCTTGTTTGTAGGGTGTTGGTGTACGGGGCAATGGGCTTTTTGCTGTAGTTTTCCAGCTAACATCAGACCTTCTCTTCTGTACTGCAGAACTTGGAGTTCTTTGTAATCCTATTCGATCACTTATGTTTGGAGTCTGAAATTCCTGTCAATTGGAGATAATAAAATAATAAGGCATTTAAGAAAAAAAAAAACAAACCAAAAAACCCACTACAACATGGACAAAATAAATAAGTTACAGACAGTACCAGCCAACCACTAAATATATGGCCTAAAGTAGAGGTAAATGTAAAAATAGTTCCAAAAAAATTCAATTTGCTAAATAATTTTAAGCAAATACCATAGATATTATATATTTAAAGTGGACCCGTCAACCCAAAAAAATATTCAAAATCATATTTTATCACATTAGTCAAGCAAAATGAACATTAATTACACTATATAAATTATTTTAATCTTTTCTTCAGTCTGGGAATTCATAATTATAGCAAGCAGGCAGGAGCCATTTTGTGGACACTGTTATTAAAGGAATAGTAACACCAAAAAATGAAAGGGTTTTAAAGTAAAGAAAATACCATGTAGTGTTGCCCTGCACTGTTAAAACTGATGTGTTTGCTTCAGAAACATTACTATAGTTCATATAAACAAGCTGCTAAGTAGCAATGACGGAAATTGAAAAACAGCTATATGGCACAGGATAAGTAATGGATAACAGATAACATTATGTTCTACAGAGCTTATCTGCTGTGTAACTTGAGCCTTTTCTCCTTTGAATGGCTGCCCCCGTAGCTACACAGTAGCTTATTTATATAAACAATAGCAATGCTTCTGAAGCAAACACTGCAGTTTAACCTGTGCAGGGCAACACTGCATTATATTTTTATTACTGTAAAACAATTTAATTTTTTGATGTTACTGGTCCTTAAAGGCAAGCCTTGCATCATTTAAAAATCTTGTTTGTGAACCAGAATGGGGGACCCAATGTCGATCGTCATGCCCAGTCTACACAATTAAATTGTTAAGAGAACTGGGGGAATGTGTGGAGAGCAGTGACATCTAGGAAGTGCTGAATGGAAAGTGAAAGTTATTATCTGCCCCGCCTCTATGCCTAAGGCTATGCTAAGGCTAAGGCCTCTATGCCCGACAATATATGATTGAAAGCTGAGATTTTTAAATGAGCTGAAAACAGGTATGAATGCATTAATAAAAATTTGAAATTGGATTTCAGGTTTAATTTGAAAAGGTTTAATTTTGAAGGAATCTGCATGTCACAGTCTCCCATAATAAAGCATTTTTATCTTGAGATGAAACCAGAGAACTTATAAGCCCCTAGAGGCAGGTGGAAGTCAGAAGTAGGTCCATGAGGTGATATGAGGTCATATAAACAAAGAATGACATAACCATGTATCCTATTCACTGCAGGAAACCCTATAAGTGAAAGCCACTATATATGGTCAGAACAGGGGAGATTTATATGAGCAAGCTTTGTAATAATTAAAGAAAGCAATTGGATAATTCTAATATTGGTAAAGCTTAAAGCTAAGCTTAGGGGTCAATGCAAATTATCCAGCAGAAAATTAGGTTGGCCTGTAATATAAACTGATGCTACAGGGCTGTTTATTAAATTCTGATGCTAATTCCACCAGTTTCTGTGCTGCCATGTAGTAATTATCTGTATATATTACTAATCATCCTTATATTATGACATATATATTCTATGTGTACTGTATATTGTGAGTGGGTCCCTAAGCTCAGTAAGTGACAGCAGCACAGAGCATGTGCAGTGAATCAGCAGAAAAGAAGATGGGGAGCTACTGGGCATTTTTGGAGACACAGATCTTCCCTGCTAAAGGGCTGCTGGTACAAAAGACCCAACCATAATTTGCCTACTTCTTTAGTTAAGCTTTAGTTCTCCTTTAAATAACTTTTTGTTCATAGGTGAAGCAGTTTTAGGATTGTTCAAATTTTAATATGCAAACTAGTGTTGATTTGGTATTTGGCCAAACCTTTTATAGAAATTATGGATTTGGTGCATCCCTAATCTAAATAGAGTGCAGATATCCATATAGCATAGGGTCACTGACCTGAATAAATATGAATAAAAGTAGAAGAAAGGTGTGACCTGTTGCACTAAATCTGCCAATGTCAGCAGTAGCAGCAGGGGCAGACCAAATGTTATGCCCAGAATATATCATTTTTACGTTATCTGCATCTTGCAGAAAGCAGCAATCCTAAGAAGAAACAATAAGCAGAAGAATATGCTTACTATCTCAAAGTGTTCATTAGTATTTAGTAACATACATACACTTTCATTTAGAGACATTCTGCGTCTAATTGGAGTTGCCATTCCAAGAGAAGATGTAGACTTCCTTAACAAAAACAACAATTAATAAAATTAAAGTAAAGGTAGCAAAATACAGGAATTCAAAGTCACTTTAACGTATGTGGTGATTGTTGTATGGGTGTGAGTAATTATTATAGGAATCATACATGGTTCAATTACTATATACCCGTAAGAAAATCGAGAGGTGTTGTTTTTTGTTAATAGGTAGATGCAAATAAACATTACAGGTATAACAAAAACAAAAGCTTTATTAAAGGAAAACTATACCCCCTAACAATGTAGGTCTCTATAAAAAGATATTGCATAAAACAACTCATATGTAAAACCCTGCTTCATGTAAATAAACATTTTTCATAGTAATATACTTTTTTAGTAGCATGTGCCATTGGGTAATCATAAATAGAAAATAGCCATTTTAAAAAATAAGGACAGCCTCCTGGGATCATATGATTCAACAGTGCACACAAACATACCAAGCAAACTATAAAGTTAGGTCACATGAGCCAATTAACAGACAGAGTTGTGTCTTTTGCTTCAACACTTCTTCCTGTTACAGTTAGAGTTGAACTATTTCTGGTCAGGTGATCTCTGAGGCAGCACACAGACCATCATGAAATGGTGGTTCAAGGCAACAGATGTAAAAGCGTAATATTTACTTGAATATATATTCCAGTTTGGTAAGATTATTTAATATACCACTTAATATGATATAAACTACCTGTTGCTCAATTACAGTATTCGTTTTGGGGGTATAGTTTTCCTTGAAACTTCCCCCCTTATATTGGTCTAGAACTCCCAGAACATTAATCCTTTGATTGTTAGAGAGCTGTTGGGCTTAGTTAAAAAAAAAAAGGTATCTAAACATTATCTGAAGTGCAAAAAATGCAGGCAGTAACCCTGCACATGGCCTGCCTCCTCACTGGCTGAGCACACTCCTGCTCCCTGTAAGCTGAATAAAACATGGTGGGCTGAGCACAGATTCTCTGGAAAGCAGAAATTTGAAACACCAGAATACACAACTTCAACATGGAACAAGGTAAAGCACTCCAAGGGGGAAACATAGAGTAATACTTATTATTGGCTTAATTTGTAGTTTATAAAATGTGAGCTTTCAGGACAACTTAAGTCCCTGCTTACGGCATGGTTTAATACAGAAGCTAGTGATATCAATGTTTAATAGATTGTAAGTGCTTGCAAGCAGGGCCCTCATTACCTTCTGTACTGGTTTGTTGGTGCTTTTATAAATACATATAAAACTAACTGCAATACCATTAATATCACCCTGATGCAGCTGGGGGGGGGCGGATATTTGAGGTCTACAATCACATCAAAAGATTTGCCTCACGAATGCAGTCACCTCATAGCTAAGTGGCAGACTTATCAAAGTTCAAATTCAAAATTTCAAGTTTTTTTATGGCCAAAACTATCAAATTCAATTAGAAAATTCTTCAAATTTGATTAGTTTTTTTTAAAAAAAATTGGATTGTCGAGATTGATCATACAATGGCCCTTAAAGTAGACCCGTCACCCCAAAAAAATATTCAGAATCATATTTTATCACATTAGTCAAGCAAACTGAACATTAATTACACTATATAAATTATTTTAATCTTATTTTCTTCAGTCTGGGAATTCATAATTCTAGCAAGCAGGCAGGAGCCATTTTGTGGACACTGTTATTAAGGCAAGCCTTGTATCATCTCAGAATCTTGTTTGTGCACCAGAATGGGGGACCTGATGTCTATCCCCATGTCCTGGCTACACAATTAAATGGTTAAGAGAACTGGGGGAATGTGTGGGGAGCAGTGGCATCTAGGAAGTGCTGAATGGAAAGTGAAAGTAATTATCTGCCTAAGGCATAGAGGAGGGGCAGAGGGGCAGACAATATTTGATCGACAGCTAAAATTTTTAAATGAGCTTAAAACAGCTATGAATGCTTTAATAAAAATTTTAAATTGGATTTCATGTTTAATTTGAAAAGGACTTTTATTATACAGATTTTTGTGTCTGGGTGACGGGTCCACTTTAAGCACTCGAATTCGACTATTCGCCACCTAAAACCTGCGACCTGGGAATTTTGAGTTGTTTGCAACCTTCCTGACATTCAAATTGGGGTTTGTAAAATTTTAATCGAATGGGGGTCAAGTTTTCGGGTCGGTCATATTCACTAGGAGTTTAGGAAATTCAATTTTTAAATAAATTTGAATTTTAAGTTAAGTGAAAATACAAATTTAAAAAATTTGAATTTCAAGTTATTTTTGTGTGCTTCAACTAGGGAATAGCCCAAATGCGATTTTGCAAACAATTTGCAACAATATTTAAAAATTAGATTTCGACCATTTGCCATCTAAAACCTGCTGAATTGCCGTTTTAGCCTATGGGGGACCTCAGAGAACATATTTGGAGTCAATTGGTGGACTTCAAAGGTTTTTGTTTTTGAAAAAATGTGAATAAAATTTGATTGAATGTGCTATAACTTCGATTCGAATATGATGGAATATGAACCTATTCGATATAAAAAAATTTAATAATTTCGGTTGGTCTTTTTGAAGTTAGATGTTTTTGCTATTCGAAATTCTACCCTTGATAAACCCGCCCCCCAAGTGTTAACTCAATTAGCCTTTGCAGAGATATCTTAGCTCAGGTAGACACACTCATTTCTATAAGGCAATGGATTTTACACCTACATGTCAGCTTTATTTTTTTTTACCCTGTACCAGTTGCATACATTACTAATTTTTCAGTTTCTGAAGCAGGAACTTAATTTGCCAAAAGCTTGCATATTATTATCTACTAAGTTGGCAAATAAAAGTTTTCACTCTATACTAATCAATGGCTAACATGGTACAACACAGACCATCATAGTTTCCTCTTAATCTCAGAAATCAATTGCCTGTAAAACTATTTTTTTTGTAGTTATAGTGTTAATGTATTATTTTACATAAGTCTAAATGAATGACCATGTCAAGTTTTTTCTTTAAAAACATTGGGTTCAGATATTTTTGTTTTTTTTCCTTCCTCATCAGGTTCTAGTTTGTCAAAAGTCAAATAAAACACTGAAAACCACATTTAAAATACAGAGCAAGTCACACTTATAGATACATACCTTCCCGAAGGTGTTAAAACTGTGGCACCAATTAGCCTTTGTAATAACTCTCCACCGTGACCTCGATTTAAGTCCTTTAAGGGTTTCTCTTTGTGAGAATACTCTGGTAACAAACATATACAATCATTGGTACTCGTTATTTATATAAATATCAGCTGGTCACAATAGTGAATGGTTACAAAAAAGCACAATAAAAAATATACAGTAGTTTTTTTCTGGAGACATTATGTGGTATTTGTAAATACATGGAGTCTACAACCATAGTGTTCTCTGTCATTTTATCGAATGCCACAGAGGTGACCCTACAAATACGGTGTACATGGGTCTTAAACAAGTTTCTCCACCATTTGAAGGGGGGGTGAGTGATATACAAGACTTCAGTAGCGTGAAGCCTTTTAATGGGGTTTGGCAAATAAGTGTCTTTATATAGTTTGTGTTTTCAATATCTTAAATATGGCAAATAGTGAATTTTATTCAGGTGGAGGTACATCTCCTTTTAAGGGTTATATATGCTTTTTATATATCTGTTTGTATTCACTTTATAGGGCAGCCCAAAGGTGATACCTTTATTGGCTAAGTAATATAACCATAGCAACTTTCAGAACATGTTAGTTCCCTTTTAAAGCTGATTACAATGAAGCTGTAGTGTTCTCTGGTATATACAACATTCAGCTCAAAGGTCAAATGACCAACAAAAAGGAATATCAATCTATGTGTAAAATGTCAAAGTTATTTACAAGGGGATCTGCAAGAGACAAGCAGGTAAGGTACAAGATAATGTGGGTCAAATAGGCAGAGTATAAATTAGGGCTGAATTACTGGAGTGTACAATCAAAGGAATTCCATATGATCTCTTAATGCAGGTCCAGACATGTTATTTCTGACATGGTAAAGTCCTTTCTTAGTCCACATAATTCGCCATAAATCCAAGTCCCAGGTTTAGTCCCTTCTCCAGAGAATTGAAAGTTTCCATTAATTTGTATTCCCACACTTTTCTATCAGTATCCATAAAATCCTTTATGGAGTGATGATGGCCATTGAAATGATTTCCTTTTGGTGTGTTTTTTATTGGTTACAGTGAATCAGTGGTGTGTATTTCTCCTTCTCAGACTTTGCCCAGTCTTTCCTATGTACAGTCCCCCTGTTTTGCATTTAGTACATTGTATTAAGTAGACCACATATGAAGAATAGTTGTAGTGACCATGGATGCTCTCTATTTTCATATTTCCAATCTTTTAATTCATGAATTGCATATTTTTGATAAAAATCACTTTTTAAACTAATTTATTATTATTGGATAATGGGGCACAATTAATTCTGGCTTATATCGATTCAATAACTATTTTTAATTAATCTAATTTTTAAATGAATTTCTAATAGATTTTAAATTATTTATGTGTCTAATCATGGAATATTGAAATTGATCTATTTAAGAAATTCATCACTGGATAAACTTTAATTAAGCTAGTAAGCAGTAGTAATCATGGAATATTAGAATTGATTTATTTAAGGAAATTACCACTGGATAAACTTTATTTAAGCTGAGCACTAGCACTTAAACTTAAATTAAACTGAGCACTAGCACTTTTTGAATGACTATTGCCGGAAATTAACCAGTTAGGCACAGGAATTGCAGGCCTTTCTCCTTTTAAACTACAGATATATATATTTTTTAGTCCTTTTTAAGAATAAAGTATTTAACTAGATTATAGATTTTAGCCTCGATCCCAGTGGGGGTGTTACTTTCTGTTCCTTTTTTTTCTTTTCTCTAATTATACGCATCGGTAATTATACCTCACACTTGGGTACAAACTTACTAAACCTTCCTTTTCAAAGTAAATAGTGTTAGCAGGTCTTGCAATGTTTTTTGCCACAGAGGTATGTTCCATTTTTGGTGCAATAAGGTACTTCTTGTTATCAGTGACTTTAGGTTGGGAGGTTGTCTGAATGCTAGGAGTGGTGGGTCTGGGAATATGCTTTTGAGCCTCTCATCTTTATGAAGTATACCTCGTAGATATCTGGCTATTTTTCTGAGGTTCCTTAGTTGTGGAGTGTATGTGATCACTAGGGGAATCCAATTTATTTCAGGTTTTTGCTTATACTGTAGAAGGTGACTTCTGGGAATCCTGCGTGATTGCATGAATGTATTGATCTACAAACATGGGGTTGTAGCCCCTGTTGATGAAGTCTGCTTTGAGGCGGTGGTTCCTTTCAGCAGTGACTGAACATATACGATTATATCGTAAGGCCTGTTTTTAGTCTGGCCAAGGTGAAAGCTGTCATACAGTAGATATGATGGTTTATCTGTTGGCTTTCGATATACAGTGGTTTGTTTAGTATTTTCCCTGATGTGAATGGTTGTGTCCAGAAAGTGGATGTGAGTGGGGGAGTAGCTCATTTTCAAATTGATAGTTGGATGAAAGTCTTGAAACTGTTTATGAAACTGAATAAGTTCTTGTTCAGTATCTGTCCAGATTATGAATATGTCATCTATATAGTGGAGGTATGTCAAAGGTTTGGTGTTGCAGGTGGAGAGGAAGTCCTCTTCTAGTTTTGCCAAAATGCTACCCTACAGAAATGGTCCTATGCCTGCAAGTTTGTTTAGCAGATCAGTTGTATCTTGTAAATAACTTGTTGTGCCCCTTACAAAAGGTTTAAAGAACTGCTCAACCCATCCTGATATGCCCTCTGTCAGAGTGCCAATTCCAGATACTATAGGTTGTCCAGGGTTGCCTTCTTTGTGGTTTTTTTATGAGCACATAAAAGGTGCCTGTTTTGGGATTCTCTGGTATCAAATCTACCAGATGTGACCGTGTGGCTGGTAGTGTCTTTATTAAGTTTTATAATTCTTTCCTATAGGCAGTTGTGGGGTCAGTATTTAATTTAGTGTAGTGATGAAAGCTGTGGCCCTCTGTGATGTAGTCCAAAGAGTTCATAATAACCACTGCGCCCCCTTTATCGGCTGGTTTGAAGAAGATGATGATGATGATGTCCTTGAGGCATTTAATAGCATTCCTTTCTTGGGCAATCAAATTGTAGTTCTGTTTCTTCTGCTTGGCCAGGATGGTTGATTTAACCCTGTCCATAAAGGAGTCTATGTAATGATCAAGTTTGGGATTTATGCCTGCAGGAGGTGTCCACTTTCTTTTTTTCATATTGTTCCTGTTGTATGGAGATGTCACAATAACTGGATGGCCTGTCATGAAAATATTCCTTAATATTCCTAAAGAATTCCTCCATGTCTTTGCAGAGTTCAGTTTTATCCATTGCTTTTGTAGGGCAGTATGTTAGCCCCTTTGAAAGTACTGTAATTTCCTCTTTAGTAGGAGAGTAGTCCGATAAGTTTATTACACAGTGTTTTTGCGCATCAGTTGGATCTGCAGAGCAGTCACTTTGAAATCTAAGCCTCTGAAGTTTTTTCTTTTTGTTAGTTACCATCAGTGTTTGTAGTTTTTTGTAATATAGTTGCAGTGCCTGGTTAATATATTCAGTGTCTGTTCCTGCTAAAATATCTCTGAGGGAGGCAATTTCTTGCTGTATAATCCTTTTTTTTTATTGTAAAACACTTTTATGAGGTGGTTATGTAGTCTCTCGGGTGTTCTTGTGCAAAGTTGTTAAGCAAAATGGGTGTTGTAAGTACTTCTAACTGGGTTCCTTAGGGCCCTTTGGGAATTAGATTTTCCTTTTTGTAGGTTTTGAGGAAGAAGATGTCACTATCCAAATGAGCCAGGTTCTTCAGCATCGTCTTGAGCTTCATTTGTGTCTGGTATGTCCTGGTATCTTCCATTGTATTCACAATTCACTTAATTTTTTTTTTCATAAGCATTTTAAGTATGTGATTCAAATGGGACTACATTTGAATATGTATGGGATGGTAATGTAGGGATTCCTGGGTATTCACATAAATTATAGAGATGAGGGCATCAGCAAATTTGTTTTGGGAGAGCCCTCCCTTTAGTAAATGTGCACGAATATGGCTATTTGCATGGTTTCCACATGCATAATAGTGTCAGACACATATTTGCATGATGTCACTTGTGCTTGCTCAAGACTTTGGGGATGTCGATCATGGGCAATAAAGAAATACCTTTAAAATGGGATGTAAGGGAAAAAATTATGTGTTTATGAATCCTGTCTCTGAAGTGTGCAGCCAACCATGTGAAAAGTGTTGCACTGAATTGTATTATCTGTTTTTATTTGAGCTGTACCTATACTGGATATTTTGTAAGTAGACAATTTATGTTTTATTCATTTATTAAAATATGCTACACTGTATACAGGCTTCTATGTTTTATGACCAACCTGAGGCGCACTGGAACATTTTTTCACTGCTGATCTGCTGCAGGACCACATGCACCTTTATTCCTTTACATTTGGTTTAATTCTGGTCTTTATCTGGTGAGTAGGCAGACTCACTGCGTGTGTGGTAAAGGAGAGATTAAACAAGTGTACAAAAGTTAAAAAGGTGTTTATTGAAGTACAAGCATAGGTTATAGCCTTATGAGTTTCGTGTTCAGCTGTAATCTATGCTTGTACTTCAATAAACACCTTTTTAACTGCCTGAAGGACTGCTCTTTGAGTGCCTGCTCTACAAACAACACGGTTCCTTAAAGGAACAGTAACATAAAAAAAGTTTTAAAGTAATACAAATACAATGCAGTATTGCCCTGCACTATCCAACATAGGTGGTTATCTAACCAATATATAATATGTTCAGGACCAGAATGTAGTAAAATAGACATAAAAAGGAAGTTGTCAAGAACCCAGCTATCAGTGCTGCCACTTCTAAAACAGCATTTTGAGTCAGCTTTGACTACAAAAATTATTTTACCATCTGGTGGTATACTGTAAATGTCCGGCATCAGTCAAGCAAAAAATAAATGTAACAATATGAACCGTTATACATGAGCTGATTAGTTTTGCAATAGTTTTGTAAAAATTCTTGTGACTGAAAAGCATAGCATAATGAATTATGAAGCTGGTACATTGAGGCTTCTATCTTGTAACTACATTTTTATTTATATATTTACAAAAGTTAGACTAGTCCAGGGAAGGCTACTTACCTTGTAGAGAAACTGGGTAATGACAAAATACACTACTTTTTAAGACTTCTTCTGAAGCAGGGTCAAATGAAAAAGGGGCCATAGGAGAGTTCAATTCTAGTGCCTTAAAAAAATAAACAATTTTGAAGGTAATAAATGTCGCTCTACATACAGTACATTATGCACCCCTCCATAGCTATGCCACTATCGAGGTTAACATTTAGCATTTCTGAGTTGTTCTTCTATGCACACAGAAAAGGTGACAAAACTCTAAAGCTATGGATACACAGGCTGTTGTCAGTGGCCGTTTTCAGCCTGCGTATTTGGGCAGACCTCAGCCTGTGTGTGACCAATGATGGCAGGGTACAAGACCACGTTCGATAGCATTCAAGAACGTCTAATAAACATGTCATAGCAAATGTCCCAGGCAATGCTGAGTTAGTGATTTTACATAGTGACTAAAGAACCCACTCTTGCTAAATTGTAAAGTGTCACATTAGACCATATAAAATCACGATGAGGTACTTTATCAAAAGTTTCAATTAATTATGTGACATAAATTACATCACTAAGCTCCGATTAGAACTGATGACATAATTAAAAAAGAACATCTGCAGAAGGGTATGATATACCTTTAAATGTAAACCCCCAAAAAATTAAACCTACTGGATTTAGTCCTTTTAAGAGGCTGAAAGGGGACTTCCCAAGGATCTTTTCCCATTTTCTTTCCCACTGTCTTTCTCTGTCTGCAATATATTTTTCAATGGCCACCAGATCTTCACGCTTTATTTTATGCCTGTAACAAAATACAAAATAAATTAGCAATCTTCCCAAAAAAGTGACATGCAAAGCATTATCTATTTCTGGCTCAATATCATTCTCAAAGCAAACTGCTACAATTCTTGATGCAACCACCAGATCAATTACTTATTACACACAGTTGTCACAGTACTGGACTGTTTTAACAGCATATCCTACAGTCTACTTTTGTATTGCTACTATGCAGGCAGGTAAACACCATGGGGGGAATTCACAAAAGTGGTGATATTGAGACAAAATAAAAGTGGAGATAAAAATGTTGGATTTCACTCCAAATTCACAAACCTCTATCTCTACAGTACAGTTTTCAGATTTGGTCTCTCACAACATTTCAACATAATTTTTTCTGAATTTGCTCTTACTAAACCTGTCAGTCAGCCATCAAATTGCAATTTCTGGGGAGGGGTTTATTGTATCTAGGAAAATGTTTTGTTAATGAGGCTTTTAAATCTATAGGGTTAGACATGAAACTTGTGCCCTGACTATAAAATGCTAATCCATATTAATATGATAATAATTCCTCAATGGGGCACCAACAAGAGGTGGGAAATGAAGACTGGCTGAACCAAAAAAGAGCAGATTATTGATCTGACACATGGGGAATAGCTGCACTGAGCTTTACTCCATTTTTTTTTTTTGTCATTTGAAAGACAAATTCATAAAAGGGTCTGTAAACGATCTTTTTTCAGTAAAATATGAAAAGTGGTGGTTGAGTCGGAATTTAGATAGATTTCTGTTTGTGACTATGGAGAAAGTATTTTAAACCAGCTTACCACCACTTTTACTCCAAAAATGGGCTCTCTCCACATCTGTGGATTTCACCCCATGAGTACTAAGAAACTGGATATGGAAGGTTTAACAGTGGAAGCCTTCACTTCTTCGCATGGGCTTTATAGAATAGTAAATGAACAGGAATAAAAAACAGTGGGGGGGGGAAACAAACGCAGATATATTAACTGTAGAATTAAAACACATTTTGTGTTTTTGTGTTTATGTGTATATTGACTGGTAGAAAGGCATAATAGAACTGTATCAAAAGAGCTACATAAACAAAGCAACATAATACAAACAACTATTGTGTGTGGGGAGTCAAATAAACCATTTGCTATGCTAACAGATGAAGGTGTGTGTGTGTTGCAAAATATTGCCCATTCTGTAATATACTTAAAGTTAACTTGAACTACCCCTTAAAGCCAGGGCCACAAAGGAAGGAGTCAATTTACCTCTAAGAGCATGTACAAACAAACCCTTGATTCGAGCACACAACAAATTGTGGTACACAAATAATTTTTTTTTTTAATTTTTTTGTAATTTTGCCTACTCACTTCTCTGTATACACAATTTTTAAAATGTCTACATGGTTCACATTTTGTGTGCACAGCAAAAAACAAGGGGACATTGGGGCCCAGGACCTACCTGGTACACTAAAGTAAATGAAAATAATATGTAGGCAACTTAAAGCGTTATCATTTTCGGCAGCTGGTCAACTCGAAAAAGTGGGTTAGTCCAAGCACTGGGACAATGGTTTCTACGGCAGCCGGTCAACGCCACAGCGTGAGTTAGACTGAGCGCGGACAATTTCTTTCTGTGTTTAGTGTACAAATTATAGCCAAATATTGCCTGGTTGCCACTTCGCCTTTAAAACAGGGAATCACATACAGATGTATATTAATTGGCTTTGGGCTAAAAAGCTCGTTGCCATTTCACTATATCCCCAGAGTTAAGGGGAAGTGCACCATGGTCTTAATACTCAGTCACATGTTTACTTTTAAATGCACTACAAAGTTGCTAATAGTGTAGGAAGAAAATTATTCACAGGTGTATGTTTGTTGGCTGGGGCTTAAAAGCTCCCAGCGTTTCCACTAGAGCTTCTGAGCGGAGGGTAAGTGCACAATGTTCTTACTAGTCAGTCACACTGGATGCTGGGGGACTTGATTTTAAATTCACTACAAACTTATAATGCTCACAAATAGTGTAGGACTCAGACACTTATGTTCCATGAGAAAGCTATTGAGTAAAATAGAACAGTTTTCTCACCTCATGTTCCGCAGTCTTGTTAGAACCTCACTCTCAAACTTTGCTTTCACATGTAGATATTGTAGATCTAGCCGGACACCTTTGCCGTCATATTGACTGCGTTCCCCGTCCACCAGTTTTAGAGCTTCATTTAGCAACTGAACAACTGTTATAAGATTTACTTTACCCGCTTCATAGACATTATCCATCTGCAGCTATATTAAACAGAAAAACTGTATTAAAAGTATGAAGTCTAAGTTCTTTACAAACATATAACGTACATTTAAATTCTAGTTATAATATTAGACAAATAGGATTTGAGAAGTTGGTCAGCTAGGTCTATCTATAGCTTACTAAAAGCTCATGTAAAGGTGGACATCACCTTTAAGATAGTTATAGGTGCCAATGCCAGCATTGGAAAGGTTCGTACACTAGCATTAGCCAAGGAGAAGAAAAATAAGGAGATTTTCTTGCCTGAAAAATCTTTTTCTCGTAGGCCTGTACTGTCAGTGCAGGATGACTGGGATAACTTGCTCCTCTCCGGAGGCAGGACTAACTATTGGCGGGTCGATTTTTGGAACTTTATCCTATATTTTATACTTATCTTGCACTGGGTAAGTGTTGAAAAATCTTGGAGGTATATTCACTTTTTTGTAGGGCTGTGCCCATTCATTGTCAATGAGTCTAGTGGTGGATTTACATACTGAGAAGGACCTTGGCCGCTTGGTTGAGTTTCCTAGCACTTTATCTGCCTTTCAAAGGTAAATCTGTTCTTCCTTAATCTCTAAGGTTGAAAAAATGTGTCTAAGGAGGTCCTTGACATCCTCTGGTTGTTTAGGAGCATCCTGCGATGAAGAGGAATAAGAGTCTGATTCTTTTGGGGAAAAGGTGGATGCGGCCGCCATCTCATCCAGGGAAGGGGACCTTTTTTGCTTACTCTTCCCTCCTTTCACCGGTATAGGGTCTGGCTGCTTTGATACAGCTTTGTCTAGTGTGCTTTGGATGGTAGACTGAAACCATGATAAAAATTCAGAGAAGTCATGTGATGCCTGAGCTTGCGCTGTGGTTTGCCTGGAACCTGAATCCTGAATAGGAGACACTGAAGTTGGTGTCTGACGCTGATCTTCTGAGTGGCATGCACTAAGGCTGTAGTTATGCCACTGCTGCCAGGTGTTGAACCTGATGATTGTAATGTGGGCTGAACTGGGGAAGTAGATTGTGAGTGATCCTTCCGCTTAGTGGAGGCCTTGAGAGCTTTCTTAATTTGTGATTTTAACTTGCGGAGCCTCTCTGGTAAATCAATTTCTTCTATTAAGGAAACTAGTTCCTCATCCGCAGAAGCCATAGCGTAGCCGTTAAGTTGTTTGGCTTTTTATATATATATATATATATATATATTGTCGATACTCTTACCTACTAGAGGCTTGTATCCGAAAGCATCTGCGTGTGCAGAGCTCCGTGATGCAATATGGCCGTCGGGCTTTAGGATCGGATCGCGCGCCAACGTATTGTAGACATTATTAACTAATGTCGAGAAACCAGGCCGACGCCAATGGAACGCAACCGCACCCTTGTGGAGCGCATACGCTGTAAGGGCCTGTAACTAGTGATCTACCTTAGCTAGGTGCGTCCATCTGCTTGCTCCTTGTATGGCAAGTGTGGAAGGCTCAACCAGTTATTATAGAATATGGGAGCACTTAGACCTCAGCATTTTGTATGTGACATGGGGGGAGCGCACAGAAAAGGGCTCAACCTATAATCCAGTCTTCTTCCCATGTGATGTAATGTTAGGCTCAATCTGAATCTTATTTGTCTAAGTCAGAGAGCTCGCAACTGAGATGATGATAGTATATATTAGTAGGAGAAATTGCTGCCTCCGAGGCAGGAAAAACTAAAAACTGGAGAAGATATCAAGGAGGAGGAGTCTCAAGAAGCAACAGTTTGTCCTGCCTCCGGAGAGGAACAAGTTAACCCAGACAGGTAGGGCCGACTGAGAAATATATATTTACTTTTACCAATATATTACAGGCATTTCACATACAACATTTAATGTTAAAAAGACTTGCTGTTTGTTTAATAGATTAAAGCACATTAAATTTGAAAATACTTTAATATCTCCTACCCTGTGCATTTCACTTTCAATTCTGGAGATCAGCAGATTTGGGATGTTTAAAGTTATATTTGTTCCATCTAAACAGTACTGATCGATGTTACCTCTGACCACAGCATCCACAACATCCACTTCTTTTTCCATCATTTTTAACATTTGCATAATTGCATCCCACATACACCTTATCTGTAGAGAGATCAAAGAGAAGATAAATAATACTGGGTAGGAAAGAAAACAATGCAGGTTTCAAAGTATAACTAACTATATCACTAGCTGCTCTTGCATTAAAGGATATCACACGTAAGGGGTGTGTGTTAAAAAACGTTAAACTTCAACCAAGAAGTGTTACTTTGTTGTTTGTAGCGCAGTTACAAAATTTAAAAAGGTGTCCATGGAAGTACAAGCATAGATTACAGTTTTATGTGTTTCATGTTTGGTTGTAATCTAGGCTTGTACTTCAATAAACACCTTTTAACTTTTGTAACTGCCTGAAGGACTGCTTTTTGAGTACCTGCTCTACAAACAACACGGTGATATCCTAAAAAATGAATTCTGATTCAACTCTTGCTTCTGTACAGTCAAGTAAATTCTCTGATGAGTTTTGATTTATTTATTATGACTTCTAAAAATGGTGCCATACATTTTAATTCAACAAGCTTGAAATTATTCATTTTAAATGTCTGCATGTGCTAAAGTCTTTATTCCAAATAATCCTGGGGGGGCTGGTTCAGTCCTTACCATGAGCACCAGACAAGAACAGTTAGTTCAGATGAGACCTGATGTTGATATTTAAGCTGGCCATAGACGCAACGACTTGGTTGTACGAATCGAGGATTCGTACGACTATCGTACGACTTTCGGATCGTGTGTGGAGTGCTCCGACATTTGTCGTGCCATGCCGATCGGTCGTTTGGTCGATCGGCCAGGTTAGAAAATTTTTGTCGGCTGGCGATAATATCTTTGCGTCTATTGCAGATCGTACGATTTTCAGTGGGAGACCATCACTAGGTTTTTAATCGTACAACTTTCGTACGATCCTTGTCAGGGGCAGAACGTCAGCTGTCTGTGCTTTTTACAACTTATAGTTGATCTGAAGGTTAGTGACAGGTCGGGAGCAGGTCGGGAGATGCAAAGATCCGATCGTGGAATCATCTTACGATCGGATCTTTGCGTCTATGGCCAGCTTTAGGATATATTGGTATATGGGTGCATACAATGGTGTAAAATGCAAGTTTTGAAACATTTCAGAAAATTCATATAAAACACCAAATTTAGTTTAGCTGTGCAGTGTAGTATATTGTAGTAAAAAGACATTTACACATTCCGGATTCAGCTGAATGTGCACTTATATGTGCAGTTTTATACGTGAGGCTCTTGTGACACATAATACACATACACATACACTTCTTATTTTGCAGTATTTTTGTCAGCCATGAAAATTCAGATGTGCAGTTTTATTTTGGGAGTCTATACATGGCACATATTTTGGTTGTACTAAGCATCAAACTTTTAAGAAGACCCATGGCATTCATATTTTTTATAGTTTGAGGTTTATTGATTTTAAGTAGTTAAGGAGAAGAAAGGGAAAGGAAACAGATAGGTGGAAGAGGGGGAAGTTGGCTGGAAATAGTGTCCATTAGTTTGTAGAAGTAGTTGGCATTTCGAGCCATGGGGTCCATATGTTCAAATTAACTTGGGTATGCTCTAACTAGAGGCATTGGTATTTAGTATTTTTGTACATTGTCATGTAGGGGTATGTGGGACATATGATGATGTAAAAGCTAAATTTGAATCAAGGTCAGAAATTCCTGCTTAGTTTGCTAAGCATAGCGGAAATTGGCAGTTTGGTTGTTTGAAGTGGAAAGACTCTTACACATTTCACAATTAGAACGTGTACTTTTCAACAGTATATGGTTTCCTGAAGGTGAACCTAATTTTAGAGAATTTTTTGTCCTTGAAAATTAAAAGTATGCAGAGTCATGGAGTAGCCCTAGGAGTTTGTGACCTATGCAAGTCAGAAATCCTCATAAAACTATATATTTGGATACATTTACAAGACATGGAGCTTTTCAAACCAATGTTATTGTTTTGCATAAAGAAATGTTTCTCATACATATCCCTATATGGAAAAATAAATATATTTTTTGGCATTCAGAGTCCTATTTCTTACTACAGAAATAGGATTTATTTAAAAAATAGTTTTCCACGGCAAACTAAAAGCATCCAACTAGCAAAAGTGACTGAAGTAAAAATGGTAAAAAAATTGAAAATTCTGTTGGCACTTAAATATACTTACCTTTTGAATATTTTCATCTTTATCACTGATCTTTTGGTCAACCTTCTCAGCCAATCTAATATTTAAAAAAAATATGGATTTTCTGTAATCATACATGTACAAAACTTTACTAATGAAATACAAACACAAGTAATGCAATAATGGTTAGGAAAGTAAATTCCCCAGTGGTAAAGACAACTTTGTGTTAAAAACACATACCATACCAACTATTCAATGTAACTACAGGTGTCGTGACTTGAGTTAGCTGGACTTGGACTTTTACTACTGAGCACTGTTCTCATATCTACCACTAAGTGGGGCATGGGAGCATTTTTAGCAATACAGCTGTCTGGGAGCGGTTATCCGGTTACCTTCCCATTGTTCTGCTGGGCATCTAGTTATACAGATCTGATTGCAGTGGAGTTGCTCAGTTGGTGCATATTGTGACCAGCATGGTAAGAAATGTATAGGATCAAGAGGGGCTGTAGTAAATCTTAACATCAAAAGAAACAACACTAAGGGGCACATTTACCAAGTGCCAAATTTTCGAAGTGAAAACTTCAAAATTTGACCCTCAAAGTATTTTTAAAGGGCTTTGATCGATTTTATTAAATTATTCAAACAAGTCTCAGAAAAAACCTTTGAATTCTTGGAACTTAGAAAACTTTTCAGGACAGGTTCTATGAGGTCCCCCATAGGCTATAATGGCAATTTAAGCTTTAAGCTGGCGAAGTGTCACAGTCAGGGCCGCCATCAGGGGAGCATAGGGGGTATAGTTGTCCTGGGCCCCACAGGTATTTGTGTGGGAGGGGGGCCGGCCATGCTTCACTTTATTAGCCATCTTCAGCTAAGGAGCACAGGAGCTCCGGTGCATGTATGATCAGTCTCGTTTTCAATCCTCATCGGTTGAGGAGGAGAGGGGAAGATCATTATTGGTTGATTTAAGTCCCGGTAAAGCTGTACAGGGATCGGATTGGTGAAGTAAGATCTTCACCTCTCCTCCTCAACCAATGAGGATACAGAGAAGTAAAAAGGAGACTGATCATGCACGCACTGGAGCTCCTGCGCTCTTTTCTGAAGATTTCAGCACGCTGACAGCAGGGAGCCCCGAATAATAAAGTAAGTGAAGCAAGGCTGGGCCCCCCTTAACCCTGGAAAGCAATTTTATTTAAATTTGGGGGGGGGGCTGTCCATCAATTTTTTAACTTAAAGGAGGGTCAACCAGTGGATTTTAATAACTTGAGGGGGGTCCCTGCCCCCAATAGTTTTTTTCAAAAATATTTTCGGGGACCACAATTTTTCTTTTCTTGTAAGGGGGGCCCTGGCGCCAAGGTTTTTTTTTTTTTTTTACCTGTAAGGGGGGCCCTGGCTCCAAGGTTTTTTTTTAACCTTATAGGAGGGCCTGGACACCACAGTTTTTTTTTACTTATAAGGGGTACCCTGACCATCAATAGCTTTTTATAACTCGTGTTTGTGTGTGTGTGGGGGGAGGGGGTTAACTTTTTTAGTGCTAATGTCTGTGATCTTAACTGTGGTGTGGAGTGGGCAGGTTCTGGGATGGGGCTTGGGGATTACAGGGCCCAGTGATTTCTAATGGCGGCCCTGTTCGAAGTTGAAGGATTTTCAAAGGGCAAGTACCTCAAAATGAAAAAAATTCTAATTTTTTCAATTTGAATTTTATTCGAATTTTCACTTCGACCCTCTAGGAGTTGCAATGGCTTCTTTTCAGTCATCCTCCGTCTAGTACAAAACAGAGATCCCATTTGGTTCTAAATTTACATTGGTTTTGTTTTGTATTTTTAAGTAATGAAACAAGGGTCAATTTTATCATTGGAAATATTTAATAAGTCCAGTATAGATTCCATGGGTAACAAAGAAAGTAAAAAAGTTAAGTTGGGCCATTGGGTTTTGACAGTAAAAAATGTAACTATTGTAACAAAGCTTTTGGTTAAATTAAGGATAAATTCAATACTGCACCCATACATCATGGAGGAGAAGAGGGAGCACTCTGGTAATTTTTTTTTCTAATATAAAGTAAAATCTATTAAAGGCATTTTTTTTCTTGGAACATGAATGTCCGTTTGTATTTTTTTTTTACATTATGTCCCCACACAGAACTGTTGATGTGGGAAGAAAACATTTGGAATCCCCCAATATGCCACTGTACTTATTGGTTTTAAATGTTTGTAAATCTTCTCAGATTGGAGAATCTTCTATTTTAGCCAAAGTTTAAAAACAAAGTAACACACAAAGATAAAAGGTTTGCATACCTTTGTTGGTTCTGCAATGCAACATGTTCAGAACGCATGTCCCTGATTTGTTTTATTAGTAACCTACAAAATACAAATGTAAACAGAAATTTGCATGCATGTTGTACTGCAAAAATGCACAAGTTAAGTATCAGCATTACTTAGAAGTGCTAGTAAGTTAAACTATGAACAAGCATGGGATCAGTTATCTGGAAACCCATTATCCATAAAGGTCCCAATTACAGAAAGGCTGTCTCCCAACTAAGGAAAGGCTGTCTCCCACAGACTCCATTTTAATTAAATAATCAACATTTTAACAAATGATTTACTTTTTCTCTTGTACT
>CM044431.1:128658209-128671929 GCA_024363595.1 Xenopus borealis
TGAGTCTACACTTTGCCCTTTCACTTAAAAAATATCTGTTTGCAACGCCCTTTCTGTACGTAACACACCTTAATTAAGACCAGGGGGAAGCCTTAGCAATTATAAACAATCATACCACCTACTTTAGCATCAAGCTAAATTGGTCAAATTTCCTGTCCATTCCCCAGGAAATATAAGTAAATATTACTTGACTAATCCAAAGCTGTTTTTATTCTTCACAAATTTTAGCATGGTTTCTTCCACTGATAAAAATCTAAGTTCTTGTATATCTTGTGACCCTTATCGCAGTTTCCTTCCTGTTCCCCTGATTCGGTTTGTGTCTTTATTTTATTAAATTAATTAAAAATAACAACCTATATATAAATACTTTGCATAGTTATCGTAGTATCAATACTTTGCAAGTGAAACCTTCTGTTTGATCACCTTTGTCACTATTCTTTGGACATTCTTTATTTCCATAATGTCCTTTTTGGGTACTAGATCCTAAAATCACACTGTAAGCACTTTATGCTTTTGTAAAGGTGTATCCTATCTTCCCATTAAATCAATTTTTGCAACTGAAGAGTGGGTGTGGGTAAACCTTTGGGTTGGTCAGGTTCGGATCACAGAGGGGTCATAGGGTTATGTTTGGCTGAGCTGCTGGTCCATCTACTGGTATTACTAGATCTGGGACTTTTTCATATGACCCCTTCCCTTTTTATGACATCTGTGTAGGGGTCCCTCCATTGCTGGCTGTTATTGCAGGAAAAGCAGTGAAATATGGATTCAGGTGGGAGCAGGCAGGACCGGGCTGAACATCAAAAAAACCCTGGCATTTCAGATACAGAGGACCAAACAGCCCACTAAATACTGACTTTCTATGGTACCTTATAGCAGGCCCTCTGGCATTTGCCAGAACCCACAGATTTCCAGTCTGGGCTTGGGAGCTGGTATCCTATTGTTACCCACCCATCACTGAACTGATACAGTGGGTTATCTACATTAGGCACAATTTGTTAGTTATGATAAATGTATACGTAACCTACATTCTTTCATGTATCTAAATGTGTGTATATAACTTCAATTTATAAACATTGCTTCTCGTGTACAGTATAATTTAGCTACCTAAATCACTCCTCATTATCAATCTCCCAGTAAAGACGATCTATGCTAAATTGATCCAGTTGTTCTGCATAGGTATCTTAACATCCACAGAGGCTTATTACTTACAAGTAGTGATGGGAGAATTTGTCCTGAATACTTTGTGAAACGGCGAAAGAAATTTGACCAAAAGTCACTTTTTATATGCTCTACTATTTTGTCCAAATGCGTTAAGGTGAATAGGCGTGACGTGACTTTTTTTCTTTTCTTTTTTATCACTGCAAATTTTTCATTTTTTTTTTCCTTTGTGGAGTAAGTATTACAGGGTAAGTTCTTTTGCCACATACGTTTTAGACTGAGCTCTGTTTTGAGCAGCCAGTGTGTCGGCCATGAGAATTATAATGCAGTATTTGTTCTATAGGTAACCTATTTAGCAGCATTTTACAGAGAATATACATCTCTCTTATCAGTCACTGCTTCTGTGGTGCTTACAATTCGGGTCACACGTGCAGATTCGGGGACATTTACTCACCTGGTGACTAATCACCTCTTCTTCTGGGCAACAATCTCCCCGAACTGCCTTCCTTCCCATCCGCTACAATGAAAACTTGCTTGCACTAAAACATACAAGGTGCTTAGATTTCCAAGGTTGCCTCATGAGGAAACTTCGGGCAACTTCCGAAAATGAAGTGCCGCATGTGCTTTATTGCTGGTGACTTTTCATTGCAGTGATTGGGAAGACACGGGAAGGCAGTTTGGGGTGATTGTCGCCCAGAGGAAGAGGCAATTCGTCGCCAGGTGGCTAAATCCCCCCCCGAATCTTCCCGTGTGACCTTACCCTTAAAATTACTAAATAAAAAGGAAAAGTTAGTTTGTCTTTTAGATAATGTCTCCTCCTGCTGCTCCTTCCACAGTCTCCTCGCTGGGTGCAGAAAATCTCTGATACAAAAACCTGTGCCCCCCAAGTATTGGTCTTTTGAGTAGGCATTTCTGCCACATCTGTAAAGGTGTTTTGGAGTACGGTTTCGGTGTTAACCTTAAAGGGCAAGGAAAGGCAAAGAAATAAAATCCCATTTTTACTTTCTTTAATGAAAAAGAAATCTATCTCCAATATACTTTAATTAAAAAATGTGTACTGTTTTTATAAGAAACCTGACTGTATGCAGTGAAATTCTCCCTTCATTTATTGCTGTGGATAGGAATTTTCATACAGTCCCTAACTTCTGGCAGGTTAACAATCATACTTATGAACAGCAGGGGGAGCCCCTGCCTTACTTACCAGCCATGCAGAACTCAAGCAGCTTTGTTTTTTGATAATTTATGACGACCCCTAAGAAGTCCAGACCACACTGAGCATGTGCGAGTCTTAATATTGCAGAGATGCCTAACAAAGTTACAAGATGACAGCCCCCTGTGGCCAACTTTGAAAGCATAAATCATTTGTTTGATTAGGCTTGTGGTGCAGTAAGTTCATGTTTAGGTTTAGTATACAAAATACAGTATTTCTAGCCTTATTATATTTTACACTTTCCTTGCCCTTTAAAGGAACATGACCAGTTATTGAAAACCTGCACAAACAGAACTATAACTAGACACGGGGTGTTAGTTAAGTTGTATGTGACTTACTACACCATATATTGATTCTTGTCCGCTCCATTGCCCTAGGCGCTGTTCCATTTTTGTATCTGAGATTTACCTGTAAACATCCCTATCCATATGGTCAATTTTATCCGTAGCCAGTTAACCTTACTGTAAGTTTTTTTTTTTTCCATTTTCTTTCCGGAATATGGTTGATTACCAGTGAACTCGGAGATATACTATATACGCATGGGGGAACATACACCATGTTGTGTCAGAATCAAACCATGGATTTACCATCATGCCACACCACCATGTTCCAAGTAATTTTAGGCCTTTTGTACCCAAGAGCATGTTGAAATTCTAGTGCTCTGTATGTCTAGCTGTTGTATTAATATGTAAATTTATGTATAATGCAATTAATGGTATACTTTTTTTCGTATATCCTTACTATTTTTAAAGGAGAAGAAAAGATACCAAGATAGATTAGCCACATCAGTGCAAGCCAAAACACCATTTTATTCTTTAGAATGATTTTCCATACCTTACCAAACAGAGACAGTGTCTAGAGTTGTTTGCTAAGGATAGCAGCTGTCATATTGGCTTTATCCCTGTTTGCTCTGAGCTCAAATTACAGCAGGGAAGGGAAAAAGGAGGGGAAAAGAGCCAACTGAGCATGTTCAAGCCCAAGTCCTGGAGTTGAAGCTGAAAACAGGAAGTCTGATACAGAAGCCTATGTGTACATAATAGAAGGAAATATTTTTTTTTTTTTGACAGAGGACTCTGAGCAGCATTACTGAGAGTTTATTAGTGTAAAGGTAAGGGATCCATTATCCAGAAACCTGTTATCCAGAAAGCTCTGCAGACAGGTTGTTTCCCATAGACTTCAATTTATCCAAGTAATCAACATTTTTAAAAACTATTTCCTTTTTCTCTGTAATAATAAAACCGTACCTTGCACTTGATCCAGTCTAGGATACAATTAATTCTTATTAGATGCATAAACCAGCCTACACACTTTCTGGTTCAGGAATTAAATTTTACATTGTAGAGTGAATTATTTGCAGTGCAAACGGTGTAATTTAGAAATAAAAATTGTGACAGAATCCCTTTAAGGTTTTTTTAATTATAGCTGCAGTTTTTATCAGCCATCTCCATAATACTGTGCGTATTTGGTCCAGGGGTGGAACCTGGTCCTTTTTATTGTGGTGTTCTCTAAAATGTGGGCATATTTAGAATTTTTTTTTCTGTTTTACATAAGCAAGAAAATGTCCCTAAATCATTTGAGCATATAGTGTTGAAAAAGTGCTTGGTACCTGCATGTATAGATAAGTGCCAAAAGGGTTATAAGAGATACTCTAATAATCAAATATAGTTTTTATCTTTGTCTGATAACTTAAAATGAAGAAAATCTGCATTATTTTGCACTGAAATAGGGTTACTTAAATGTTATCTGTGAAATGTGCCAGTAGATGGGTATCAGTTGGGTCTGCTGACTTTATCTTTCACGTGGTTGTTCGCATAAACAAAAAAAAAAAATGAGATGAGAGAGATAGGAAAGCTTAACAGGGCAAAGTTAAGAACTGCACCAGTTTTAGGTTGTGGCACACAGGTGTTTTTGAGGGAAATGGTATCCAAGAAAACTTGTACTGTCTAGTAGCTGCATTCCATTGGGTCACTCTTGGCACTGCACAAGTCACCTGCGATTTTGTGTGCACTGCAGGTCACCCACTGGCCTCCTAGGGAAAAGATGGCCGCAGGGTTGGCTTCCTTCGCATTTCATATGCGTTTATGGTACACACATGTAGTAGGAGGGGTTTTAGACTGAATTTTTTTTTTCCCCTTGTTGCTTACAAAACACTTCACCCATCGTGCTGTTTTCTCTATGATAAAGTCACTTAATATCACTAGAAATTTTACATTTATAACATGGCCTCTTACTTGCTTTACAAAGAATTGCCATAAAACGGTTTCAGAATTTTTCTTGTACTAAGCATAGCTGACACGAAATTGCAGTCTCTTTTGTAAAATTTTTCGTTTTGCAAAAGTCATACTAGATAAGGAACAAAAATACAGGACTACATTACAGAAACGTACATTTATATGTCTAGCTTGTTTTGTGCTTTAGAGATTTAGAGCACTTGTTAATTTCCTGGATCAATTAGTGTCTTCACATGCTGATATGGATACGGCTCTCCAATATAATTTTGTGACCTTCAGTATGCTCCTAGATTTATTTATTTATTTTTTTTGGACATCACCATTTGGCTGTCACATGTGTTCATGTAGGTTATGGGTCCACAACATGGAAGTCGGACAGCACAATATTGTATATGAAAAAATGTGCACACAACTGCAGTACATTGTAACAAATACAATGAAAAATAAAGTTGTTTCTAAAAATGTACATTAAAATACTTATTCCTTTTATTTTAGTGTGTTATATGAAGGGAAAGAGCACCTGTTGAAAGGCTGCGAGGTTATCCAGGCTACACCATATGGACGCTGTGCGAATGTCAATAACAGTTCAGGCACCTCCATGAGGATTTTTTTAACTTATCGCCGATCTCAACCAGTTCGCCCTCAGAACTCCTTGGCAGTAACTGACATTTGCATAATCATCAGTAATAAAGGAGAGACACCACCCCATACATTCTGTAAAGTGGACAAAAACCTCAACTGTGGAATGGTGAGTTGAGTTGGCTGGATGCATGGCAGCCATTTAAGGAATAAAGGAGAAAGAAAGGGTTAATCCCTGGGGGTACCATTTTCTTGGATGAAACAAGCACTGAAGGGATCTGGCTGTGTACAACTGTATATTATTTACAGCAGTACTTCATTAATCAGTCACATAAAGTATACATTGGCTGAAATGAACCTATAAATCCTGTTTATTTGGCTTACTTTTATTGGAATTGCCTTCTGCCTCTCAAACAGATGGCTCTAGAACGTTAATACTGAATATGTCTAAAACTTGCAAATTGTGCTTCCCATTATAATCACAAGGTATGGCTAAAGGTATCCAGGCACTCCATCTAAAAGTGACCTACTCATTTGGAAAGCCTGCTTCGTTCCAAACTGTATCTGGAAGCAATATCAACCCAAAAATTATTCACAGGGAGAGGCTTTTTAAGGTTTATCAGAAGTGAGCACTTCTAACATCACCATGGGTAGTGGCAAGTGCTGATTGAGATGGGGTAAAGGTCACAAACACTGAACTCTGAAGCACTCTGGAAACCTCTTCCTTTTGAGTAAAATAGGGCATTTCACCATCTGGCAGTTTAATGGGTATGTCTGCATGAAAGCATAATACTGATGCTAAAGTTTGGTGAAAGCGAAATAATGGTTTGGACCTTTTTTGTGTTGCATGTGTGGGCCCTGTCTGTATGGAATAGGTTTGCTGAGATTGGAAGTTGACTGTCCTGCACAAAACCCTGACCTCAACTCAACTGAACACCTGTGGGATGAATTTTTAACCCTGAATTTGAGCCAAACTTGATTATTAATCCAACCTTACTAATATTATTGTGATGAATAGAAGCAAATCCCACCAACTGTGTTCCAAATATTGTATATAGTCCAACCAAAAGAGTAAAGGCTGTTATAGCAGCAAAGGAAGGACCAAAATTATTTTAATACCCTATGTTTGGCAGAAATGTAAGACAGCTGTTTTGTTTTGACCATATAGTGTTTCTGACATCTGTTTTCATACTTCACTTATAAAGTGAAGTAACTCCAGATTTCTGAGGCTGTCATTGTTTTGTTTTGGGAAAGCTTACTCCTGTGCAAGATGTGTCTTCGCTATAATTTATTAAACTATTGTCATAAAAATCTGAAAATCTCCCCCCATTAATTATCTTTTTTGTCTTTCAGTGGGGATCCAATGTTTTCCTGTGTTATAAGAAGTCTGTCCCTGCATCTAACGCCATTCCTTATAAAGCTGGTTAGTATGTTTAGCAAGATTTGGAAGATCTGTATCTATAGCAAATTGTCACTGGTGTTTCTCTAAATGTCCGCCTCTTGTGGCAGTATTCTACAAGTAAATGAAATGCCACTTTGAATACTAAGATAAGAAATGCATTTCCTAGTATATGAATTCCAACAACAATTAAAGGGGAACTCTACACAAACAAAACGTAAGCTTTTTGAAAAGAATCTAATTTCAAGAAACCTTGCAATATACATCAGTTAAAAAATATGCAGATGTTTCATGATTTTTAATGGTTTAGAACAGTTCCCTAAGCCTAGTCCCCTGCTGATCTGTCTGACTACTTTGCTGAGCTGCCTGACTACTGTTACAGCCAGTGGTTTTTAGTCCGCTTCCTCCAGACCCCACAATTCCCTGCACACGTGATTTCAGTAAGGCATGGAACACAGTGCAGTGCATTGTGGGTAATTCCTGCATGCAGTCTTTTAAGCTGTGGAAAAGTTGTTACAATTTGTAAAATCGGTGTTTAGTCCCTCCTTCCCTGCCAGAATTTCAAATGATGCAGAAAGCGAGGAGCTGTTAAACAGCTGGATTTCAGCATAGAAAATGGCATTTATTCATACTTATTGAAGAAGCAGGTAACTGTGATCTAACTGTGCAGATGTTCTCTTCAAAATGTCTTCCTCTTGCTTAAGCTTTATATTGTGGCAAGAAAAACATTTTATAGCAATTCCTCTTAATTGCGAGAAAATACAGAAGGGAGTACACAAGTAATGTGTTTTACTTGTACAATCTGAAGCTTAAAGTGGCACTTAATACTAAACATTTACTTTTCAAAATCCGAATCTACGTTAAAAGTTAGGTCATGTTGATCACTTTTTTTGCTGATAATCTGCTTTTTTAAGTAATTGCAACACATTTTCTTGTGTGCCAGTGCCCTTAAAATAATGTAACAAATGTATACTGGAATGTCGCTTAAAGAGCACCTGTGGCCCAAAAAATTTACTCAAACCGAAGGTGCAGGCTGACAGAGCCCCTTCCGGTGCGAGTAAGCCAGCGCCTGCAGGGGGCATTTTGTGTTTTTTAAAGTACTAGAACCCCAAACCGGAATGCGGGCTGTATCAGCCCGCACCTTCGGTTTAGGGAAATTTTTTTGGGCCATAGTTGCTCTTTAAGTGACATTCCAGTATATATTTGTTACATTATTGTAAAAGCTATGTGCAAATGTAGATGCTGTTTGATCAAAATCTGTCTGCAGTATTCTCCACACTTCTGGCTCTGACTCCTGAAACAAGGTAACCGAAACATGGTCACAGGTTGGAAACTGATATATGCTATATTGTTTTACAACTAACGTTAAAACTATGAAACATTTGTAATTTATGCATATTGGGACTTTACTTTGTATTACAATTTTTCAGTTGGTCTTCGATTTTTCTTTTTAACGTATTTGCCGCCTTCTCACTCTTTTCCAGTTTTCAAATGGTTGTCACTGACCCCTTATAAAAAAACAAATGCTCTTTAATGCTACAAACCTATTGTTATTGCTACTTTTTATTATTCCTCTTTTTAGTCAGACCCCCCTCCTATTCATATTTGTGCATTCAGTGCGTGGCTTGCTAGGGTAATGTGGACCCTAGCAACCAGATTGCTGAAATTGATAAATGGAGAGCTGCTAAACAAAAACAATAAAAATGAAAACCAATTGCAAATATTCTCCTAATATCCAATCTTATTGTTAAAAGTGAATTTGAAGATGTACAACCCCTTTAAAAAAGAGTTGACAGCGAATCTCCTAAAACCGTGTAACCCCTGGAGAATACAAGAGAAGCCAATTTCTGGTGGTTGTTATTCATATGTTTTACTGCCTAACATTCACTCTGATTCACTGATTTCTCAGTCAGCACGCTCACCTCCAATATCTTTCAATCTGGTGCCAATCCAACGGTTTCCCACCTTGTTCCGTTCAATCCATAGAATGTAATAACTGGCGGCACCACTCAATGGGATTTTCTCATAAAATGCCTTTATTAGGACATATGGGCTCTGACCCCAAACACACGGCAACGTTTCAGACCTCGCACGGTCTTTTTTCAAGCTGAAAAAAGACCGTGCGAGGTCTGAAACGTTGCCGTGTGTTTGGGGTCAGAGCCCATATGTCCTAATAAAGGCATTTTATGAGAAAATCCCATTGAGTGGTGCCGCCAGTTATTACATTCTAACATTCACTCTGATACCAATGCTAAGATTTTTTTTCAGGAAATGTAGTGCTCATGGGTAGCATCTGTTTTCCACAGGACAAATATTTTCCTGTGTGCCATCACTCTAAAGCAGTGATCACTAACCAGTAGCTTGCAAGCAACATGTTGCTCACCAACCCCTTGGATGTTGCTCTCAGTGCTCTCAAAGCAGGTGCTTATTTTTAATTCAAAGTCAAGTTCTGGTTGCATAAAAATGAGGCTTACTGCCAAATAGAGCCTACTGTAGCTGCCAGTCCACATAGGGATATCAAATAGTCAATCACAGCCCTTACTGGCACCCCAGGAACTTTCTGCATGCCTGTGCTGCTCACAAACTTTTTAATGTGGCTCATGGGTTAAAAAGGTTGGGTGCCCCTGCTCTAAAGAATGCATGAGGAACCCAGAGTATATTTGCACTACTTAACTGCTTCATAGAGGGGTTCCCTAGCACTGTTAGTAATAGTTAAACGGGGAGAAACAATGTCAAGAACCACTTTCTGTTGATCACACAAGTTTGAGGCGCACCCCAGGGCTGTCCGTGCTACCGTATACCAGTTCTGGCATGTCTCCCTGTCATGGTGCACAATTCACTCACATAAGGGGCAGTGCACTCCAGTGGTTGGGGATGTGCTGGGACGGGCACATGACTTGAGTGCCATCTAGCGCTATGCAACAAGTTGGCGCTATAGAAATACATGTTAATAATAATAATCTAGCCAAGGCCCAGTACTATAATAATTCATGAATCTAGTTCAGTTTGAAGCAGCCCTTAGAATGTTTGCTTTATAGTACATAACTGTAATTAACATGTTTGGAAATTCCAGTTCTTGTCCCATTTACAACCTGACTTTGATATGAATTGAAAAGTAGCTACTAATATAGAAGATTCCCCTGTAAACAGAACATTCTGCATGTTCTAAAAAGGCTGTGTTCTGGTTTTTCTTGTCAGGTTTGATTTTCAGATATCCAGAGGAGGATTATGAGTCATTTCCTCTACCAGAGTCCGTGCCACTCTTTTGCCTTCCCATGGGAGCCACTATCGAATGCTGGGACCCTCAAATCAGACATCCTCTGCCGGTTTTCTCAACTTTTGTACTGACCGGTTCTACAGCTGAGCGGGTATCTTTATTAATCAACATTGTCATTATTTCCTGAAATTAGTTAAAGCAACATTAATCTTGTGTCAAATGAGCATACACCTTTCAATGTTGTGATCTACAAATGAATTGCCTCCCTAATTCAGGTATTCAAGCAATTATACAGCAAATTTCATAGAACTTAAGCTTGGTGTCAGATGGGTAAATTAGTGGCTCAGAGGCAAATCTTCTCTACTGTGGGAGACTAATCTCCCCATCTGCCGCCACCCCAAATGTACAGTATATACCAGTGATCCCCAACCAATGGCTCATGAGCGACATGTTAAAAAACAGATGTACTGCCTCCTGTTGGCTGCAAGTCCGTATAGGGGCTACCAAATAGCCAACCACATAAAAGAAGTTTACCTAATTTCTATAAAGCAGGGGTGTCCAAACTTGGCCCTCCAGATGTTAAGGAACTACAAGTCCCACAATGCAATGAAGGAGTCTGACAGCCACAGTCAGGCAAATGCATTGTGGGACTTGTAGTTCCTTAACAGCTGGAGGGCCAAGTTTGGACACCCCTGCTATAAAGCATGATCTGTTTCGTTCGAAACACCTGTAGTTCATCTGATAAACCTTTTTTTCACCTCTTGATTACAATTACGTAAAAACATGCAAACTGCTAAATTAAGAACAACAAAAACTCCCATATATATGAGAAATATAAGGTAAAATGTCAGATGGTAATTTTGTTTTTTTTTTCCCCTTTAAATAATTGGTTTTCTGTTAACTGGCTGTCTTCTCTTATGTTAGGTTTATGGTGCTGCTATTCAGTTCTATGAGGCTTACCCACGTGAAATGCTGTCTGAAAAGCAGATGATTCAGTTAGGTCTGATTACAGCTGTGGAGAAGAAAGTGCGCACCTCCCAAACTCTCACCTCTAAGAAGTGTATATGTTTGCTCTCACACTGGCCTTTCTTTGAGACCTTCCGAAAGTTCCTTATGTTCATTTACAAGCTCTCTGTGTCCGGCCCTCATACCCTTCCAATTGAAAAGTGAGTGATGTTGGTATCTTAATTCAATATTAAGTACAAACTAATGCACTGATTGGCACAATACTTTAGTCTTTTAAGTTCATATGTTTTTTTTTCACAACACAAACACACTAAATCATTTTTTTGTTTGGCTTATGCTCATGCTGTGTGGGCTGCTGTGTTTCAACAAAGGTACATCATTCCTTTTACAAATATGAACAGATTTTGTGAACTCTAGATGGTTTTTCTTTTCATTAATGGATGGCTTTGGTTGGCTCTTGTCCTTAACCTGATTCTGATGGAGATGTTAAGGACCTATAAGCAAACACATTTTGTTGAGGGCGGTGTATAATTCATGGGACTCAATAGCAAGTTTAAAGCATTTGAGGCAGCCATTCTAGGTGCACTGAGTATACTGGGATACCATGTTTCCACAGGAAACCAAACAAGGGTTGCTAAAATTCCTAAAATACTTTCCTAATTGAATGCACTGAAATGGCACTTGCAACCAAACCGTAAATCAGATTAAATGATTTGAAGCTACTGACAATATTTTACCTTGCTACATGTGCTTATTATTAATCCTTAACTGGTGTTGGCTGATGTCGTCATATTGTGGTTAAAGGGGCAGTTCACCTTTAAGTTAAATTTTAGAATGGCCCATTTTTAATTGGTCTTAATTATTTACTTTTTTTATTTGCCTTTTTTTTTTTGTTTGACTTTTTCCAGCTTTCACACCGGGATCACTGACCCCATGTAAAAAACAAATCCTCTGCAAGGGTACAAATTTATTTTTATTGCTACATTTTATTGCTCCTCATTCTATTCAGGTTCTCTCCTATTCATATTCCTGTCTCTTATTCAAATCAATGCATGGTTGCTAGGGTAATCTGGCCCCCAGCAAACTGCTGAAATTGCAAACTGTAAAGTTGCTGAATAGTGATGGGTGAGCTGACCCATTTCGATTTGACAAAAATTTACCGAAATGCAGTGAACTATAATTCCGATATATAGGCTGTGCAAAATAAAAAATTTTTCTTATATAGTTAGTTGGTCAAAAATGTCATGTATAAAGGCCTGCTTTTCCGCTCTCTAAAGGTGGCCATGCACTGGGAGATCCGCTCGTTTGCTGATGGCACCAAATGAACGCATCTCTCCCTCACATGCCCACATTGAAGTGGGCAATATTTTGCTGATCCGATTGGATCAGAATAGAGACCAAACCGGCGGTCGGATTGCGGGACCATGCGAACAAGAAGATGCGCCTGTGATCTGACAGGATTTTTTTAACCTGCCCGATTGGCATCTGGCTGACTTTCAGCCAGATATCGATCGGGGATGCCCATCGGATGGCCCCACACACAGGCCAATAAGCTGCCGACTCTATTTGTTGGCAGCTTTTATCGGCCCGTGTATGGAGGCCTTAACTCTGAGTTAGTCAGTGACTATAAGGGGGGCCCACATGGGACATAACTGTTCAGTGCGTTTGCAATCAATCCTCGGCATTCAGCTCAGATTCAAAAGCAACAGTTATGGCCCATGTGCTCCCCCTCAAGTAACCGATTGGTTACTGATTACTAACAAATCGGTTACTGATTACTAACCAATCAGTGGAAACCAAGAAAGCTGTAAAGCAGGTAGTAGTGTCCTGTTATGTCAGATGTCAAGTCACTCCAGCCTTTATACATTACATTTTTGGCTAACTAATTATATTGGAAACATTTTTTTTCCTTTAACCAGATTTTTAGTGTAGTGCGTTTGACAGACATCTTTTAACCTTTCAGCCCCTGGGCACACAGAACATTGGCTCCTCTGCTTCGAAAATAACGAAATCAGGCATTTTTGGGCCGATATCTTCATGTACCTGTAGTTGTATTTGTCAGTGCAGATTCACAGAGCTGCGGATCCACTTCTCTCCACCTACCTCCAAAGTTGGGGGCAAACAGATTTTTTTTATATTTCATTTTGAAATCTGACATGGGGCTATACATATTATATAGACATATATGTCTAGCCCCATGTCAGATTTCAAAATGAAATATACAAAAATCTGTTTGCTCTTTGGAGTAATGGATTTTAGTGCAGAACTCTGCTGGAGCAGCACTACTAACTGATGCATTTTGAAAAAATATTTTTTTTTAGCATGGCCGTATCACTTTAAGTACAGTAGCCCAAAAGCTCTCTGCTAAAGCTCCCAAAATTACCCCTGTTGACTTGCATGACAGTTGATTCCCATACAAGTACCTGCAAATATTTTTACAACTACCCAAAAATGCTGTACTGAAAGTGCCCAGTGTGCTGTGATCCTTGCATAATGTGTATTAAAGGAGAACCAAACCCTTATGCTTAAAATCTACCCTACATAATTCCCCCCGCCTAGGTGTAAACTCTGGTAATTGCCTATCTTTTCAGATTCCGCTGGGCTCACGGGCGCCATCTTCAGCTCTTCTGTAATCTTCGTGAAGAAAACGGCGCATGCCCAGTTGGTGCAGTTTTTAACAGCTGTGCATTCGCCGAAAGTAATGGTAATTGGCAAATCGCTGGACGATTACTGAAGAGTTGAAAAGATGGCACCTGTGAGCTCCGCTGCTCTGAATCTGCAAAGAGAGTTAAGTAAGCGATTAGGGGCAATTACCAATGTTAATACCTAGGCTGAGGGCAGGAGCTGGGGTGGGGGACTATGTAGGCTAGAAGATTTTAAGCATAAGGGGTTTGGTTCTCCATTAAAGGGGTTGTTCACCTTCAATGTCCAAATTTTATGAAGCCACAAAAAATGTGCTC
>CM044431.1:128685576-128712218 GCA_024363595.1 Xenopus borealis
TTATTTCTTATCATACAGGTCTGAAGACAAGAGGAATTTAAGCTGGAAACAGCTTCCTAAGAAACCAGTGAAAAATCTTATTGGTGTCTTAAAAAAACTTTACCCACGGCTCTCTTCAGGTATGTTTTGTAAGCCAGATATAGCTGGGTATAAAAAAAAATCGTTCTCTCCCCGAATCGTCGGATTTTCGGGCTAACTACAATGCTGGTTTTTGCTCGATTTGATGTTTTTTTACCTGAACCGATTAAATCCAGCCTTTATAATTAGATATTCGAGTAATCCATTTGGCACGTCATCATCTAATGTAACAAGGGCAATCACAGAGCTTTTCGTTGGTCTGAACTTAACTCAATGATCCTACGCGTAGCGCCAACAAGCCAATCTGTGTCTGTGGCAAAATGTTTAGACATTTTAGAGCTTAGCCGTTCCGTAGTCTGCATTCTGTTCAAAATGTGAGTTAGTTTGAGTAATTTCCTAGTCTGCATTCCAATTAACCTGTACACTATACATCTCCAGTTCACCAAAAGAACCAAGAAGAATCTGCTGTGCTGATGACACCAATTGAGGCAGACTTCTCATGGCAAAAGAAAACAACAGAGTTGGAGATGGAAATTCAAGAGGCATTTCTACGGTTCATGGCATCCATACTCAAAGGTTACAGGAGTTACTTGAAACCCATAACTCAAGCACCATCCAACAAAGCTACTGCTGCAGATTCGCTGTTTGACCGTCAAGGTAATAAATGTGGCATGAAAAACATATTTTTGTTGAAATGACCTATAGTTAATTATTAGAAAGTATGATATAGTGCCACATCACTAGTTAATTGCTTTAATATATAAACAAGTTTGTGTTCAGTGTCAGACTCATGCTGGTGGATTTCCAGTGTAATGAGAAATAGTGAGTCATATATAAGATCTCCTTCCTTTCAGTTCTCTGTGTCAGAACAGTTGAGGAGGCATATACTATGGGGGTGGTGGGTAGGAATAAGACTATCACCTCTGCTGATTTGCAATTTGCTTGCAAGAACCGAGGAATAATAGTGCAAAATGAAAATGTCCTTCAGTTGTTTTTCTAAATCAAATCAAGCTCATGATGTGCCCAGTTATATTGTACTACTGGAATACCCATACAGTTTTGTGGGTTGTTTAGGCACTGCTGAGGTTTTCCCTAAAATGAATTTGACTGACAACCGAGTATTATGTAGGAAATGCAATAATATCCCGTAAATTTTCAATGTTACAGGGTTTTTGAAAAGTAGGGATCGTGCACACATAAAATTCTACACTTCATTCACAAAAACCCAGATCTTCATCCGTTTCATTGAGGAATGCAGCTTTGTCAGCGATAAGGACACCAGCCTGGCCTTCTTTGATGACTGCATTGAAAAGGTATATAAAGTACTTGTCCACAATTGTATTTATTCAACAATGCCTTGTAATGTTTTACTGAAACTGTTCAAAAGTCGTTGTTTATTGATGTTTATATTACCTAAAAGAATGAGACACACGTACGTAACCCAGTGAAGTCAGTCTCCCTCCAGGCCAGCACTTCTCTTCAAAAAAAATAAAAAAAAAATACACTTGGCCTGGAAATTTCTAAAGCAGCACCACACAGCTATCTTGCCTGTAATTCCTAGGCATCACTGGTAGACTTAGACTTGTGTAACTTATCCCTGCCTTCCGCCCTCTGTTCTTTATGCGCTGATAAGCACAGCATTCACCTATCAAGAAACACACACATATTTTGGTGTAAAAATCATTCTTTCATCTTGTTTACCAAAATCCTCCCTGTGTGTGCACTTGCAGGTGCTTTCAGAATGCAGTGGAAATGTCTTTTCTTCACCAGCAGAGAAAAGCCTAGTTATGGCTATGAAGCCCTCATACCTTGGAGTATTCATTGGTGCATTTAACAATATTAAAGTGTCCATTCACAATGCAACATTTACAGGTGGTCCAGCGGTTTCCATGCAAGTAAATAAAGCAAGGCAGTGGGGTTGACTGTTCTTGGTATTGACCCCAGGTGCAACCTGACATTATGCATGTGTCGCCAAAATGCTTCTGTAACTAATTATCACTGTTTCTTTGTATTGTTAAAAATTCTCTGTTACAGGACAGATCTTATCCACAGTTTAGTGTAGCTCCACGCAGTCTGATGCTGCCTGTGCCTATCAACGGGGCTACATGAAGGATCAGGTTGACAGCTGATCAAGTTTCCTCTGTCATTGTACAAAACACAGCAAAAAGAAAATGATCCACCCTGTGCGCACTTGCCCAAAAAACCCTCCCTAGGCTATTTGTAATAGAATTTCTACACCTCTTTGTCGATGTTACGTAAAACAAATCAAACAATGGAATAACGCCATTGTTTAAAGATTAATAGGAATGTATTGAGGCATTTTAAATTCTCTTATTGATGCCACTAATAGGAGACATTGCATAGTATTTGCATGAATAAAGTAATTAACAGAGTTTTTAATTTGTTTAGTTGTTTCCTGATAAAGGAGTGGAGAGAGGTGATAAGGTATGTAAACTGGCTTACTATGAAATGTCTTCTTCTGTCACCTCTTTGGGTGCATGGTCACACGGGGCTGTTTCCAACACTTAAAGGCCCATTTATCAAAGGTTGAATTTCAAATTCATGTGAATTCTAATATACTCTATACAATTCCATTGGGAGGTTATTTAAGAAAAAAATAAGAATGGCTAATATTCAATTGAATGGTTCCAACCCGAAAATTCGAATCGCATCTGATTCTTACGGATAGTTTTTTTTTTTTTTCCAAAAAAAAGAAATACTTGAATGTCTGGAAGGCTGTTGACAATGACTTGTACATGAACTCTGCAGGTTTTAGATGGCGAATATTCGAATTAGGACTCTTTCCACATTCAAATTTGTATTCGAATAGGGAGATTAATATTTGAATGTGTGAATTTTTAAACTTGAAAATTTGAATTTGCTTTCGACCCTTGATAAATCTGCCCCTTAAAGTGATGCATTTTTTAGGAACCCAAAAAATTATCATTAAAGCACCTAAACAGCCCCTCACAGACTTCCATTAGTCACCTGACGTGTGTGTGTACAATGGATAGTCAGGCAGGAGTTTCCTGAAATCTTGTATTGATTCTTCTTCAGGCAACTACTACCTGACAAGTGCTAGCAAGAATACATGCTATGTGATTGCAATGTAAATCCATTGGGGATGTTTTGGGTACTTTAACAATCTGTTTTTGGGCTACTTAAAAGCACCTGAAACAGCCCTATGAGCCATTAACCTTACATTCATCTGCTCTCTCGATATATGGTTGAATGGTGAAGGATAAATTAGCAGTGAGAGGTTTCTGTAATGTGAGTATCTTTTACTTCCTATAGCTTTGCTTTCAGATTTTTCCCACTTTGATTTTCTTACTCGGCAAGGATGGAGAGAGATGACTAAATGCCATATCTGTTTGATCTTCTGATATCCAAATTCCTTTTCATTTAATTGGATTTTCTCTCGGATATTTTGAGTGACAATTGCTGTCTACTTAACAGGGGGATCTGGAGTTCCCAGAAGACACTCGTCTGATTGAGCTAGATGACTCTCAAAAGAGCGAGCACACAGTTTTTATAATGCCCCCTGAGCCACTGCCTGAAGATGGACCTGACCCTCACCCAAAATATAGGTAGGAGCCACACATCACTTGGGAATCTGTTTTTATAACATCAGTCTAACAAAAGCGTAAGTATACAAGTATAAAATAAAGCTATTTGGAAACACAGTATTCCAGATCACTGAGGAATGCTGGCATCAAAGATACAGTTAAAACTTCCTCTACATTTGTAAAAAAAAAACAAAAAAAAAACTGGCATTCATGAGAGGTTGCTGATCGCTTTTCCTATGAGAGCCATCCAATGACATGGGAGTGCTGCTTTAGAGAACTGCTGCATTCAAGGCCTGATGCTTTGAACTCCTTACTAGATGCCAGTTAGGAAGTTCTTTGCTTTTGACAATGTATCGGCCTGTATGGTGCAGTTGGCAAGCAGATTCATCTCTTGTATAGTCATCTTAGATGTTTTTCTTTAATCTCAGAATTCTAAGAAATGTTGATCATCCCTGGGGATGCTTTAATCTTTCCCTCGCTCTTTACAATCACTTGCAAGAGTTGTTTTTGTTTTAAGTTTTTGTAACTTGAAAATATTATTTGAAGGAATAAAAATATTTGTGTAAAGTCAAATAACATTTTATATATTTTTTTCCTCACAACTAGCTACAAAAATTTTCCAAGGCTAGACTACGCTCTTTTTGACAGAACACGTGATCAGTACCTTTCTTTCAATGGAAACGCTAAAGGTAGCCGAGCAGCAAGCAGCCCCACATTTATTGCTAAAAGGACAAAGCAGGTATAGTATATTTCTATATTTAGATGATAATGTTGTTTGATATTTTTACTTTGCAAAAACAAGGATACTTGTGTGGCTAATAATTGATTGGTATCATTAATTTAAGGCGAGGGAGTATTCTTCCATTTCTAATGACCACATGGGTACAGGAGGGCACTGTATCTTTTAAAGCCTATAAATCCTTCATCCTAACTATTATATTAATAGCTTTATGTACATATGTAGCTTTACGAGTAGTGATCTTTAGGTTCTTCTTGTGTCTCTTCTTTAACTTTGAACATAATTGTTAAAATATTAAAATAGCAGAAGGGGGAACAATTAATATTTAGTTTGAAATGTACAGTGCTGAGTATGTGATCAGTACTATATAAGAAAATACAAGAGCATGCCACTTATATTGACATATATATTCATAGGTTTAAAAAGGTTAAGTGTAGATAGAGAAGTCTGGGAAACAATAGGCAAGTAATACAAGAAAAGTGTCAAATTCTTTGGTTGGAGTGAATAAACTGGTTCTTTCAAAGTAGTTAATGGAACTGAAAGGGTTGTTGCCGAGAAAGTTTTGTAGGTGGTAGGAATTGGTGGAAACATTTCTAGCGATGGGGAGGACAAGTGGAAGGTGAATAAAGCCACTGTGAGAGATTAAATCTATAGTCAAGTGAATTGATGGCATGGTGGAAATAAAACACAGACCTGTTGATGGGACACTTCAGATTCTATATTTTAATTACAGTCCTAATAAGAGCCCAGTAATTGTGGAAGCCATGTCATTTTCAAAGTTTGGTACAGTTAAAGTTATTTCCCCATTTAGGCTACAATCACAATGGGCTGATTCTTATCCTGCTGATAAATGTAGGCCAAGAGACAGCCCCTACACCAATCCGTGTTGGCTGCAGACACACAGATTGGAAGTGTTAAAATGTTCAAGAATGCATTATGGGGTATATTTATGAAAGAGTGAAATTCCGCCACTCTCCATTCATTTCTATGGGATTTTTAAAGGTATATTCATCAGGGTGAACTTTCACTTCACCCATTGATAAATACGCCTTGCAAAATATCACTCTAGTGGCGGAACTTAATTTTTTGATAAATTTACCCCTTTGGCTCTGAAATCTACTCACTGTTCTGTGTCTGGACCTGGAGCCACTGCATCGGCCCCAGTGCAGGCATAGTGCTGATTTGAGTTTAGGGGCTAGGGTTGCCACCTTTTCTTGAAAAAAAATACCGGCCTTCCTATACATTTAGCTTTTCCTATTAATAACATTGGCATGAACCATGAAAAATACCGGCCAGGTGGCAACCCTAGTAGGGGCTGTTTCTCAGCATTTGTTAATGTGCATGCTGAAAATCTGCCCAGTGAGACTGTAGCCTTACTGTAGTCAAGTGAGTATATATGTCATAGCGGTACAAATCTCTGTCGTTCGTGAGCACTTTAGCCAATCAATCTGCTTGGTGCTTTTATGTGTGACTAACTGTTTTGTGTAACAAGTGTTTAAAAAAAAAAATATTATTTTAAAGAATTTTTTTTTTTTGCAGGAAATCAAAACTGCCCATAAGTTAGCTAGAAAATATTTTAGCAACGATCCTACTTGGGCCAAATGTCTCTTCAGCCAGTGCTTTAGCTTGTGGTTTGTTTGCCTGCCTGTTTACATCAAGCTATCGCAATCAAAAGCACGTTCACTTCAAAAGGCTTATGATGTGTTGGTTAAGATGAGGAAAACTGATGTAGATCCATTGGATGAGGTATGTATTTATGAAGTATAGGTGCTGTATTAACACATTATATCAATACATTTCATCAGTTACAAGATCACACCCTATAAATACATAGTTCCTCCATCATTAAATATATTGTAAATATCCACTTCAAGGGGTTGTTCACCATGAGTTAACGTTTAGTATAATGTAGAGGGTGAATTTGCAAATGGTTTTATTATTTGTGGCTTTTGATTTATTTTAGCTTTTTATAACAGAGAAAAGGTGCACTTCTGAGTCTTCATATAGTCCTGGGGGGAAAAAAAAAGACGGTGCCAATAGTGTATCATCCCTTAGATAGAATAACCATATTTTGAATTAAACCTACTCACATTCTGTTAGGACAGTAAACTGTGTGTATATAAATTTCCTTCTTGGAGTGCGGGATGGTGATTGTACCTGCCAGCAGAGAGGCTACTATAGTGAAGTACCGCAAAGCATCCCTTTCGGTGTCCCAAAAATGTATTATTGCCACTCGCATATTTCAAAGTGCGGTAGAAGTTCTCTCCTGCTTGTCTTAGGGAGCGATACATCTAGCTTTGTCGTCAGTCGCAAAGTTACCTTCTCCAGTTCAACCTCCTCCTTGTGGGCTGCCCGCAACCACGTGGAGTATCTAATCTCTGTAGGGTTACCTTGCCGTCCTCCGAACTCCACTAAGCTGTTTAATCATTTTGTGCAAGCGCTTATAACTGCATACGTATCCTATATTAAGGGGGACTCCTTCAATCAATGAATATCGAAAATATTTTATTTTCGGTTAATAAAAGCTCAACGCGTTTCATATATATGTATACTTCCTCAGGGGCATTACCCATACTTTCACTCGGTGTTATTTAACCGGTAGTGGATCACTTAGAATGAATTAGCATAAAATATACCATTAAGTTAGTTAATAACATGAATTTCACATTTCAGTGTAAGTAATATCAATAAAAAATGTTTGTCATCAGTAAAAAATTAATTAAATGGTTATGGTTGATTATGAAATGAATTCATCCATAGGTAAGTTTTAATCTTTTAAAAAACACTGCAGATCATGTGACTTGTGCTCTGATAAACTTCGAAATGTATCTAGTCGATTGATAGGAGCATATTTTTAGCCCTTTAAGTAAACTAATTTGATCTGGTTTTAAGGTTTTATTGGCTAGATTATAAATGTCTAGAACGAAATCCACATTTTTCTTCTGGCTAGTAGTTCAGTGCTTCTTGAATCTAGTACCTCCTCTCTCGCCCTGCTTTCGTTTCCTATGATTTTTCTTGTCTTGTTCGGTCCACCTATTCTTATTGTCTCGGTTTTCCTTGTGTCCTATGTTTTCCTTATCTCGTTCTCTTTTCTTTATTTTTTTCCAGTGGAGTTTACTATAGAGTGGAGTTGGTTCTTATTTCTGTTATTATTGAAATAGTTTCTTATTCTAAGTTTTACATCATTTCTTTTGGAATTTCTATAGTTCTTTTTGTATGGTCTTTTCTTTTAGGGATGGTCTGAAAATTAGGAGAAAAATTTGTTATTCTTTTTTGTAGGTTGTAGGTTTTATTTTCGCCAGAATTTAGATTTGCCTTTCTATAGTCTTTCTCCATAGTTACCAATTTGATCTACAAATGTTTAGCCTGTTCCTGATATGCACGCACATATTATTCATTTCTGTTTCTAGTTTCCCTAATTGTGATTTATGATCCATATTAATTAAGCTCATGAGATCAAAGGAGGCTAGTTTTAAGATTAAATTCCACCTTTCCATAAAAGCGGATCTTCACTGTTAAATGTAGAGTGTTTGTGCATTTGTAAGCCTTTTTGGGATCATTTATTGTTCTAAGTATTTTTCTAAGGTGACCACCATAATTTCATTTCTCTATTCAACAGTTTAACTAATTGATTCAATAAATATTCACAATTCTTATTACGCTCATCCTTACATTGAAATATACGGTTAATATCAACATTTCTATTTCTCCATTCATAAAATATGTTTTTTAGCAACAACGGTGTTCTTGTGTGGTATAGGTATAAAAAGTCAGTACAGTAGGGGCTCGATGCAGTTAATCGCTCAGTAGCAGAACTAAACCCTAAAAATTAATAGGGCTAAAATGCAATGTTTTATTTACTGACTTTATTCTACCAGCCTAAAGTTTCAGCTTCTCAATAGCAGCAATGATCCCGAAGAATTTTCTTGGCAGTTAATAACATGCAAAAGAACATATTGGCAAACGCTTACATTTTTTTTTCTTGCTTAGGTGTGTTACAGAGTGGTAATGCAGCTGTGTGGCATTTGGGAGAACCCTGCTCTGGCAGTGAGAGTATTGTTTGAGATGAAAAATGCTGGGATACAGCCAAATGCAATTACCTATGGTTACTATAATAAGGTATGGGTATTTGAATTAACAGGATAAGCTTATTTTATTTTAGTGATGCTGGAAACCCTTTCCTTTGTATTTATATTTATTTTATCAGCTTATTAAATTACCTCTATCAATATCTCTTCTGGGAATTAATCTAAAAAAAAACATGATTGTTCTTTGTGGCTCAGGTTGTGTTGGTCAGCCCATGGCCAAGCAGTAATCGCAGTGGAAACTTCCTGTGGACAAAAGTGCGCAATGTGGTGTTTGGTTTGGCTCAGTTCCGGAGGGCAACAAAGGAGTCGCATTCAACTTCCAAGGCCTCTTCTGCATCAGGTAATGTGATCATTAAATATCTGGAGAAAGCCAAATATTGTGTGATGCTTCCTTATGTTTTTCACAAGAACGCTACAGTGAATTTTCTATGGTGCCAAGGATTTAAAGTGTCCCTTTTCTTACAAGGCTAGTGTTTAAAATTGTTTGATGGGAATTTTTTATTTGTTAGAAAGTGTATTGTGTATTCTATAACAGACCTTATCAGTATAATTGTTACAGTACCTATTAACGGGAATGTTAACCAAAAACCATAAAGCAACTTTCTAATATACATTACAAGTACAAGGAAAGTGGTACAGGCATGGGACCCGTTATCTCTTTGTAATTTGGATCTTCATACCTTTTGTCTACTAGAATATCATGTAAACATAAAAAAAAAAACAATAGGCTTCCAATAAGGACTAGGTTTGAATCAAGTACAAGGTACTGTTTTGTTATTACAGAGGAAAATTAAATAATTTTATCCAAATAATCCAAATTTTTAAAAATGAAGTCTATGGGAGATTGCCTTTCTATAATTCAGAGCTTTTTGGATAACTGATTCAATAACTGTACTGACAATAGAAGGGACTATATGCTAGGTGCTCCACGTTAAGTACAGATGCCTACCTTTTAACCACTGAGCACCACCATCTTCAGTTATTTTATGTTGTCACTGTGGGGCACCTAACAAATTGCTACACGTCCAGTGGATATCACTTTTCTTGTCCTTTAATTAACGTTTGTCAATGTTTGTTGTTTGAAGCTTTTAGTATATAAAAAAAGTTTTAGAAGTAATATAAGTACCTTGCCACATGTCCTAATGTTAGAAATGTTTCTAATATAGTTAGTCAGTCAAAAATGTAATGTATAAGGCTGGAGTGACTGGATGTCTAACATAATAGCCAGACCACTACTTCCTGCTTTGCAGCTCTTGATTTCCAAGGATTGGGTACCAGGCAGTGACCAATCCATCTATTTACCCAGTTTAAATTTTTTTACTGAACTGTTCCTTTTTTGCGAGTTGTTTTATTCCCATGATAACCTTTCTCATCTCCCCCAGCTCTTCCAAGTGCTGCACATTCAAATGATGGGGAGGATGTGAGCCATCAAAGAGTGGATAATTTTAACGATTCTAACCCTGGGGAGCACACTCTCTTCGTGCGTGATCTAATCAGAATTGATTCCACTGATAACCATTCTAGCACAGGTATTTGTGATGCACTGCGAACCTGTAATTTCACTTCTCACCTCACATGATTATTTCTGTCGGCTCCTAGCATGAAAATTTGACTTAACCTAAATAATCGGCTTTATTTATAGTTGCATCTTTTGGAGATTAATATCGAAGGTTAATGGCACACTGGGTGCAGTTACTTTAGATTGGTCGTTTATAAACACTGAAGTGACTGATTCTTATTTTAACCCTCTGACTTCTAATCTATGCATATGGTTTTAAAACTTATATAATATAAATTTATAGTTTTCTATTTAAATACATGGTGTACATGTAACATGAACGAACACCTTACTGCAGTAATATAATTCTCATTTCCTACTTTCACTTTGAAATAATTGGGTTCTATCCTGTGTATTCAGCTTATATTGAACATTGGTGTGTACTGACCAAAATAGCAAGTGTGGAATAATATCTTGTTTTTAAAGGAACCGTAATACATTGTTCTTATCTCTAATGTTCAGAGATGTAAACATATTTATAAAGCTTTTTGGTCAGTCACAAGGTGAATTTTGCTGGTTTGCACCCCTGTATTGGTGTTAAAATACTTCAGATACCCACAAATAAATATGACTTATCCCTGCCCAATCTCCAGCTTTATTTCTTGGTATGCCAGTGGATTATGCACACTGGTGGTTAACCCCTTGCACTAACAACTCTGCAGCAATGATTGATGCCACAGTAGTGGGCTTCCTGGATGCTCTAGCCAAATTACTTGATAGAGGCTAGAAAAAAAAACTACCAGAGACGTCAACCACTTCAACCGAGAAGTCTATCTGGTTAGGCCAGCTTCACATTTACGGCATGGTTTGTGGGGTAAAGCTCTGTTATGTCACTAAAGTTTCATTGAACATGAACTGAACGTGTTCATAAAACTAAATAGTGATGTGTGGGTTGACCCGGAACCTGCAGTGAAGGTTGGGTGCAGGTCAGACTGGGGAAGTACGCTCCTGTATTGCTTCCAAAAATTAGGTGTCTAGGAACCAGAGACATGCACAGAAGTAGCTAGAATTAATGCTCACTGTGCAAACATTCAGATGTGTAGTTGTCCAGAATTGGAGGAGATCTTTTTATAGACTGATGGCCGGAGTAAATAATCTAAATCTATTTATGCACTATTTATGTCTTTTGGAAGAAATTAGATAATGGTGTGCTCTCCCAATAGAAACTGGATTATAAAGCGAGAGGCTTCTATGGGAGATGGCCTTCCTGCAATGTGTGTGTGTTTGTAATTTATCTCTCTATCTGTTTTTTAATTGTGTTTTGTTATATACATATATTGGGGATATCAAATACAATGTGGTTTTATTATTTAAACTGATTACATCGGGAGAGTCATAATCTTGCTATAGTTTTTTTTATTTATTTCCAGCACACAGCCATGATATCATGCACTTGCATTCTATTGCATTATCATTTATACAGGGCAGTATACTGAACAATGTTGCATATTATATTGGTGAAACCTCATATGAGTGGATAGTACTAGATAGAAAAGAAAAAGGAAAGCATAAGGAAACATAGGGAGGTGTAGAAAGAGAGGTAATTAGTGATTGGAGAGAGGAGTGTTAGCACCCAGTTGGGCCTTGCCGAATACCTTACTGCTTACTAAATACCTTTTAGCCTCCTGTTTAGGACTATGGATAGCCCTTTAGTGTATCAGACCCGTATTCATTTCCCCCCCAAAAGAGTTTCTAAATAATTCTGCTATAGTTACCCTAGTGGCCACCTTCCTTGATTTTTATTAATAAGATTTTTTGTTATCCTGGGGATACCAAAAATTTAAGATTTTGTATTTATTTAACTATAATGTACTGTGATCCCAAACTAGTAAAACTAGTGTTCGCTTTCAACGCAGTAATACAGTTTAGATAAACTTATGGTGAACATACAGGGGCTGATAAAATCTGCCTACTCTGTCCTTCAGAGTCGGCAGCTTTTTGCCCAAGATTGGGCCCTGCTGATAGGCTTGCGATAGGCTTGAGAACAGCACTCGATAGTAAAAACCAAGTCCCACTGAGACTGAATAAGTTACATTAGGTAGGAGAAATAGCCTGCCAGAAAGTAGTTCCATCCTAAATTGCAGGCACAAGTCACATGGCTGGGGGCAGCTGGGAAACTGACAATATGTCTAGCCCCCATGTCAGATATCAAAATTGAATGTGAAACAATCTGTTTGAGAACTGGATTTCAGTGCAGAAGTCTGCTGGAGTAGCATTAACTGATGCGTTTTTAAAAGAAATCCTTTTAGGAAATTCTAAAATAGAATAAGGCTAGAAATACTGTATTTTGTATACTAAACATAAACATGAACTTACTGCACCACAAGCCTAATCAAACAAATTATTTATGCTTTCAAAGTTGGTCACAGGGGGCTGTCATCTTGTAACTTTGTTAAACATCTTTGCAAGACTAGACTACATACACATACTCAGTTTGGTCTGGGCTTCTTAGGGATCGTCCTAAATGATCACAAAACAAAGCTGCTTGAGTTCTGCATGGGTGGTAAGTAAGGCAGGGCCTCCCCCTGCTGTTCATAAGTATGATTGTTTCCCTGCCAGAAGTTAGGGACTGTCTGACAATTCCTTTCCACAGTACTAAATGAAGGGAGAATTTCACTGCATACAGTCAGGTTTCTTATAAAAACGGTAGACATTTTTTAATGAAAGTATATCGGAGATAGATTTCTTTTTCATTAAAGAAGGTAAAAATTGGATTTTATTTCTTTGCCTTTCCTTGCCCTTTAAGGAGTTTATAGACTTGTGCATTTCCCCATCCCTGCAAGCTGCATTTCCATGATTGTGATTTGGCTCAAGGGAACGGATAAGCCCAATATTGCCAGCTCATGGTGGGCATATTGGGTATTGTGTATAGCCAGCTTTAGCTATGGGAGCTGCCATTCAAGTTCCATTTACGCCGTAGGGCCCATGATTACATGTTGGATAACAGAATACAATAATTTAATACTTAAAAAATTAAAGTGGTTTAAAGTAATGCAAATATGATGTTCTGTTGCCCTGAACTGACATAAACAAGCTGCTTTGTTGCCATGGGGACAGCCATTCGGCACAGGATACTTGGTAGATAACAGATAAGCTCTGTAGAATCCCATTGTATACTACACCACTTATCTGATGTCTGCTTTATAATCTGTGCCTTTCATTTTTCAACTTTGAATGGCTGCCCCATGACTAAACAGTAGCTTTATAAAAACTAAAGTAGAGTTTCTGAATCAAACGCACCAGTTGGCCCAGTGCAGAGCATGTTGTTAATGTTATGGTTTGTTCCTTTAAGTGGAAACTAAAAATGTGATTCATGAGTCTCCACACACCTATGTTTAATGTTAAACCCCAAATACTGCTGGTATCTCATTCTTTTCATTTCAATGGCAATTGCATGCTCTTGCACTTACAGAATGGATTTTAGCCTGAAAACATTTTGACTGCATTTTGCACTGAAATCCACCCTGTGTGCACATTTACAGGCTGCCATTTAAAATAATAGCATGAGGCAAAGGCCTTCTTACATGTTATCCTACTGCCAGAGAAAGTTCCACACCTTACATTAGTGTTAAGGCATGAAACCCTTTCTCGTATAAATAATATAATTTTGCATGCAATAGTTATTATTTGGACAAACCCATATATTCTTAAAGGGAAACTGTCATGGGAAACCATGTTTTTTTTTTGTTTTTTGTTTTTTTAAACGCATCCGTTAATAGCTCCAGTAGACTTCTGCAGTGAAATCCATTTCTCAAAAGAGCAAACAGACTTTTTTATATTCATTTTTGAAATCTGACATGTGGCTAGCCATTTTGTCAATTTCCCAGCTGCCCCGGTCATGTGACATGTTCCAGAACTTTAGGAGGGATCTGACGGGCTGTTTGTCCTTCTCAATGTTACTGAATAGTACGCAGTGGGACATGGGTTTTACTATTGAGTGCTGTTCTTAGATCTACCAGACAGCTGTTATCTTGTGTTAGGGAGCTGTTATCTGGTTACCTTCTCATTGTTTGTTTGTTAGGCTGCTGGGTGGGGGAAAGGGAGGGGATGATATCACTCCAACTTGCAGTACAGCAGTAAAGAGTGATTGAAGTTTATCAGAGCACAAGTCACATGACTTGGGGCAGCTGGGAATTTGACAATATGTCTAGCCCCATGTCAGATTTCAAAATCTGTTTGCTCTTTTGAGTAATGGATGTCAATGCAGAATTCTTCTGGAACTGCACTATTAACTGATGCATTTTGAAAGTTTTTTTTTTTTAGTCTCTCTCCCTTCTCCCTCTCTCTCTCAGACATCATTATGTACCAATTGGAAAAATGGTGAATAGTGAGCTGTTGCTCTGAAACCATCTTCATGGTTTTCTATGGCTTTAGCAAAATATACAGAATGAAAATCCGTACATTTTCTTTTTCAGAGAGTCCATCTAATAATGACTCCAAAGACAAAGTCGAGACAGATGGTTCTCAGGGTGGTCTTGATCACAAATACAATGCAGAAACAGATGGTAAAGAAATGCAGAAGCACACACCGGACAGTGATGAACTTTCCTCTATGGATCCAACAGGTGAAAATGTTTTACCTGTACTCCCTTCTGGTGATCTGTGCATTACAGTGAAATTGAAAGTATTATTTTTATTTTCAAGTTTTGTTTTATTTATTTTTTTACTATTCAGTTTATAGTGTAATTTTGCCTTTCATTTGTAAAGCATTCGATTGAGAGAAACTTTTTCATGCTCTAGTATCTAGCAGTGGAAGCCATCCTGAAAAATTACATTCAACCTCTGAGGCTCCAAGTCCTCCTGAATCCCCTCTATGTGGAAGTAGCATTGTTAAAGTTCCTTCTGGAATTTTTGATAGTACGGGAAGGAGAAGCAGTACTGGTGAGTCATCTTCATGTGTGTGCGTTGTTCAAACTAAAAGTCCGTGTTTTGTATACAAATGTTTGCTTTACTGATTAATTAACTGGTTGCAGGAGGTGGAACAGGACCGTTATCCCCAGTTTTGGATGCTGGGGAAGACCATGTGTTTTCGAGTGAAGGTCAAAGCAAGAAGTCCAACGAGAGAGCTCAGAAGAGGCAGAAAATGTTTGCAGAGCGAAGCTGTAGTTTTAGCACAGATAGTCGAGCCGGTATGCTGTTAAAGAAAGTCAGTCTTGACTTGGCCACTAATGAAATGGCCATAAAGATGGGAGCAGATGCAAGAATACTTACTGCAGCATTTTCAAAAACGCCACCACCACCTCAGCAAGCTAAGAACGAGTTCTGCTTTGAAGGGATAGATGAACATTCTGTCTATCAGACATCTGATAGCACAACTTGTGACAAAGATAAACAACCTGAGAAAGCCACTGAGGAGCTCACAGCCTCGCGACTGCAAGGGCCATCTGACCTGTTGGATACAGTGAAAGAGGAAAGCACAGTGGATGGTGGTGACTCTGTTATAAGCACAGTGGAAGACCGCATTGATCTCATGGAAACTCCTAAACTTAAAAATGATCTAAATAAAAGGCATAGTTTCTATGGTCTAACCAAAGCAGTAGAAAGAGAAGGGGTACAAAAGGGCCTTGACCCACTCTCTTTACTAGCTTCACAGACCGTGGAAAAAGAGCCATCATCATCTGAGGAAAAGCACATTTCCCCTGTTGTGGCGCGTAATCTGGCAGATGAGATTGAAAGCTACATGAACCTGAAAAGTCCTCTTGGAACCAAGTCTTCAAGTATGGAGCTAGGAGGACATGAGTCAGGATCTGGGAACCACAGCCAAGCTGGCCTGGAGCGGCGCTCTAGCTTACCTGTCGACTCATTTCCTCCATCAGAAGTGCAAAGTGAAAACCAGAAGAACTCTGTATCCAGATCCAAGACTTTTACTAGCAGTCCAAAGCATCACCTACGCAACCAAAAGGAGCGATCAGTTTCACTTACTGCCCTTGTCCGCAGCTCCCCACATGGCTCTTTGGGATCAATGGTCAATTCTTTTCCTGGGCTAAAGTTTGACAATCTACTGACAGGACCTAAAATGGATGTGCTCAAATCAGGCATGAAGCAGGCAGCCACTGTAGCAAGCAAAGTTTGGGGGGCTGTAGCATCAGCTTACAGCTACTCTGATGATGAGGCAAGTATGAAATTGTATTCCAATGACTTTGTGTTGCTCAATGTCCTGCTGCAATTTAATTGTATTATTTTGAACATTTTAAATTAACTATGAACAGGGCCGGTTTTACATAGTGGGCACCCCTAGGCCCGCTGTCGTTTGTCACCCCTGTCCCCTCCCTTTTATTTGCACAAATTTTCATCATCGGGACAGAGCAATGGGAATTGGCACACGGGAAATTAAAATTTCTGAACCAATGTGGGTGTGGTTGGGCAGCCCCCTAAAATCCTGGCGCCCCCTGAAATCCTAGGTGGCCTCTCCACAAATCTGAGTTCACAAAACAAATTGAATATTCCAGGTTTCACTCTTGTGTATATTAAGTTTGACTTTAGGTTTTTTCTATTAAAAAATATTAAAAAAAGACTTATTTTAACCAATGCCATTTTTAATATTATTTTTTTAGTTATAATATACACAGTAAATTAAAGGGTTTTTGTGAGCAAACTCTGGGTCAACTCGTTCAGAAATAAATCTTTTGTTTTGTTTTTTTTAATGCCATAATTAATAATTTTTATTTATTTTTGTTAACAATTGAGATAATTTGTTTCTTTATTTGTTAGGAGGAAAGTCAGAGTCAGAGAGGTCATTCTAATTTTCCTTTAAGACCTGAAGATCCAGGTGACAATCTTTCCTTCAAGATGGCTTCAAATGGACTTCCTGGCAGTGAGCTGACACAGAGTAACACCAGCCTAGGCAGCAGCAGCAGTGGAGACACTAGCAAGCACAGCTATTTACACAGTAAGAATGTCTTATTAAAGGGTGACCAAAGTAAATAAGTATTTTTTTTTTTTTCATTATTATTCCATTTTGGCATAGGGATGCTGCAAACCTATCCACTGAGGTCTAAGTTTGAGAAGTATTAAAACTCTTAAGAAGACTTAAAAGACTCAAAAGTGTGGTTCACCTTAAGTTAACTTTTAGTATGTTCTAGAAAGGCCAATTTTAAGCAACCTTTCGTTTGGCCTTCATTTATTTTTGAAAGTTTTTTAATTTGCCTTTTTCTTTTGACTTTATCCAGTTTTCAAATGTGGGGTCAATGATCCAATCAAAAAACAAATGTGCTGTAAAGTAGGGACGCACCAAATCAAGGATTCAGTTCAGGATTCTGCCTTTTTTCAGTAGGATTTGGATTTGATGCCTAATTTGCATATGTAAATTAGGTGTGGGTAGGGAAATCATGACTTTTTTTACAAAACAAGGAAGTAAAAAAACATTTCCCAAACTTTTTCCTTCCCTGCCCCTAATTAGCATATGCAAATTCGGATTCCGTTCGGTATTCGGCCAAATCTTTAATAAAGGATTCAGGGATTCGGCCAAATCCCCAAAAGAGGATTTGGGGCATCCCTACTGTAAAGCTACAAATTTGTTGCTATTTGTACTCCTCATTTTACAATTCAGTCCTTCTCCTAATCATATACCAGTCTCTTGTTCAAATCTATGCATGGTTGCTAGGCTAATTTTGACCCTAGCAACAGGATTTCTGAAAGTGCAAACTGGAGAGCTGCTGAATAAAAAGCTAAATAACTAAAAAAAACACATGGAAACCACTTGCAAATAGTCTCAGAATATCTCTCTACATCATACTAAAAATTAACTCAAAGTTGAGCAACCCCTTTAATTCTGCAGATGCCATGAATGAAAAATTATTGTCCATTTGTTGTATCATTATCCAGTACTATCTTCTTGTTATGAGAAATTAGTAATCTGTAAATTGCTGAGCAGATGGGTAATAGGAAAATGTCTTCACTCATAGCTTGACTGTATAGAAATATATAAATTGACATATTTCCTTTGTTTGATTATAGATGAATCTGTCCAGGGGAAAACATCAAGGGTTATAGAGTCTGAAAAATCAGAGCAAGGGTCCTCTCATAGCACCAGCTTGTCAAGCATATTTCAGAACTGGGCAATGGAGGTGAGTACTTTTAATCCATGGATTGTCTCTATAACTAAATACTCTTCTGTGCAAGTTTATATAGGTTAGCAATGCTAATTCTATACATCATTGAGCTTTTAAGGGCAGTAGAATAACTGTTACAATTAAGGAAAAGGATTACTGGGGAAAATCTATGTGTACACCAAACTGTACATATTATGCTTTTTCAAAATAATATTAAATTGTGGAAATCACAGGCTGACAGCAGGATAACTGCTACTTAGTGCTTTATTGTGCATCCACACAACATGTTTCGGGCAACAAGGGCCCTTTTTCAAGTGTATACAAATCACCTAAAAACAATTGCTTTATAGAGCCACATGGAAAGTGTGTAGCTCCGTGTGGCTCTATAAAGCAATTGTTTTTAGGTGATTTGTACACACTTGAAAAAGGGCCCTTGTTGCCCGAAACATGTTGTGTGGATGCACAATAAAGCACTAAGTAGCAGTTATCCTGCGGTCAGCCTGTGATTTCCACAATTCAATATTATTTTGGATTCGTATCATTGGTGCTTTGACGGAACGCCATAGGAAATCGAGGCTTTGATCCAGAGCATAGAGCTTTATATGTGTTTAACTCTGTGAATGATATTATGCTTTTTCGTAAATCTAAATAAAAATACACAAACATTACAAGAGTAAACACAAACTGTGCCAGTTAATATAAATACAAACCAAGTATGTAAAGTCAGACTATAAATGTGCCCCAACACATCATTTCAAATCCAAAGGAAACGTATTGTTGACTACTTAACATTTCATTCAATAAAGATACACACCACATTTCAGCATGGATATCTGTTTCTCAAGTCCTAAAGTTCACATATAATTGGAAGCAGTTACTGTAGCTGATCACCAATATTATGGCTAAACAAATGCACAAATTAAAAAAAAATCTTTGGCCAAGATCTGTCCATCTCCATCACACATTTATGTCTGTGCCAGGCAGTGACAGGTGTAAAAAAAAAAAAAACAGGTGTTAAATATATCCACAAAGCCAATGCTTTGTGTGCATTATATAGCGGTTGTGTGAAGTGATTTATATTGCATTGCACATGGATATTAAATGTATTTTCATCAGGTGTCAATATAATTTTTTCACTACTTTGCATTTTTTCATAAAGGTTTTTGGCATTCATTATCTCTGTGGTAACTATGCTTCTATTTCTTGGCTATGTGTTTAAATATAAAATATTATGTTACTGTTTGACCCTAAACCTTTTACCTCACACTTGCATCGTTGTTTCACAGGTTTTGATGTCCAGCTGCTCTCAGTGCCGAGTATGCGATGCACTTGTGTATGATGAAGAGATAATGGCTGGATGGACAGCTGATGACTCAAACTTAAATACCATGTGTCCCTTCTGTAAAAACCCCTTCTTACCTCTTCTTAATATTGAGTTTAAAGACCTTCGTGGAACTGCGAGGTATGTATTGTCTTTTTTAGCAGTAGTTGAGTTGGCTAAATGACATGCCCAAGTGCTAGACAGCAGGTAAACCAACTGTATGCCTAATCATGAAGAAAATGAATTGGCAGCAAAATAGAAATCTGGTTTGTGTATGCTCTGTGTAGCACAGCATTAGAACGCCACTTGTTCTGTGACCAAACCTCAGCAGTTTCGAATGTGGGTGAATCAAAATACAAAACAGAGATCTCTAGCCCTACTGCTTCCTTAGTATAATGTCTGCAATACAGACCAGATCTGATGTTATAATTTATTTATGCATATAAATATTCATAACAGAATACCAATTTGTTGAGAAACTTTTCAAGGAGGGACCCCCATGGAGGACCCAGTGTGGCCATGGTTGCATGACTGAGCAATACTGCTTTTCTGAATGTATTATGTCATTGTTTGCATCAAGACCTAAAAAAGCAAGGTGTAAATGCTTGTTAATTGATTGTTTGTATTATCTTTTCTTTGTTCGTAAAGGAGAACTAAAGCCTTATTAAAATATATATTGCTAGAAACTCTGTGTTTACAGACTGAAGTTATTGTGCCAGTCAAGAAGTTCAGTAGTCTCATAACTGAACATGAACTTGCTGGCTTATATAAATAAGTAATGAAAATGACATCTAAACTCCATGCAGCACTATTTCAGTAAGCGCATTCCTTCGCTTCAGCTTTTTTCTCAAACCAAGCAACTCAGGAGACAGTCTTCATGGCAGTAACCTTCGGGTAATGGCAGATTCGTCCGATCATAAAGTGCAATCAAACACTACAGCCAGTGACCTGATCTGTCTTGAGGAATCTTCCACTACTCCCCACACCACAGCAGAGGAAAGTAATACAGGAACTGCACAGAGGTAACTGACACCCAAACTCACTAGAAAACAAAGTCCAATATCCATTTGCTTCTAATAATAACTGATGAATTTGCATAATTTAAGTTAAAGTGGCTCTGTTGTCAAAGTGTTTTATTTACACCTGGAAACTGGAGAAGGAAAGTTAAAATTATGGGGGTTGCCAAATGTTAAACGTCCCCAGTGGTTACAACTGCTTACCTGATACCCTGGTGCCCCTGTTAGCTGAAAACTGCACATACCTGGAAGAAATGGAAGAAGATTGCTCTGTGGTGCTTGCACAAACGTACTTGGGGCTGATGCAGTTTTTTGATAACCGCAACACCAGACCAGGGTATTAAATGATCATAAACATTGGGGAGTTCCTGGGCCATCCCAGGTAATTGCTCAAATTACTGCATTGCAGGCAATCCCCAGGGATGCAGCGATTCCAGTGACGGGTATTGTCAGGCACTTCAACTCCCGCAGGAGAGGAGATTTCCCACCAGTTAATGAAGTACCCAGTGTGTGTGTTAGGGCCCTTAAGCATTTTTACATTTATTCAGCACTGAACAACACCAGAACATTATTTTGTTTGTATTTTTAAAGTTCAAATAGTGTCCAGGCTGAAGATGATGGAACCATGATGGCTTCTAAAACCAACAATGCACCAAAGCGAGGAGCTTCATTGACTAGAAGTCACAGCGTAGGAGGGCCATTACAAAACATTGACTTATCCCAAAGGCCTTCCCATGGAATTTCCACTGTCAGTCTTCCCAACAGTCTGCAAGAAGCTGTGGTAGGTTCTCCCTGGATGCTATGAGCTTTACCATACTTGCTGAGGGTAAGGGCACACGGCAATATTCGGGGAGATTTAGTCGCCTGGCGACTAATCACCTCTTTGTCTGGGTGACTATCTCCCCAAACTGCCTTCCCGTGACATACCACCGGCTTGAATGTAAAATCGCTAGCGGTATGGCGCTCGCGTCAATACGTTTTCCAAAGACACCCTTGCCTCACAAGGAATCTTCAGACGACTCCAGAAAATGAAGCGCCAAGAGTGCCATACCGCTAGGGATTTTACATTCAAGCCGGCGGTATGACACAGGAAGGCAGTTCGGGGAGATTGTTGCCCAGACGAAGAGGTGATTAGTCGCAAGCCATCTAAATCTCCCCGAATCTTGCAGCGTGCCCTTACCCTAAGAGTCCTGAGGCAATCTGCCTAATATGCCAATTAATGTATTTAGACAGTATGCCCTACCAGAACAGGTTTCTTATTAAAGACGCATATTCCAGTACCATCCTAATTTTTATTTATCTTTCAAATGCCATATTAATAGCACACTATGATGATTTCAAACCACTGACCTATTTTTGAGTTTGACTTTTTTTTTTTTTTTTTTTTAAAGAAATTATATTTTTGGTCAAGTTATAGAAGCTTATGTCGAGGGAATGTTACAGTTACTGAGAGTTGTATCACTAATATCAGGAGCCTTTGCTGCAATGCCATATTTCATCAATTTGTAGCAGTTTTTCACTGAATGCTATTTTCAGAATTGTTACTTTCTATGAAAAAGCTACATCCATAATTGTACCCTTTTAAAAAAAGTTTTCCACTTGTTTTTTAACCTAGGATCCTTTGGAGAAGCGCCACAACCCATTGCCTGTCTCGGTCCCTTACCTTAGTCCCCTTGTCCTGCGCAAGGAGCTGGAGTCTTTGCTGGAGAATGAGGGAGACCATGTCATATACACATCCACTTTTATTAACCAGCATCCTATTATCTTCTGGAACCTTGTTTGGTACTTCAGACGTTTGGACCTGCCTAGCAATTTGCCAGGACTCATCCTCTCATCCGAGCACTGCAATGGAGGGGTGCAGGTACCTGCTGTCTTATTATGGGGTCTTACGACAGTGATGTCATATTATGATACTTCTATGATTCTAGGTTTTGAGTCACTATTGCATTAGCTAAATTATTAGCCAGAATTGTGACCGCCTTTTCATTCTGCGCATGCGCCTGACGTCGGTAAGACGTGTGTTTGTGGGGAGACGGCTGCTCGCTCCGGGAGCTCCCTCCCGGAGCGAGACCGCTGGCGAGGGGCATTTTAAAAAAAAAAAAAAAAAAACCCAACCGGAATGCGGGCTCTATCAGCCCGCACCTTTGGTTGGGGGTACAATTTTGCCCCAGCAGGTGCCCTTTAATCCTATAAGGATATTCGAGTAATGGTCTGATTCCTGACATATGACATCTAGGCTGTAAAGGTTTCTTTTTGGGGGTTTTTAGCTTAAAAAAGAGCTGAGACTCTCTTGCTTGCAGATGTGTCTTCATGCTGTGTTCCAGGTTCTCAGGGCATTGCATGTAGACATTGCTGGGCTGTGTCAGGCAGATGGAACTGCTCCATGAACAAAACAATCTGAAAGTATCTTTTTGGGAGGGCTGCCACTTTATCTCTCTTCAAACTCTGTAGCATGAGTGACCATTCTTTCTTGGGAAGCCATATACTATACATGTAAATTCATTGCACTTCGCCCATGCAGCAAGTTGATGAGCTGGCAGCTTCTATCATACTGCAGCCTACCAGAGCTCTACAGTGTTATCTGGCCAATATTGTTCAACAGTCACTTGCTACATAGGTGTCTGATCCACCAATCTGTTACATTCTCTCATCTGCAGCTCCCGCTATCATCTCTATCACAGGACAGCAAGCTGGTCTATATACAGCTGTTGTGGGACAACATAAACCTTCACCAGGAGCCTGGAGAGTCGCTATACAGCAAATTTAGAACTTTAGGTAAAAGCTTTGGCTGTTTTCTTTACTGTGATGGGAAAACATGTTTTTTTCTTTAAAACAGTGTAAACAATGTAATTTAGACATTAGAATTAAATCATAAACATCATGAAAGAATGCCTTTAAGTAATTGTGTAAATTTCATGCTGTGGAACTACAACCATTTGTAGGAAGTGTCACACCCTTTTTATAATCTGTTTCTGTATGGTACACAAAGACTGTGGAGCCGTAAAATGAACTCGGAATGGAAAGCATTGGAAATTGCTTTAGCCAGGCACTTGGAAATCCTGCTGAATCCTTTAAATGAACCAAATTGAGTCTGTGTAACTCAAATTTTAAATAGCACCTATTTAAAAAAAAGAACATATTGATATGTAATGTTTTAAGTAACTATCACTTTTTTTCTAAGACTGCATGATTTGGAACCTTTTCATGTTTAACCTCCGTATCTTTGGTTCTCTCCAAGACAATATCAAGAAGAAGGGTTCTCCTATTCCACATGATCAGCAAAGCATCAACAATTTATTGGAAAGCATAACACTCAGTATCCAGCATAATGATGTCCTTAGGCCCATCAGCCTGCTCCTGCAGAAAAGCAACCTAACTGGCAAGAGGCAAAGGTGAACATTAGAAGAAACAGAGTATCAACCCCAACCCTTGTCCAACAATTGACTAAAACATATGGAAATGTATTTTTCTGCTCTACTAATCATATGCTTTAAAATAATGATTTTGTTCTTTTATTGCACAGGAGCTTGTATAGAGAAATCATGTACCTTTCTTTGGTGTCTCTTGGAAGAGAAAATATTGACATAGGTAAGAGGGTTCCTTGTAGTAAACAAGAATACAAAATAGCAATATTTAAAACTAGTCTGAGTAACCAGCTTTATGTTAATAGAATAGAATTTTAGTTTTGAAAGCAATGAGCTTTGTGTTTGAGTTTAGAAGACCTTGCTAAGTATCAAACTGGCTGAACATTAATTAGCAGCAGTATATATGGTATCAGGGGTATCCTAGCAGCAACCAGGTACACAATGCTATAGAGTTCAGTCTGCACTACCTAGAGGGCTGGTACATTGGAACATATACAGTACCATACAGCATAGAGTGTGAAACTCCACTCTTGATGCTGCACATGGGATTATCTAAAAGGGCCTGGGCACACTGACCTCCACTGCTTTGCCCAGATCCAGAGGAAAGCAGATCCACTATCTTCTGTTCCTTATCATAGCCCTATTGATAGGCACGGTGTCACTCTAACAGGTTACATCATTGTTTTTCATTACAGAGGCCTTTGACAATGAATATAGAATCGCTTACGAAAAACTCCCTCCTGAGATGCGGCAGAAAATGCTGAAAATTGATCAGCCTCCTAGCAAGAAGGTGGAGTGCTGCAGGAGTATCTTTGGAGCGCCCCTAATTTGAGAGCAGATGTAGTCTTACAATGATTCTGGTTTGTCCGTTGGATGGCTCATGAGCTGTGTTATGGGCTCTGGACTTAGTCATTGTATAGATCACAAGTTGCATTTTTATTTGATATCCGTCTTATCCATGAATTTGGACAAGGCATTGCAAGGAAAATATTCAACGAGGGTGAGACCTTTCCTGTTTATTTTATGCCTCTTCCTCCTCTGAGCAGAACCCCATTCATGTGTACGGCTGTGCTGATTTTTCTGCATGTAACGGGAAATCCAGTCGCCTGAAGAAAATGTTTAAGAAGCATTTAGTCTTTGTAATATTGATATTTTTTTTTCTTCATCTGGATGTCACAAAGAAGGATATAATTTAAGCAATACTTTTAAAAAAAACATTTGATGAACCCAATCGTGCAAGGGTTGCCCATATCAGTGGGGTTGCAAGTGATCGGTAGAGGGCTTTTAAAGCATTTTTAAACCAGTTGTTTACACTCCTTGAGATACCGTGCCTTATATTAAGTCTATTGCTCTTGATACAGGTATTTGACCAACTGCTTAATGCAGCCTTACCTTTTTAAAGGGAAATATGCCTTTATTTACAGATAGGGTTTAATTTTACTTTATTTTCATGTATAAATGTCATAAAAACCTGCAGGCTTAGGATATGAAATATCTTCTGTACACATTTGTATTTATTGTGAGATGAGTGGGGTCTGCCATACTGTTATTTTGAAATAAAACTAGATTACAGCACATAGTCTCCAAAGAAACAAGGTGCCAGTGCCCAGATCATAATGACTGCAGAATGTTTTGGTTGCTTTATCCTTGTAATAATACGAAGATACTAACATCAGACTCTAAATGGAAAGCCATACAAAAAGAAATGTCCATCTAAAGATTGTGTAACTGTGTGAAAAAACACCCACTCCTCTTATGCCCCCACTCAGTATGCCATAGGCCCACTGTGAGGTCTTGAAATTGTCTGCAGATTTCAGCTCTCCATGAAAGCACAAGGTGAAGAACAACTGCAATCCTGATTAAGCTTTGCTGAAGACACCCTGAATCCCAAGATCTAGACACATAACACAGACAAAGGTTCTAAACTCTACCACTGACGAAATTACATTACCCTAGTAGATCTCGTATGGTTAACCTATTCCAGTCCTGTGAATGAGTGCAATGCACCTTAATCTGTTAGTTTAACATGCTGATTGAATTTTAGTTTCCCTTTATTAATGCAGGCTAATCTCTATATGAATTGCAGGAATTTGATTTTTCTTTTTTTCGGTTTAATTTAGCTTTGGCCTGCTTTCTCTGTAGGAGTATGCGAATCTCATCATTGCTTTAGCCCTATCTTTTAAACAAAATACACTACATTCTTCATTTGATTCTAAGCAGATGAGCCACTACAGTAATTTTTAGCTGTGCAGTATAAAGCTGATTTCAAAATTATGAAAAAAAAGAAAGGAAAATCTATTCCACTTTGAATGGAAAGGTGGTCCTTAGCCATTGAGCCCTTATTGCTCATATATTGCTATGAAGTAAGCAAAATAAGTGTTTGATTTGGCAGATAATGCTTAACCGAAACACTTGGCCATTGATGGACTGTCCCAGTCTGGAGGACTTTTGTGTGGTGCAAGCATTCTCTTTCTTGTAGAATTATGGGGTCACATGGGGGAGGACAGCCCAAGGTCCAGATATTGAAGAATGCCTTTCCTTTTGTCTATGCCCTACTAGAATATGTATTACAGTGTACCTCCATGAAATTTGTTGCCCTATAATTTATTTTGTTCTGAATTTTCTTCTTGGTAGAATTTCATTCATTTTTGAGTGTACATTGCCCCCCTTCTGAAAGCAAGGACTTGCCATATTCCACATCCCAATTTTCTCTCTTGTAAAGGCCATGGTTATGAATACCTCTTAGGCCAATATCTCTCTATCTCTACAATTGAAATAAGCTTTGCAATAATTCCCCCATACTTTTATTGCATCTGTTTTATAAGGAGTCCGGACAACAAAACCCTTTGTGACAGCATTA
>CM044431.1:128739250-128758611 GCA_024363595.1 Xenopus borealis
TCAGAGCTCTTATTTGACATCCACATGGACTTTTTCATGCTTGTGTTGCTCTCCAAATTTTTTTTTTTAATTAAATGTGGCTTAGAGCAAAAAAGGTTGGGGACCCCTGGTCTAGAGGGTGGGCCACACAGGCCATAAAGTGTTGCTCTTGAATCTGAGCTGCATGCAGAGGATCAGTTGCAAACTCACTCAGTTATGTCCCATGTGACCCCCCCCTTCAAGTCGCTGACTAACTCAAACTTAATGAGCTGAAAAGCAGAAAGTTGGATTCTGGCTATTATATTAAACATCCAGTCACTCCAGCCTTTATAGTTTGCATTTTTCCCTGACTAACTATTGGAAACTTTTTTTTTTTTTTTTCACAGCCTATTTATCCAGTTTTTTTTATTTTTACACTGAACTGTTCATTTAAAGTAGTTTTCACCTTAAATAAAATGTTTTGGCACTTATTTTGAGACTAATTGGAATTTATTTTAATTTATCAGCTTGCTTCAGTTTTCCTATCTGGTATCTCCAGTTTTGCAGTTTCTGGTTGCTAGGGTCCAAATTACTGCAGCTGTGAATTCCCTGCATTCTCATGTTTGTGTCATGACACTGGCCAGAGACTTGAATCTTTCTTTCTTAGATCGAGTTTGCAAAGAAAAATGTCAATAATGCCAATCAGAAGTTGTACAACACCTGGGTTGACTGGACAAAAGGCTCTGGTGACCTTGCAAACGAGGGAAATGAGAGTGCAGAGGTAAGGTTTGGCATACGAGTTAACTACTCTACTTGCCCTATTCACTTTGAAATCCTGTATTTAAAATTTTGTCTAGTCTGTGGGTAACTTCTAATGCAGAGAACCTTTTGGGTGTTTTTTCCTGTGGCATTAAGCATACTGTAACTAAAGTGCTGCCATGTGAAATGCTTACAAACTTGGTTTGTGCATAAATGTTTTGTGTATATATAGATGGTTGCTGTTGCCATCTGCCTACAATAGCTACTAATCTTGGTTGGCTTAAAGCAAAGTTGGATGCTTAATTTGAATTAAGATGAGCGAAACTAGCCATTTCCTTAACAACATGTTGATTGGATGTATTTTTGTTCAATTTATTCCCCTCCCAGCAAATTGAATCTCGCATCTTATCAATGACTCGGAACCTGGCTCAGCAACTTCAGACCACATGCCTTTCCCTGGTGACTAGTGTACAAGGGCTTCCGCAGAATATCCAAGACAAAACTCATCATGTTAGTGCCATGGCTGGAGAAATGTACCACAACTTTCGCTCTGCCTCTTCCCTCAAAGAAGTGTCTGATAACATCTTGACAAACAGCAGAGGTCAACTCCAGAAAATGAAGGATTCTATGGATGATGTAATGGATTATCTGGTCAACAACACGCCCCTTAACTGGCTGGTAGGTCCATTTTACTCCCAGTTGGCTGGCTGTCCACATGGTGAGCAAGAAGATGAGGCAGCAAAAACCAACAAAGATTAAAGACTGACTTGACTACTCTTTAAGCCATAATGTGCACTTTCTTTATTCACAGATGAACTGTAATGTATGTTGGTAGTTAAATCACTGCTCAAACTCAAAGGCTTGTACAAACACTTTTGGTACCAATGTTCAAAGATTGATTTTATTAAGACACAAGCTTAATACTGCATTGGCCAATTCACACAATGTATGGATGGCCTAATAACTTTATACTAACACCTTTTTTCACCTTTTAATGACAAGTGGCATTTCACAGTTACACATCACTGTCATTTTGTATTTGCAATAAATAATTAAGCATGAGTTGTTTCTAGCTTGTTTTCATCTGGAAAAGACCAAACCTAATGGTGGTTCCAACAATCTAGCATGGGATTGAGATTTATATAGCCTATTCTTGTAGTAACCAAATGGTTGGGTGGTGAGTGATATGTTCTACTTAACCATTTCATACAATGGTTATTCAAGTACATAAGTTCTGAAGCTTAGCCTGAGCTGTGGGTCAAATTCCAAAACTGTTACTGGTTCCTAACTCAAAAGGGAGTCTCTTAAGTGACCTAAACACCAGGGACTTGCTCACTTTCCATTTATTTTCCTCTAAACAGCCTTCCAGAGCAACAAATCATACACGAATGATTCTTGTAAATATTCCTGGTATCTCTATGCTATAGAAGAGTTAACAGAGCTGGTGGGTGCAGCAACAGGTTACCTGGTCAACATTATGGAGACCCTCTATAGAGAGCACATTAAAATTACAGGAAACAAATGTCTGTATGACTACTCTGTTTTGTAAGGGTGTGCTTAAAAAAAAAAAAAAAAAGATTTTTCTTGGTCTATGAACAGCAAGCAGCAGATTTGTGTTCACCATACGAACGGTGCCTAGAGGCAGTGTAGAAGAAATGCCTCTTGGCATGATGTGGTGATGCACCTTCTGGTCTCACATGGGGTGCATTTTCTTCACTTGCATTTATTGCTTAATTGCCTGATTTGAGTTGAAAATATTTTACAACCATCCTCTAGGCTATTCTAGAACAAAGCAGTTTGCTATTCCAAACAATGGCATCCAGTTCCCATCTGCTGCATGAGGTTTAAAAAAGTGACTGCAATCTTAACATAACTTTAAAAAAAAAAAAAAAATCTGACCAGGGTTATGCCAGTATTTTTATTTAAAGCTCTTCTGTAATTTCAACTGTTCTAGGACCCTAAAATTTTCTTTTTTTTTTTTTTTCTTCTTCCATTAGGTTCCTGACTTCACCATCACTGACCTATCCTCAGAAGTTGATGAAAATCCAGATGTTTTGGAAGAGGATGAAATGGAAATGCAAGACTTTTCCCGTTTGAATGGCAGAGTAGTAAACCGGGAAATAAGTTAATAACTGTACATTTCTTCCTCCTCCCTTGGGTGTTATTTTCTTATTGCGTATTTAAGCTTCCTTTCAACTAAATGGATCTTTTTGTGACTGTTAAGGTATTGGGTGTCTATAAAAGCTTTCTTTGCAATTGTAAAACTTAATGCATACCTTTTCATGCTCCTATGACTGGATAGGTCAATAAAAAGCAGGCGTGTAGAGAATCTATCTAATTAGATTTCAGTGTATCCTGGTAGAATGGATCAACTGAACACTTGTGTCACTAAATTTAATTTTCTACCAGATCAGGCTGCCATTTGCCTACTTGACAGTTGGTCTCCAGATTCTCTTGGAATATGAATACTGCACATACTACATTTGTGAAGTTGTATTACATTAAAATGTCATTTATGAAGTCAATGGTGTCCATAATCAGATATTGTGTGAAGGAAAGGGTTCTGAGATGAGCAGTGTAATTGTTGATGTAAATCAACAGTAGGAAAACAAACCCTATTGAGTTTAGTAGGGCACAATCTTGGTCAACAGACCTTATAATAGAAAAGTATAATACCAATGTTTACCTAGTCCTGTCTGCTCCCTAGAGGCTCCAATTACATGTTTCTACTTCAAAGTATTGAAAGCTGCCTTATATTTAAAAAATAAATAAATAAATATAAATTGGCATTAAGACAATTACAACCTTGGCATAATTTTCATTGTGCATGGCTAGGACAGGCAAAAACAAAATATCAGTCTCTGGCTGTTGGCCATACTTTTGGAGAATACTTGCTCAAAACAGGGGCACTAAGGAAGATTTTGTAGTAAAAAAAAAAAAGGTTTTAGAGTATCCAAGCCAACAGTGTCAAGATGGATCAAGGACACCATTCACACAAGCTACATATGAGCAGGCTTATCACTTCCAAATGTTTTAGAGTGCATTCTACCTGAGCAACTGACACTTCTTGGGCAGAGATGCTACTAATTTTAACTGAGCAAATTTATACTATAAGGCTGCAACATGGCCTAATATCCATATAGTCCTAAGCACTACAGACTGGACATAAAGGCTTCACAGGAAGCAGCCACTGGGAGATTCAGCCTTGTTAGTTTTTTTTGCCTACACTGTTGCTTGTTCTATCCCCATAAATGCTAGGGTGTCAAGGAAAGATTACATTTACCCTTGAAGTCAATACAGTAGCACACCAATCCAAGTATGACTCTGCATACCTTTTATAACTAAAGGTAGTAGGAGGTGGGGTGATAATATTACAGGTTTTGTTTTGATAATTGGTTCTTCCCTGCCCAAGGGCGATTCCTGGCCCCTCTACCGCCCTGAAGGGGCTTTCCTTCTGCTGCCTCTCCCCATCACGCTCCTCTTTTCAGTGCCCCCTGCCAGAAGTAGTTGGAGTAGTAGTATTTGGAGTAAAAAACTGAAACTGTGAAAATTGAATACAAGGCCAATGTCTGAGACATCGTCATAAGTTCATCCTTCTTTACCTCATGGGTCTAGAACCTAAAAACCTATGCATTTTGGCTATATCTAATTGCTGTGAAGGTGGCCCAGCATAGTTAGCTTCCCTGCAGGGTTCTAGGTCACCCAGTTGGTCACTGTGTAAGCGTCATCTTGGGGAAATAAGAAACTCTGAATATAATTCATTAAAAGCAGTATCTCTACATGCAGGCTTTTTTGTTGAGTCTGTAAGCATTCATACAGTATGAAGGCAAAAAGCACAAAGACCAACACTGGGCACCCCCTTCTCCCCAGTGAATTCATTTCCCCAGGGGGAAATGATAAAGCCAGAGCTGTGATTGTGATTTTCACCACAGCATATATCCATTTCAGTTAAACACCTGTTCATTCAGCTATTAAGAGTTGAGGCCAATTCTTTCCGTCTGCCTTCACTCTCTCTAAGATCATAACTGTTCTTGACTTTATCCACATGTCCATTTGCCCTGTGAATTCCTTCCCTTATCCTGCTCATTATAGTTGTTTGGTGCTCCTTAGTAGCTTTCTACCCTGTGACATAGGTAGTGGTGTAAGCTCTCCTTTCTTCATCAACACAAGCTATGTGTGCCCTTCAGTTTGGTACATACCATTCCCTTCTATTTTTACTCTCACTCTTACTAATGTAACACCTCATTGGCAATTTTCCCTTCTCCTTAAAAAATGCCCCAGTTGTACCTATCATTTATAGGGCCAGTAACAAAACATAATTTGTTTGTACAAAGTGCAACATAAATGCTACAAAAATACATGGGAACTCTGGGATTTACACCTACACATATATATAGTTCATGGTATAATTAAGGAATTGTATGTGTATATATATATATATATAATCCTTTTCCAAAGAATGACGCACTCCAGGACTTCATAGTAGAATCAACCAAGGTGAAGTTTATTTGTCAACGTTTCGGTCCAGTCTGCATTAGGCAGTAATACTGACTCTTTAAAGGAGAACTAAAGGTTAAGTAAAAGTAGGCTAGAAATGCTGTACATTATGTTTTGGACTTCTCTACCACACCAAGGCATTGCATCCAGTCCTTTAGCAGTAAAGATCTGTGTCTCCCCAGTAGATGCCCCAGTAGCTCCCCATCTTCTTTTCTGCTGATTCACTGATTCACATGCTCTGTGCTGCTGTCACTTACTGAGCTTAGGGACCCGCTCACAATATACAGTACACATAGAATAGAAATGTCACAATATAAGGTTGATTAGTCATTAATACTAATAATTACTACATGGCAGCACAGAAACCAGTGCAACTAGCATCAGCATTTAATAATCAAGCTTTTGGCATCAGCTGATATTCATTTTGAGAATGTGTCACAGACACTTTCCAAGATGGTGACCCCCTGTGACAAGTTTGAAGTCCTGGATCATTGCTGCTATTGACAAGCTGAAACTTTAGGCGGATGCAGCAGTAAGCTCAGTATGTAAAATATGGCATTTTGAACCATATTAATTTTTTGGGTTTCGGTCTCCTTTAACACAAATCTTCTGGTGTGTAAGACCTTGGGCTATTCATTCTTACTCCACTTTCATGGTAGACACACAGATATAGTTTTACAAAGTATTCTACTTTTTTGTGCAAGACATCAGTTTATTATACGTTTATTTGTAGAGACACATATAAATGAAGTAGTTCTTTAGTTACAGTTTATGGATCTCAAGGTTTAGATAAATCCATTGGTCTCTAGGGATATAGGGGATGCACTTGTATCAGCCTGACATTATTGCCCCTGCGTTTTGTGCTTTTTGTTATCTCACGTGTTCCTGTATCACTGGTGGTTCTAGTGAAAATATCAGATGAACTGGAAAAAGCCTTCTCCTTTCCAGCATTGCGAGACATCCCCTTTCCCAGAATGGGCTTTACTTTCTTCTTAGCAAGCCTGCCATTCAGTCTTTTAAGCAATCTCCAGAAATGATAGCATAACAATTGAATCAGGCATTGTCGGAACTGCAAAGAGAAGAGCCTTAATCCATAAATGTTTTAAGGAACCTGTGTTCTAAATGCCTGTCAGAGATTCATCTATTTATACTTAAAATCAGTCAGTTCTCTTTGATAAAAAAACAGCCACTTGTTTCTGTGTTATGCAGTAGTATAATATATCAGTTCATAACAGATCAGTTGTGAGGAGTTTGGCTTATAGGAGTGGTTTCATTTGAAGCCAGTTTTACTGGGGAGGGCAATAAAAGGTTTTCCATATCCACATGGCACTACAAATGGTAGGTGCATTGCTATATTTGCCTAAAAACAATGCATTCTACTTTCTTTGTATTAACCAAGGTGTTGTGGATTTCTCAGCCATGGAGCTTCCCACTGATGGGAAACAACTGTCTCAATATTTTTCCTTAGCTATAACATGATGGCAGTGCATTTGAGTAATAAGAACATGCCTTTGTTTTCTCTCCTTTGTGCACAGACAAATAGCATATATTGTTTATAATCCTAGATCTCCAATGGGCACCTTCTGAGCTGAGTGGCTAGTATAGAGCATGTAGTGATGTCACAAGTCTGGCAGATTAGGGAGCTGCACATAAACTGGGCAGAGGAACAGCTATTATGAGTAAATGTGCTAAGTAATCATTGAGATTAGATATAGCATGACCTAGATAAATGAAAATCTTCACAGTCATATGGGCAGAGGAACATTCAAGCCACTGTCAAGCTCAACCAACCAGCATGCAGCCCCTTGTTTGCAGTCAGGCCAATTTCTCTGCAAGTGCTCCATATTTGTGACTCAGCCCACAACAAACTTGGAGGGCTCAACTCAAGACATACAGTGCATATACATATTTAGTAGCAGCAGGGGATCAGGACCCTTCTACTGGTTTGCTAGAAACCATGCTGGATGGTCCTCCAAAAACATTGGGGACAATTTACTAAGGTTCGTATTTTTTGTTTCCCCAAATCATTTTTTTTTTTACACTAAAAATTGTGGATTATACTATACTCTAAACTGCAAAACACTTGTAATTTATTTTTGTAATTTATAAAAAGAAAAAACTATTAAAAAAAACCCTAATACAGAACCTTATCATCTAAAAGCTGTAGAAGGAAAATACTAAATTGAACAAGGGATTACAATATGAATTTAATGAATGGCATGGCAGAGTCCTCTAGTGACCAAACAGAAGTAATTAATGAAAAGGAAAAAAAAATTCTCTATATAGCCATTCTGTATAAAAGAAATAATATTTATTGAGTCATAAAAATAAAAATTTACCCCACATGGAGCCTGACGCGTTTCATGCCTCTCAGCACTTAGCCATAAGCCATCACTGGCCTATGAATAAGTGCTGAGAGGCATGAAATGTGTCAGGCTCCATGTGGGGTAAATTTAGACTTTTATGACTCAATAAATATTAATTTTTTATACAGTATTGCTATATAGAGAATGTTTTTCCTTTTCAAGGTCATGTAGAAGTCAATGGGAGCTGACCTTTTCCATTTGTAAGATCTTTCTTTAATTCAAGCTTTTAGACGTTTTGGTTTTTTTCATTTGTATTTGCACAAAAATAAGAGGCTTTTGTATTAGCTTTCAGATTAGTTCTGCATTTTTATTCGTTTGTGCTTTTTATATGTGGCTGTTTAAATAAATTACTTGCCACTCATGATTTTAGAGAATATGAGTCACTTGTGGTCAGTGGCGTAACTATTCTCTGGTGGGCCCCGGTACAGGATGCGCACCTGAGCCCCCGTCAGGCCCTTACCTCTATAAATCCCATACTGGAGTGTTGATCGAATGTGTGCTGTAAAATTTCCCCTTAGATAACTGCCTGCCATAACCTTATCGTGGCTCTGATAGGCCCCAAGGGGGTGGGGGCCCTGGTGCAATTGCACCCCTGGTAGTTACGCCACTGCTTGTGGTTCCTAAAACCATAAAATCATAATTTTGATAATTTGGCCTCCTTGTATTGCACCACTTTTCAAGTAATCCAGATTTTTAATAACTATTTGCTTTTTCTCTGTAATAATAAAACAGTAGCTTGTACTTGATCCCAACTGAGATATTATTAATCCTTATTGGAGGCAAAATCAGCCTATTGGGTTTATTTAATGTTTACATGATTTTCTAATTACAAAAAGATCTATTATCCGGTAAACCCCAAGTCCTGAGCATTCTGGATAACAGGCTGTATACCTGTATATGGTCCTCTGTATCTAACAATTCTGTTATTTTACTGTTTTTCTTTTTGCATTCCTAAACCGAGTTTTTCCTGCTGCTTACTCGTTCCAAGCCTGTCAGCAGGCTGACTCCATGCTGTCAGTCATTTAAAATGTTTGCTTGCAGCAGGACACATTGTTAGTAGGGTTGCCAGCTTTTCTTGAAAAAAATACCGGTCTTCCTATATATATATTTTTTTCCTATTAAAGGGGTGGTTCACCTTCAAGTTAACTTTTAGTATATTGTAGAAGGGCCAATTCTAAGAAACTTTTCAATTGGTCTTCATTGTTTATTTTTCATAGTTTTTTAATGATTTGCAATTTTCTTCTGTTTCTTTGCAGCTTTCAAATGGGGGTCACTGACATCATCTAAAAACAAATGCTCTGTAAGGTTACAAATGTATTGTTATTGCCACTTTTTAGTACTTATCATTCTATTCAGTCCCTCTCCTATTCATATTCCAGTCTCTTATTCAAATCAATGCAGGGTTGCTAGGGTAATTTGTACCCTAGAAACCAAATTGCTGACACTGCAAACTGGAGAGCTGCTGAATAAAAAGCTAAACAAGTCAAAAACCACAAACAATAAAAAATCAAAACCAATTGCAAATTGTCTCAGAATATCACTCTCTACATTATACTAAAAGTTAACTCAAAGGTGAACAACCCCTTTAATAACATTGGGATCAACCATCAAAAATACCGGCCAGGTGGCAACCCTAATTGTTAGTCATTGCTCCATATCTACGACATCAACAGCCTACATATTCTTAAACTTCCCCACATTCAATAAATAATTTCATATACCAATTATAGAGCACACATTATATTACTCTACGTAGAACTTGAAAATAAGATGGCCCTGATACCTTTTTTATTGTAAATATGTAGATGACTGGATTGTAGGCAGCACATGAAGTGGCAAGTAAAGAAGGAATGATGGTAAGTGCTGGTGTGATGAACGTGCTGTAGCCACTTGCTACAAGAAGAGAAAGTATAGCATAAGGCAGGCAGCCAATAAGAAATGCCAGCATCATTAACAAACACATTTTGGCCATCTTAATTTCGTAATCCAAAATTGCAATTTCTTGGAAGTTCTGAATGTTTTTTACACTGCGCAACTGAAATAAAAGAGATAAATGGATTAGTGAATGTTCTTCAGCTCTCTATGAAACTCACAGCATGAAAACCTCAGGAAGATCACCTTTGCACTAACCTGGATTTTTATAGACTCAGCTCTGGCATCTCTGGCTGGGGCCTTTATTACAATTCCACCAATAGTATCCTTCGGTCGTCCTGAAGTCATAGAAATCTCTGTGCTGTGTCTGGAGAAAACCCACTGTGCAAATTGCACAAATAATCCTCCCCACCATAGAATGGTTTTATGGGCTAATAATAGAGCAGTATTATAGTTTCATTTTCTAAACCCACATTTCTTTGTAGTTGTTATTTGTGCACTGGTCCAACAACATTCAGCATTGGTCATACATATTATAACTGGCTTGAATGACAAGGCTTAAAGGGGAACTATCACAAAAATGGATATTTACTATAAACTTCCTCATACTGATATAAGAAACATTCTAAATACAAGCAATTAAAAATCCGTTTCTGAAATAATCAAGTTTATGTTCACTATCACTCTCTCAGCATCTGTTTCTTCTTATTCTGTCTTATTGCAGGAGTTGGGTGTCAAATATTTTTTGATCCAATATATCTTGTAGGGGTGCTTCCTTTCCTAGCAGATGTATTAGAGCTCACTCAAATAACTAATTCCTGTACAAACAAAATCTAAAAAAACTGCCTTTTGCACAAAATCTGCATGTAGAGAGACATAGGGGTAGATTCATCAAAGAGTGAAGTTAAGAGTGAAGTTCCGTCACTAGAGGAAAATTCCACAGCTCTCAATTCATTTCTATGGGATTTTTAAAGGCATATTCATCAAAGGGTTAACTTTCCCTTCACCCATTGATGAATACGCCTTGCAAAATCCCATAGAAATTAATTGAGAGCTGTGGAATTTCCCTCTAGTGGCAGAACTTCACTCTTTGATGAATCTCCCCCATGGTGTTTGTGATTTTAATAGAGTGAGCTCTAATACATCTTCTAGGCAAAATCAGCCCCCCTATAAGATATATTGGATCTAATGGTTAATGATTATCTACCCAACTGCTGTATGAAGAGAGAATGAAGAGAATCAGATGCTGAGAGAGGAATAGTGAAGATAAACTTATTTTTTCTGAAATTTTCAATTGATTGTATTTAGAAAGTATCTTATTTCAGTATGATGCAGCTTATATTAAATCTTCATTCTTCTCCTTTAAAGAACTAACACAATTGCACCAATTCAGTTACTCAGAGCAGCAAGTGAAATCTATGCTTTTTATTGACTTACTTATAATAAATAATAGCTCATTGGTTGCTATAAGATAATGGACATGTGCAATTCAGTGCCAGTTTTAGTGCATGAAGTAGGAACTAAAGGCAGCCACACACGGAGAGATCCGCTCATTTGGCAACATCGCCAAACGAGCAGATCTCTCCCCAATATGCCCACCTTGAGGTGGGTGATATCGGGCTGATCCGATCGTGGGAGGATATATGGGCGATCGATCAATGAACAGATGCAGCCGTGATCCGACAGGATTTTTAGTCCCGTCCAATCGACAGATATCAATTGGGAAAGCCCATCGGAGGGCCCCATACACGGGCCAATAAGCTGCAAACTTGGTCTGCTGGCAGCTTTTCTCAGCCCGTGCATGGCCACCTTAACTCCAAGCACAACATTTGATTCTTTTTACTTCAATTGCTTGAATTAAATAATCACAAATAATAAAAGCATAACACTGCAAAATAATAATACAAAATAATACTTCAAAGGGGAACTTAAGCCACTCCAAAATCAGAATTAGTTGTCCCCCTCCCATGTACAGCATCTATATGCAGGAACATTTGTAGTGCATGACTCACCCCTCTCACCTGCTGAATAAAAGATAAGTTCCCTTTCTGTATGCTTGTCTATAGTACACAGGGTATTGGCAGCATACATTTTATGCAGGAATCTGATCTGGGCCTATATGTATAAATATATATAGAATCATTACTTGTGATGGGTGGGACCAGACACGTGTAGTGGGTGGGGTACAAAGGGGGTTGTGGGAACATTCCAAGGCTAATTAAAAAAGATAAGTAAAATGGAAGTGTGATTGACTTGGCTCAGCTAGCATACAAACAAAAAAGCAAAGCATACACAGACAGGCATCCTCCACCTACCCCACCCCCCCACCTTGTCCCAAATCCAGGGCTGCCAGAAACCTGTTATCCAGACAGCTCCAAATTATGGGAATGCCACCTCCCATAGACTTCATTTCAATCAAATAAAGGTGGCCATACAAGGAGATATCCGCTTAAGTTGGGCGATCGATCAGAACGGAGAAGATTCAGGCAGTCGGATTGTGTGGCCGCATCAATGAACAGATGCGGCCACGACTGATAGGAATTTCAGTCCCATCCATTCGACATCTGGCCAACGGGAAGCCCTTCAGAGGGCTCAATACACGGGCCAGTAAGCATGTCTGTTGGCAGCTTTTATCGGCCCGTGTATGGCCACCTTAACTCTAAAATGATTTAATTAAGACAGTACGTTGGGCATTGTGGAGAACAGATCCCATACCTTTATATACACTCCCATTTATTGTACAACTCTGCAACATATGCTGGTGCTTTCCCTTTTAGAAATCTTTGTTAATAAATAATATGAATAATAGTTGATCAGTCCCCTCTTATTTGTATGTTTGGTGCAGTGGGGGGGGGGGGGGGAGTACACGGGTCTTAATATTACATGCAGGACAACTGTACCTGAACAAGTTTAAGGAAGCCTTTTCATATACTTCTTTTTTACTCACCTTTTGGATTTCGTATAAAACATAGCCATAGCAATAAGCCATGATACAGAAAGGCAGTGTTATACAGGCTAGGAAGAACAGTAGCACAAAAGCTTTGTCATCGGGATGAGTAGCAATCCATTCCAAAGAACAATCTAGTTTATGGCTTTCAAAAGTGTAACGATTCCATCCAATCAATGGGAATCCAGCCCAGGCTATAGAGTAAACCCAGACAAAGGTGACTGCTCTCTTGGCCCATGAAAAGTCAATACAATGACCATATACAACCCGTGCATATCGCTCATACGCTATAACTGTCAGTGTGACAACTGAGACAATGCCTGGAACAAAGAATAAAAATAGTTTTTAACATTTGTATGAAAGGATTTTTATATTTCAGCTTTCTCTTTGCAACACCTCCAACACAAACATGGTTATATTAAACCCTTCTAGGTTCCAGTCTTTGCAAACTTCATCTCAATATGAAAATTAGAAAAAGGATTCCATTTCTACATTTGATATTATTTGGGTTATAATTTTTTAGGGGGTTGGGAGGGTCATTGCTGTGTCTCCTTAAAGGGGTTGTTCACCTTTGAGTTAACTTTTAGGACGATCTAGAGTGTTATATTCTGAGATAATTTGCAATTGGTTTATGTATTATTTGCAATTTCAGTAATTTGATCCCTTGTGTCTAAATTACACTGATAACAGTGTACAGAACATTTGTTTTTAAATGAGGACAGTGACCCCCATTTGAAAACTGGAAAAAATCTGAAGAAAATGCAAATAATTCAAAAACTAGAAAAAAGAAAAGAAAATGAAAATGCTGCTTAGAATCAGCCGTTCAATAACATACTAAAATTTTGCGTGTAAAGGTGAACCGCCCCTATAAGTAAATATTCTTAAGCTGAATTTCAGTGCCACCAAACTGTTGCTGTAAGATGACAACTAAATAGTAATTTGTCTAAACTTCTAATTAGCAGTATGATCCCTTGAAGAACATCTAAGCCTTTCAGTTGATAAGAACCAGGTATAATTCTGTGTTGCATGAGCTTTCGCTTTAACAAATTATTTCTTTCAGTTACTGTAAGAACAGTGGGACATCTGTCCCTTTATGTTATGGGGACTGATAACATCATTTTGTTGTTTTCTTGAAAAATGCCTACTATAATGTGGAAAAAAGGTATGCCTTGAATTATGGTTATGCCCACCTTAAATTATATGGTAGAATGTATACCTTTTATCAGCAGTTCAGAGAAAAAATAACTAATAGTAAAAAGGACTTACTGTAAAGGTATATTCAGTAAACATCACTAGAATATGTTATTTTGGAATATAAGTATTTTGAATGCAATCCAGAGAAACATTTTTTCTTTATAAAGGAATAATTCACTTACCCAGTAGATTTTTACCGAATCCACAAAAAACACACAGTGTGACACTGAGAGCCCAGCTTCCTCTAATACAGGACAGAAATGGGAAAGTAATTGCCAAAAGGGAAAACACAAAGTTGCTGAGGCTGGCATTGGAGAAAAGCAGATTTGTTGGTGTTTGCAGTCGTTTGAATTTGCAGTAAAGTATCAATACAAGCAAATTAATAATGAGCCCGATGCATCCAACCATGGTAACTATTAGAACCAGAAAATGATAAGTGTCCTCAGTAAACACATCTTCACCGTGAAGCCAGGATATGGTTTTATTGTGACTTTCATTGATTGCAGCCATCCTGGTGCTTTATGGTGTCTCATTGCAGAAGAAATCTCATAGTATTCATCAGCAGGTTGGCTTTATACAAGCACTGACAGAGCAAAGCTCTATTCCTAATCCAACACACATCTGCTACTAAGTGAATTAATAGGATTTATATGTATTCCCATTACAGTTATGAATTGTTATTAAAGGACAAGGAAAGTATTTTAATAATTACCATCTCATTTAATAGAGAGCCCCATGGTGTACGTGAACGCTAGGTTTCTTTCCTGATAAACTGCTCTGTTGTACTGCCTTGTTGAAGCAAACATTATATTTTCTTAATCGGCACCAACATTTTATGTTTCATGATGTAAGCAACAGGGACGGATTTACCTAGCGAGCGCCCCTAGGCCCGCTGTCGTTTGTCGCCCCTGTCCCCTCCCTTTTATTTGCTCAAGTTTTCATCATCAGGACAGAACAACGGGAATTGGTACACAGGAAATTTACATTTCTGAACCAATGTGGGTGTGGTTGGGCAGCATGCCGCCCCCCTGAAATCCTGCCGCCCTAAGCCTAGGGTTGCCACTTGACTGGTAAAAATGATGGTTGATCCCAATGTTATTGATAGGGAAAATAGATAAATATATAGGAAGACCGGTATTTTTTTCCAGTAAAGGTGGCAACCCTACCTAGGCCCAGGCCTAGGTGACCTCTCCACAAATCCAGGCCTGCTAAGCAAGATGGCATGTGTATAAATTATTCCGTCCCACCAGTAGCTTGTGGCTGGAGCTCATATTGTTTGAGTGCGCAGAATCAATGGTCTTGGTCTTAGTGCAGGACCATTGCATGATGAGACTTTTTCTTTACTTACGCTGCGGTTTTTGCTTGAGCAGTGCTGCAGATCTGATGATTGGTTGAACATACATCTGACTTTACGCAAAAGCTAAAACTAGAAAAGGTATTATGCCTCTCAAAGAAGATGTACTTATTGTTAGACTTTCCTTTAGTTCATGAAAGGAGCTCATGAGCTCATCTTCTTGCTTTTCAGGATTTCTTCGGGAAGTGAGCACGATATTGGTGCATGTGCAATTTTAAAAGTCTTCCAGTTCGTAGCAACTGAGCGAAGGGAGAGGACCTGAAGAAATCCATCGGAAAATGTCTCCCATAAGCTCCACTGCACTTACTCTGCACTTATAGGTGAGTAAAGGACTAGGATTCTGTGGATTGACTCAAGGGAACAGACATTAACTAGTTAAATCTCATGGTGCATGGCATATTAGAAACCTCTGGTGGTCAAACAGAGGTAATGCAATGCTCTCAAAAAAAATTCTCTATGAAGCCATGCTATAAAAAAGTACAAATTTATTAAGTCATAAAAAGTTAAAACAAATTACCCCACATAGAGCCTGACGCATTTCATGCCTCTCAGCACTTGGCCTATGAGTAAGTGCTGAGAGGCATGAAACGCGTCAGGCTCTATGTGGGGTAATCTGTTTTGACTTTTTATGACTTAATAAATTTGTACTTTTTTATAGCATGGATTCATAGAGAAAATTTTTTGAGAGTAAAAGACTAGGCGTTATCACCTATGCAGGGAGGAGGGACTATGCAGGGTACTGGGTAGGGGTTTTTTATTAGTGGGGGGGGGGTTGTGTTCTCCTTTAAAGGTTGGGATTTAAAGAAAAAAGCTTGAATCTGAGGAAGTTATCTGTCATTTTTTTGCATTCAGTAGTACCCCTATTTTACACTTTTCAGGGGACCAGGAAAAATAATGTAAAATCAGAGAAAATGTAAATTCAGGGGAATGTGTTAAAATATGTACTCTTATTCACGGGACCTGTGTTAATGGTAGCATCATGATGTGCAGCTGTTTCTTATCACTAGGGTCTAAGCAGCTAAAAAAAGTAGGAATAATGGATAGTACAAAATACAGGGAAAAACAAATAGAATTTGGTGCAGAAAATGGAGACCCCCGAATTACAGGAACTTATGCTCCTTGTGTGTGCCATTCTCTGCCTGCCCTATGCTCCCTGTGTGTGTCATACTCTGCCTGTCCTATGCTCCCTGTGTGTGTCATACTATGCCTGTCCTATGCTCCCTGTGTGTGTCATACTGTGCCTGTCCTATGCTCCCTGTGTGTGCCGTACTCAGCATGTCCTATGCTTTCTGGGCATGCCATACTCTGCCTGCCCTATTCTCCTGGGGTGTGCCATAGTCTACCTGCCTTATGTTCCCTGTGTGTGCGCCATACTCTGCTTGCCATACTATGCCTGCCCTATTCTCATTGTGTGAGCCATACTCTGCCTGCCCTATGCTCCTTGGATGTGCCATACTCTGCCTGTATGTGCCATAGTCTGCCTGCCCTATGCTCCCTGTGTGTGCCATACTCTTCCTGCCATATGCTCCTTGTGTGTGCCATACTCTGCCTGCCCTACACTACCTGTGGGACATGAGCCTGGTAGAAGTTTGTTCTGTTTGCATGAAAATTGTTCTTAGGGCCCCTAAGGTGTTTAATCATGTGCTGGGTGATGCTGTGTTATCCACAGGGGAAAAGGAGGTGTATGGATTAAAGGGTATGTTTTAATATGACTTCAATTTTCACATATGGGTGAGTATAATCCCTGCAGTGAGCAGCAACCATTTGGTTATTTGGTGTGCTACCACCATTAATGTGGATATGGTTTTTGTGGTAACCTGGGTGTGGTTTAAAGTGGGTGTGGTTTAAAAACCAATTAATGTTCAACACTAGCTTCCATTATTGGCCCTCCACCATGTAGGCCTGAAAAATTCTGTCCCTCAGTACCACAGAAGTTGGACAGCACTGCTCTAGAGCACTGATCCCAAACCAGTGGCTGGTTAGTATCATGTTGCTCACTTACCCCTTGGAGTGACATCTGGATTCCAATTGGCTGGCGTTTCAATGCTGGCTACTGATTTGTTCACTTCAAAAAAGGAGGCACATCTTCTCCAAAAAAAGGCACAAGAGTGGCCTATATAAAGGATGAGTATGAAAGTCGGCGTTCACTTTCACTGGCGATCATAGAGAGAGGTGAAGCTTCGGTATCCCACCACCCATTTGTGCCAGCTGTTGGTGAAGGTAAATGGTAAGTGTTTAGTGGAGGCTTGGTGGTAAGCAGATGAGGGATTCACTGGGAAATTGTGTATTGAGCAGTTATTATCAACGATGATTGTTCAGATTGATATGATGGTTCAATAACAAAACATCATCTGTGGCCATTCTTCACCATGTGTATATCTTGTGTCTGTCATTTATTGGTCTTTGGTATGTAAGGAAATGCTGTGTACAGCTCCCATTATTTGGAGGCACGTTTTGGTTACATAATAACCAGGTTTACTGCCAAACAGATGTTGCAAAATGTATGATAGACTTTATTTCTCAATATCTCCAAATTCATATATTAATTAGCTCAATAAAAAGTAATCCAATTAATCTATACCATCAAATTCATCAATAAATAATCCAAAAGATTTAGCAAAGATTCATTGTGTAGGACTACAATCAGTTTCAACACGCATTATTAATTTCATAATGCAATGGATAATTGTAATCAGTTATAATTAATTAATAGCTGCAAGCTGATACCTTCATTATCTTTTTTTTGTGTGGGTGATGCAGAATGTCCCAATTTTGAATTATAATTATACCACCGTATGTGGACTATTCAATCTTTTGGACAATTGTATGTCGCATAGAGTGTTATATGTGGGGATATGGACAGGACTTAAGTCTTTTTGTCACAAGCGCTCCCAAAAAGAAATTCAGCATTAATTGACATGCACAGGGCTTGGTTACTTATTAGGGGTCAAGTATGACATTTTTAACCATATTCCTTTTTAGGGTTTAGTTCTCCCTTAAAGGAGAAGTCAACCTATGAGGGGGTAAATGACATGCCCCCCCTCCCTACTTCCTCCCCTGGGCAAAATGCCCCTAAGTTGCTACTTACCCCCTGAGTGTGGAGGTTGCAGGTGCCATCTTCTCTCCATCCGTTTTCTTCCAGGATTCTTCGTCGCTTGGTGGTGCATGCGCAGTAGGAGCATTTGCCGGCTCCGCTCTACTGCGCTTGAGCCGAAAGTCACGAAGTGCGGAGTAGGAGCATTTGCCGGTTCCGCTTTACTGCACTTGTGCCAAAAGTCACGAAGTTTCAAACTTTGTGACTTTCGGCGCATGTGCAGTAGAACAGAACCGGCAAATGTTCCTGCTGCGCATGCGCCGCCAAACGCCGATGGACCCTGGAAGAAGCCTCAGATATTGCCCCACTGGGCTTTTCTTTATCAATGAATTGCGATGATGGCTACCTGCCCTCAATAATGTTAATATGGCTGCTGATTATACATAACATACCTTCCTCCTTATATATCAGGAGATCTATAAATGTTATTTCACTTTGATTGCATGTTAATTGAATATTTTTATCATTAATATTTAATTCATCCACAAATATATTTGATAAAACTGGCTCACCTTCCCACAACAGAATATTGTCCACATACTTATGCCATAGGCGGACGTGCCCTCCAGTCTACCCATCATCCAAGATGTAGATAGGCATGGGTTGTGGAGCAACCCCCATGGCTGGGCACCTAATGTGCTTGTAAACTTTCCATCAAATATAAAAACACTAGTAAGAATACACTTAACATTCTGTGATGAATTTTGTGTGCTCCTATTTTAAACTACAACTCATTAATTGTCACAGGCTTGAAGCCCAACCTTATGTGGTATTGATGAAGAGACTCTTGTCATCAAGAGTCACTAGCCAGACTTGTTCACAATTTGACAGTTGGTCAAGTTCTCCAATGATATATGCAACAAATATATATGAAAACAAAGTGGGTAAGAATCATCTTACATTTTCATCAACATAGCAACTCAGGTGTTCTGGATGTCCAGACATGATTGGCCACCCAGGTGGTGCCCATAGAATGGCACTGTTTTTTGATTAAGAAGATTTTTTTTTTTATATATTATATCATTTTCCTGAGCCATTATGAATAATCCTTCCAACTTTTCCAGTACAGCAAGCTTTGGATCTGAATATAGTCTCTTATACTGATTATCACTTGACCATCTCATCAGTTATGGTTTGTATTTTACTTCTACCGTCAACACTACATTACCTCCAATATCAATCAAACCTGGCTGATTGATCTTCTGGTCAAATGTCCCTATCAACTAAGTACAAATGCTTTCATGCTGGGTACTAAAGAGAAAAATGATACATACCACACCCTACCGCTTTATTTATTTACATATTTAAATTGGGTTGAAA
>CM044431.1:128771150-128788504 GCA_024363595.1 Xenopus borealis
AGCGCTCCTAACCCCGCCCAGCACTGACTGTTTCGCCCAATCACACCGGCCATAGGGGAGGCCCCGTTGTGCTTGTTATTATTATTATCCGCGCTAGACAGATGGTACTGGCAGAGAAAAGCTGTATAAGAAGTGGCAGGACTAAGCAGTCTGTACGGTACAGCAGCTGGCTGGACTTTATTTTATCACACATCTCTGCCAGCCGGGTGCTGGCCCCTTGCTAGAGATCCGGGATCTTGGTACTCGCATCGCAGAGTTGTGTCTGTCGATAGGAGCCACTTCTTTGTTTCGTGTGAGAATTCCGTGGCCGTATTAGACCCGCACTCACCGACACCCCGGCCGCTCTGCATCCGCCAAGCAGCGCACACAGTTGATGTATCATAGCTGAACAATAGCATGCCGGGAAAATAGCAGCTGCTGGAACTCTCCGCTCTCTTGTCACTGGCTAAACTTGCTCTCAGTCACACACAGTCACCCTCTCAGGCACCATGGGCGCTTTAAAGATCTGGGAGCATCTTCAGGCGGGCAGCTCAGAAGTGGACTGGTGCGAGGACAATTACACCATAGTGCCTACAATCGCAGAGTTCTACAATACGGTTTGTATTCTTTCCTCTGTCATTCCTACAGCCTGCTGTCTGAAAGGCTGGCATTTGTTCACTTCTGCGCACTGGGTTACATTATTCATGGAGCTATGTCATTTAATCAATTTCCCTATTTCTTCAACAGTTTTGTCCCACCTACACTTTTCTAAATTATCATTTAGAAAAAATTTACTTATTTGGCCATAAAAAAAAGTTCAGATTTATGATGATGCCAATAGAAGTAACCCCCTGCCATTTGAGCGATAATGGTGCAGTCCTGGGTCATAAATGCCCACAATGCATCATGATCACCCCCAATGGCTGGGAGTGACTATTGTTTTAAAGGGGGGTCCGAGTATAACTTTTTTTGTGGGTGTGAGGTAAAGGCGGAACCTGTTCTAAGCACTATTAAGTTGGTGTTCATGACTTATTGTATATGATTTTGGAATCCATGTAACTTTATATACTGCACCTCAAATGCTGATTGTCAGTGCTTCCCTATAAAATTATGTACTGATTTTCTTGCTGAAAAACCTTTTTTTTTTTGTTCTTCAGCGCTCTGGTATTGAATGTAAGCTGTCTGCAATTGAAGATAAATAGTTTTGGGTCCATAATAGAAACAAAAATATATATATATAAAAAAATAAGAATAACAACAAATTGACTCCTCACAGCCATGTGTTTGTGTGACTGTTGGGATCATACAAAATACAATTACGGGTGAAAAAGTTGCTTAGAATCGGTCCAACGTTAAAAAATCTTCCCTTCTGCAGAGGTGGTAAAAAATATAGTGTTGTGACTAGCACCTGCTGTTGCCTGAATTTGCCAGTAAACCAGTGTCCGTCCATCAAAGGCATCCCTAGTTAAACAAAACCATAGATACACTTTCTCAGCATTTCTGAAAGCACATGGTTTTATTTGGATTTTGAAACTGTGCTCAGTAGTTCAACAGCTGTGGGTAGAGACACATAGTGCTATTTGCAGGAGATTAGTCATCTGGAGACAAATCGCCTCTTCCTCGGGCAACTAATCTCCCAAACTGCCTCCCCGCTGGCTAGAATCGAAATGGCCATCGGGAAGGCACTTGGAGAAACTCGTGAAACAACTTCAGACAACTTTGGAATGCGAAGCTCTCCGAGTGCCATCCCGCCGGCCAGGAACAGGGCAATTGTCTCTGCTTATATATGACCTTGAAGGATAAGAAAACATTTAAAATAAGTGAATGTAAAATTGAAGAAAGTGCTATTCTAAGCACTTTTGTAAGTTACATTCATTATTTATTTTGTATTTATTTTGTTTTTATTCCAAGATATGAATGGATACATGTACTGTTAATATGAATGAATTTTGTTACAACAGCGCCACCTGCTGGTCAGTTTCCCAACATCCTGACCACCAAGTAACCAAGGAAATTGTCAGGAGAAAGAAAGAGGCTGCTCTGATGTTCTTCTGCTGTTATCTTGTGTTAGGGTGCTTCTCATTGTTCTGTTGTTAGGCTACTGGGGGTGGAAAGGGAGGGGTGATATCACTCCAACTTGCAGTAAAGAGTGATTGAAGTTTATCAGAGCACAAGTCACATGATTTGGGGCAGCTGGGAAATTGGCAATATGTCTAGCCCATGTCAGATTTCAAAATGAAAAATCTGTTTTCTCTTTTGAGAAATGGATTTATATGCAGAATTCTGCCAGAGCGGCACTATTAACTGATACATTTTGAAATAAACATTTTTTCCCATGACAGTATCCCTTTAAGCAAATGTGACAGAATACTGTTGGAGTGTCAAGGAAATCTTAAATGGTGTGATTATTAATCTGGCGTTATTATGCTTGGTTATAACTTTGCATCAAGCCTTTCCGGTGAAGCCATCATGCCAACCCCACCGATTTATGATTGTCGTTGGAAGTGGTTGGACTGGGTGCTGGTTAAAAAAGAAAAAAAGGTTTTGGGGAAGAGAGGGGTGCAGGTTATCAAGTATCGGGTTAGGGTCGGATGTAGGATGGAATTTTCTGACTTACTCATCACTACTCTGGATGGAGTGGTTGGCAAATAAAGGGAGTAGACCTCTCTGGTGAGTGTTTTTATAATATCCGTTTTATTTCCCTGGGTGCTTGTGCAGTGAGCTGTCACCATAGATGAATGCTGTTTCTGCTAGTGAAATCAGAACACAATTGCAGGACATTAGACCCTCTGATCAGATGTGATCCCATAATATGAATTGAGTCGTAGTTGCACACAAACACACTGTGGTGTGGAGGAGACCTTGCAAAGCAGGGAGATGCAATATTTTTTTGTTTTCCTGATTGGTCAGTGTTTGTACAGGCCATTGTTTGGGGCAGGTCACTTCCCTTGCAGCATTAGGGTTTCCTGTTTTACTAAGAGGCACTTTATGGGCCTCCCTACTCTAATATCTTAGGGTAGGGGCAGACAGGGAGATTCGGGGAGATTTAGTCGCCTGGCGTTTTTTGCAGGCGACAATCTCCCCGAATTACCTTCTCCCTGTCTGCCGATCGTAAAAGCACAAAGCGCCAGCGCCTGTGCAGACGCGGCGCGGCGATTTCCGGAATCGGCCGAAGATACCTCGTGAGGAAACTTCGGGCGATTCCGGAAATCGCCGCGTCTGCACAGGCGCTGGTGCTTTGTGCTTTTACGATCGGCAGACAGGGAGAAGGTAATTCGGGGAGATTGTCGCCTGCAAAAAACGCCAGGCGACTAAAGCTCCCCGAATCTCCCTGTCTGCCCCTACCCTTATGTTTTAAGGGGAAAAAAAACACTCCTTTGCAAGTTTTCTTTTGTAGTAGTAGCGCATGAGACTGCTGGGAGAATTTGGGGCTGACAGGGCTATATCACCCATCCCAGTGCATTTTTTCATGAATAGTACCACCAGCCCTGGGTAAAAGGTTTTATATTATTTAGACAATACCAGGGTTAACAATTATTTATTGGAAGGTGCCTAAAACAAATTACCCCTTAGTCAGCATGCAAAGAATGACACTTGTGTCTCTTTGAATATTGGTTTATATAATAAAAGTCTGTTTATGTACAGTATTACATTTTTAACACACATCCTATGAATTCTGCTTATGTTGACAAAGTTATGTATAGAGATACCTTCCTGAGTGAGCTAGGATGCAAGTCACTGTGCTAAGCATTATGCTACTGTGTCACATGTGAGCTACGACAGGAAGCCAACTCTTTACTATTTTCAATGTCAGTGAAGACTAGGAATGTTTGTTTCTGCTTTGAGACAATTTGGATGTCTCAGGCACAGATTGCCAGTGGGCTGCATGATTTAAAGGGGTTCTTCACCTTGAAATCAACTTTTAGTATGATGGAAAGAGCGGCATTCTGAGATCATTTGCAATTGGTTTTAGCTTTTTTATTATTTGTGGCGTTTGAGTTATTTATCTTTTTATTCAGCAGCTCTACAGCTTGCAGTTTCAGGTTGCTAGAGTCCAAATAATCCTAGCAACCATGCATTGATTTAAATGAGAGGCTGGAATATGAAAAGGAGAGGCCTGATGAGTAGTAAAAAGTAGAATATATTTGTAGCCTTTCAGAGCATTTGTTTATTAAATGGGGTCAGTGATTCCCATTTGAAAGCTGGCGAGAGTCAGAAGAAGAAGGCAATACATGCAAAAACTATTTGACAAAGGAAGTGTTTCTTTTCTTTCATTTTAAGTTTTGTTTGCTTTAAAGAAAATGTATTAGCATTCATCTTATTCCTCGTATTTTCTTCATTTGCTGATTCTGTTTTTTTTAATCCTTAATCTCTTTTTTTTTTTGTTTCACATGTAGATCAGCAACATTTTATTTTTTGTGTTACCACCCATATGCATGTGTCTGTTCCGTCAGTACGCAACCTGTTTCAACAGTGGGATATATTTAATATGGACTCTGCTGGTTGTTGTTGGTAAGTGGAACAATAGGGGACATTTAATCATGAGATGTAAATGACAAAAGAAAGTGTGTTCTCTCTTGCTTCCTGTACCACATGTTCTGATATTGTGACGTCAGCATTATAGTGCCTCACTGAACTCACCGTGCCAAGATGATATTTGCTGGCACGTTTCAGTTAACATCCTGGATCTCAGCATATAACATTCCTGCTAAGCACTTGTTTTTTCTATGGCTGACGTGACGTCCTGCCTATTGTGATATCCAGCTGTAAATATACAAAATAAGACGTCAAACAAAAAGCTGTGCCTTAACCAGAATTTTTTTTTTTTTAATTTGGTTTTAATTTTTAATTCAATTTTAAAACATGTGTTTTTTTAATTTAGAAACAAGAAAGACAAAAAAAGCAAAGGGTAAATTAAGGCTCATAGCACATTTTGTTCGGATAGGGAAAGTAATGTTAGGCAGTAGCAATATATGAAATTTTCCACTGAGTAACCACTATGGCATATTTAATTTAGAGAAGTGTCTGTAGACAAGGGATAACTAGTAAATTCAAGCAAACTAAAGTCATTGGGGGGGGAAGAAAGGGACAGGCTGTGACGCACAAGGGGCGTGGCTACGACCCAACACGAGGGTGACGGTACTTTTTTGTGGGTTGGGGCCGGCTTGCCCTAAAGGGGCGGAGCTACGATCCGACGGGGGGGGAAAGGTACATTTTTTTTGTGGGATGGGGCAGGCCAGGGGCCTTTAATAGGGGTGTTACAGATTTACTGTCAGCTACATTGCTGGTAAATTTGTAATACCGGCCCCGGCCTTGGCTAGTGTTTTACCGGCTAGGCTGGTAAAATACCGGCTGGGTGGCAACCCTAGAACTTCTGACTACTGTAATTTTAACAGCTTCCATTTAAAATCAGAGTTCTAATTAATGTGCATGTTGATATACAGTGATAAACTCGTATCTGTATTTTATCTATTTTTATATAGGATATCTGACATTTTTTCTTTAATGTGTACAGGTATTGGATCGGTGTATTTCCATGCAACTCTCAGTTTTCTCGGGCAGATGCTGGATGAGCTGGCTATCCTGTGGGTGCTAATGTCTGCATTGGCCATGTGGTTCCCTAAAAGACACTTGCCAAGGGTATTTCGAAATGACAGGTATAGCATGCTTTGTTTTTCAGTGGAGCCATCATCTTCTGCTGGATTTTGAATGTTTTTTTAGAGGGCTACAGACTGTAGTACACAAATTAGGCATTAGATTTAGGTTCAGCTTATAAATGACCCAAGGGCAGTTAGCTACTAATTCATTACCCATCATAGTTTAGGTATTTTGGACGGTTTGGGTTTCTCATGCAGGGCCGCCATTAGAAATCCCGGGGCCCTGCACAACAAAATTGTCGGGGCCCCCTGGGCTCCGCCCACCCAGGCATCTAAGCCCCGCCCCAATCCCCCCCGCCGAATCCACATCAAAGTTAAAAAGACCACACAGACATCAGCGCTAAAAAAGTAAACCCCCCCAGGGCTCCCTTATAAGTTAAAAAAAAAATTGGTGCAAGCCCCCCCCCATAAAAGCATTTTTAAAGCATTGGTGCCAGAGCCCCTCATACAAGTTTAAAAAAATTGGGGCCCCAAAAATATTTTTTTTAAACATTGGTTGCAGGGCCCCCATTAACAAGTTAAAAAAATATATATATTGGAGCCCCATAAAATATTTTTTTTTAAACATTGGTGACAGGGGCCTATAGAGTATTCAAAGAAAACATTTGAGGCCAGGGGATTAAAAAAAAAAAAAACCCACATTGGTGTTGGTAGAATTGAACTCATGGCTTCAGGACTTCAGTACACTTGCTTGACTTCAGGTATTTTCTTTAGTGCTGGCTCCTCGTGACTTCGGGTATTTCCGTGACTTCAGGCCTTAAGTGTCGGCTCTTTCAAGTCTGTTCGGCACTTCCGCATGTCGGCTCCTTCGCGTCTGTTCGGCACTTCCGCATCGGCTCGGGGGCTAGTAAGGGGGGCCCGGCTCTTGGGAAAATGCAGCACTGCCGGGCCCCCCCTTCAGCTCCGGACCCGGGACACTTGTCCCCCCAGTCCCCCCCTGATGGCGGCCCTGTTCTCATGTGATAAATAAAGGAGCTCTGTGGACAAGAAGGCCTGGCCAATTGGGACTGGGATTGGAGAACTACTGTAGGCTACAGTTTTCTTTATTTGCATGGTTTAACATACTCTGCATGGCTAAAAATGACAGAAACATGAACTATTGTTTCAACAACAGGTAGCATTTCTTATTGTATGCATATTGTGTTAGGTATCTAATCTAATAATCTAATTGTGATTCTATTTGTACTAGTAATGCACAATCTCTCAGTAGCTGCTCCTGAACTCACTGTAGAACTGATTACTAATGTCTTCAAAATAATTTTGATTATCTAGTGCTGTCTGCAACATTCAGATATGCTATGTAGTAATTAACCCTGTAACATGTAAGCTTTACACACATACCAGTACTAATGTAGAACAGTAGCAACTTGTCCTGTTTTTTTTTTCTTTTTTTTTTTAGTAACCTCTTTAAATAGGAACACTATTAAAAAAACATCACAAGCTGCGTTAAATCATTTACAACAGGAAGGGCTGGCCACTCATTAATTACTGAACAACATGTGTACATTTCTAGGTGGAGTAGGAATGTAGGCATTCTTGTTCTGTATATATTTATTTATATATGTGTATATATATATATATATATATATATATATATATATATATATATATATAGACAAATACAAGAGGTCCTCTGCACTAAACCCATTATCAATATATTTAAGACATTGAGACATTTTGTGCATACAGCCAGTGGCATAACTAGATCGTACTGGGCCCCACAGCAAATTATTTTTCAGGCCCCCAAAATGTCCAGTGGTTGACCTGTTTTACCAATATTTATTGTAATTGTATATGAATTAGAGCCTCATGGGTCCCCTATAGCTCCTGGGCCCCCCTGCAGCCGCAGGGTCTGCTTCCTCTGCAGTTGCGCCCCTGCATACAGCTACTAAAAAATGCCTTACCCTTTAAACAACAGGGATTGTTTGTCCATATATTGCAATATATTTAAGCTGGCCAACTACATCAAAGTCATCCCATATCTGGCCAGCTGTACTCTCAAATTGCATCTGATTCATTAAGAATTCTATTACTTCATTATACATTTTACAAAGGGACTAAGTTTTACCTGCAACTTACTTGCTGCTTTCAAAGTAAAACTCCCACACTTGGTTGCCCTTTTATTAGACACCAGTGGGATCACCTGACTATAGTTAGGAGGGGTAGGTACTACTCCTATATGAACTATAACAAACAAGGGAAAGTTGTGCTCACCACTAATTTTTAAAACCATTAGGCGGAGGTGCAATGAGGCTGTGACCACAAAATACATATAGACAAATACAAGAGGTCCTCTGCACTCAACCCATTATCAATATATTTAAGACAAATAAATATATATGGTGTAAGATGCGGGATCCACAACAGACACTTTTCTTCTTTTTAAGGAAGTTTATTTACACACAGGGGTGACCATTTCAGGATAGAAGACAAATCTTAAAACTAAATCCTGCCCACTGGGCTCTAACTTAACACATAAGAGTTACCTTACTAAACTGGGCACCTCATGGATACCAGTAAGAAAACATTTGTAATGGGGTCACCCCTGTACATGCAATTCTCCTGGGGGATTACTCAGCCTCCTGGCTTTTCTCTCAGACAGACCCTCTGTCACTTGGTCTCTCTCTCTCTCTCTCTCTCTCTCTCTCTCCACCTTGCAGTGGCAAATGGCACCCCAGCCCCTCTTGGAGTTCGTCACACAGGCAAGTGTCCTTCCTGCTCTGTGCCCTACTCTAAGAGATCTTCCTAACAATATCACAAACTAAATACCTTTCCACAGGACATCCTTCCTGTGGAAGATGAGCTCTAATCCGTGAGCTGGACTTCTGGATATAGTACATGGGGTTCCTGTTCTTTCCAGAATACCCCAGCCTCTAGGACCTGGCCATCAAAGCCTTTAAACAGAGAACCTATTCTCTGTTTATTAACACCTTTCTTGGTGCCTACCTCTCCCTCTAAGGAGAACTTATAGAGAAAACACACATTTTCCCACATTGTTGTTGTCACTCTACCACAAAGGGAATGAGCTGGCAGCATTGTCTGTTTAAGGATGTTTTGAAACCCGCACATTCTACATTACACATCTCAATTAACTGCTAATAATCTCAGCTGCAACCTTTCCTTATGCTTATGTAGACATATTCTATATTAAAATGCACTGTGTAGGAGTATGTTGAAATATCTGCAGCCTACTCCACAACTCCAGACTTTTAGCTATAACACATGGCAACACAAGGCATTTAAGCTTACCATCTGATTTGCCTAATATATTTGGTAAGTCCTAACTAGTTGCTGCATTTAACACAAAGTGATGGCAATACTGACAAGACAATATTGAATTGTTCTCTTCTGATGATGTGCCTTACCTAAGATCTGTTGACGTTCTTTGCATTAGATAGAAATTACTTGTCAGTATTGAAGACCAAAATAGAGTCATAAATTTTCTTGGATGGCCACATCTCACCAACAGGTAAGGTTTCCACCTGGTTGGTGTTTGAACGGCCTATCCAGTAAATCACTAGCTAGGGCCAGCGCCAGTATTAAAAATTTGAAAATGCCCTATAATCCCTTCTTTCTTTCCACTCTCTGCTACCAAACACTCCTTCCAATTACAGGCCCATTTATTTCCCCTCACGTTTTTCCAGTCCCCACCCACCTTTCTTCCATCTGATCCACCTGTTTTTCCGCCCCAAACATCATAGCCCCACCCCAAGTGACAACATGCCCCGCCTGACCCAAAGGCCAGAAATAAAAAAGCTTAAAGGTAGCAACCCTACCTACACGTCTCTAGTTGTATAACTTCAACTAGCAATAGTGAATATGCCCTTTAGGACATTTTCATTGCTGCACTAAATGCCTGCTACACCAGATTAATAAAAATAAGATTCTTAGTTATACTATACCGGCTTAATTATGGTATTTAGCGTACATAGCTCTATTTTAACATACAGACAAAGGCAGGCAGTTGCTTGTAACATGTAGCAAGTGGGTAGGATTTGCCAAGATAGGACAGCTTAAATATTGATGCCACTTAAAAAAAAAAAAACAAGTGTTTTGCACCATGTTTGAAGTTGGCTAATTAATAGCCTGTTAAATGTGTCCAGTTCTTTCTATAGCTTAATTTGTCACAGTGACATATTAAGACCATTCCCTTGTTACCTTATGAATCTCAGGCATGCTGGAAACTGTACTTCTGGAACATCAAGTCTCCAGTAAAATGTGTGACCTGAGTTTGATGTGGTTATACATGCATTCAACTATTTTTCTGTAAATTGTTTACACCTGGCATGTTGCAATTTCTTCATAGGTTTCACCTTTAGATTGTAAGCACTTGTAAACAAAGCCCTCTGATTCAATTTTTACTGTGTAACCTTTCTTAAATTATGCAAATTTCCTTTTTTATTATAGATAAATGTTAACTGCTGGTACTTTGCTGGCCCTATATAACTACATCCCTCATTTCCTTCCACTCTCTGCTGCCAAACAGAGAAAAAATGGTTATTCAACTTTGCTGAATGTATATATTGCAGATGCAGAAGTCTTATGCATCTGCAATTTATACATTTAGCAAAGTTAAGACTTTTCATGATGTGGGTGTCCGAACATAAGTGGCTGCTGTGTTAAAAATTGGTGACAGTGTTTGTACTCAATCCACAGGTGGAGGTTTAAAGCAGTTGTTGGGGTGATTTCAGGAGTCACCACAGCCCTGGCGTTTATCAAGCCTGCCATTAACAGCATATCTCTGATGACGCTAGGGATACCTTGTACAGTCTTGCTCATTGCTGAGCTCAAGAGGTAAGTGTTACAATACCTGTATATCATAGAACTGCGGTGAATGTGGGAACTAGGAATGGAAACACATAATACATTGTGAATGCTATAAACAAAGTATATAAAAAAGCTAATTTATAACGAGCTGCAATAATTCTCGAGTGGTTCATATTCAGAGAAAGAAAATCAAGTTTGAGATGAAGTCCAGATTTCATTCAGCTACAGTGATATAAACTCACCATGGATCAGAAAGTGTGGGACATGATCATATTGGCTTGTTCTGACAGGCTCAGAGTAGTTGGTAGATAACCGTATGGGGCAGCCAGTTATGGGACTGCCAGTTTCACAATGCAGAACCTAGCAAATTCTAGTTGTTGTGGCAGTGATAGAGCTTAGTGTTTTTTAAGTATAGCTATATGTTCTAACACCTGTTTCTTTAGGTGAAAATTAAAATTGAAGTTAGAACATTTTACACTTTGGAGGCCAGTAGTGTAGACATAGTAGGGAGCAGACCTCTGACTTCTAATTACCCCAAAAGTGCCTCTAGTATAACATACTTTAAGCTGTAAGAGATTTTTGAAAACGAGTTCATATAGTGAATATTTGAACTGTTATTAAAGTGGACCTGTCACCCAGACACAAAAATCCTGTATAATAAAAGCCTTTTCAAATTCAACATGAAAGGATATTAAAATTCCCCAAGAGGTTTTATGTAGCACAATTACATATTCTGGTGTAGCGTGTACAGGTTTGGGATCCATTATCTGGAAACCTGTTATTCAGAAAGCTCCGAATTATGGGAATGCCATCTCCAATAGACTCCATTTTAATCAAATAATTTATATTTTTAAAAATGATTTCCTTTTTTTTTTTAATACAAATATTAATAATAAAACAAAGTTTGTACTTGATCCCAACTAAGATTTCCTTATGGGAGGCTGAACAATCCTAATGGGCTTAATTGATGTTTGAAAGTTTTTTTTTAGTAGGCTTAGTTTATGGAGATTTAAGGAAGGACCCTAAGCATTTTGTAAAACAGGTCCCATACTTGTGTTTTCATTATAATAAACAGCAGATCCCCATGTGTAATGAAATGAAACAAAGAAAGAACTCGCCAGCATTTGGTCTAACACAAACTGTAGCATTGACCAGTAGAAACATGCTTGTGCCATGCTAACCTACAGTCTGGAGTTGACCATCTTCTAGAATATAATGCAATAACATTTGTTCAGGAGCAGTAACCTATAGAAACCAATAAAGTTTGCTTTTACACATATGGCCAGTAAATGTTGTTAGTTGCTATAGGTGATCAGACCAGTAGCAAACATTGCACATTTTATTACTTTTCCTCTTTGCTGGTTTAGAAGGTCATTTAAGTGTGTTTAGCCATCACTATATAGTACCAAGATGCCATGCTCCAGAGCTTGTCTCTTAGCATGGTCATGCCTCATGTCCCATACACAGTGGACACTTTGTTCTCATGGGGACAAGCAGGGCACCTAGAAAAGAAAGCTTTCCTTATTTGTCATTTCAACTATCCCCTGTCTGCCTGCTGACCTTTCATCACAGGAACATGCAAGCTAATAATGGCTTATTAGTAGTAAGGTCAGCCAATGACAATACAGTTAAAGGACCAGTAACATCAAAAATATTTATTTTAAAAATCTGTTGGTATACATAGAAAAAAAAAACACCAACACAAATTGAACTTTAAAATCACAAAGCCTTTATTAAGAAATAACTTACCGAAACTCTGCTTGCTCTTCTCTTCAGAAAAACTGATTGGGCGATCCATCGTGCGGTGCTCAATTTCCACTCCCTGCCTTCCTTATAGGAAATAGCAAGGGAGGAGAAATCGAGTGCCGCGCCATGGATCGTCACCCTGTTGCCTTTTCTGAAGAGGGAGCAGCAGAGTTTTGGTACATTATTTCTTAATAAAGGTTTTGTTATTTTAAAGTTTCATTTGTGTTTGTGTTTTTTTTCTATGTATACTAATGAATTAAAACACATTTTTGATGTTACTCGTGATGTAAATTCAAAGATAATATTACATATTCCTCTTCTCCATCATAAAAGAAGCAATATACTTTTTTTTAGAAATTCCATGCCGGTTTTATAAAATAAAATAGTTATCTTCAGCTGGCTTTCAATTCCTCTCCCTTCGACTCCTTCTCCCTCTCAAAGCTGCAGACAGAAATCCTGGATGACCAGAGTAGTCTGAAACGATCATATACCCTGCATTTTGAAGGGCAGGGAAGCAGCCTGGGAGTTCTTTCTTACTGAGGTTAGCCTCAACAATAAATAAACACATAAATAACAGCCCTGCTTTGCTACCCTGCCCTTGGGAATGCAGAGTATCTGATAGCTTGGCACTAGTCCAGCCGTCAAAGGATTTCAGTATGCAGCTTTGAGAGGGAGGGGGTAAAAGCCATTGGAAGATTGCTTATTTTATATGAAAACAGCACAGAATTTCTAAATAAAGTATATTGCAAAGATGCTTCCTTTAAGGTGGAGAAAAGTTCTATGCAGAAATATTTTTTGACTTTATATCCCCTTTAACTATTAAACCTTCAAATGATTACATGCTCTGTTTAATGGTACAGTAGTCCATTATAAGGTTATAAATGACAGGAATTCAGTTTATCTATGTAATGGTGGACCTGCGTTGTAAAATATACTGATCTAACAAGTCACCAAGAAGTTCAATGACCATATGAAAACTCAAGAGATCAGACTCTGAGAAGTTTTCTTATTGGTCAAGAAACTCCAAGGTGGCTTCTAGTATCTTCATATTTTAAATCTGCATCATACATTAATAATCCATTTATACATTTAAATACCATTTATGGAGTTTAGTCATGGCTTTTAGGTATAATAAAGTTAGAAATCACAGGAAATACTTGTGCTATTAGTGTCATGCCTTTAATGTGTTTTAATTGCCTAAACATGTTTGTTGCTCAGTGTTTTTTTATTAATGCTTTGTAATTATATCTCAATTACATTTCATGTGCTAAAATAAGATTAGATGCCAAGTGCCAACTTTTTAAAATGGAATATAAAGCTTTGTTTAGTGATCATTTAAACTGCTTGTGAACCGCACGAGCAGCAGTTATATAACTCAGTGAACAGTGCCAAAGACTTTATCATTGTCCATCAGTTTCCTTCCAGTTCTGGGAACTGTGATATATGGCGCAATTTCAGCAGTGTCATTGACCATGGGCATGTCAGCTTTCTGCACTGCTAAGAAGCTTCCTGGAAATGGAACACGTGACTCCGTTCTATCTAAGCCTTCAGTCTGTCCATCTACGCAAATCCTCCGGATTTGTCTTTTACGATACACAATCACTTGCAAAAACACACCAAAAAAAAAAACAAAAAAACCAGAGGCTTCTAATTTTGTAAACTGAAAACCATGTGTTCTCCAATTATGATAAGAGAAACAGGAAATACATTTTCATGGGTATCTGAAGATGTTTTTTGTTTCTGGGAAAGCATCTGTGCTTTTAGTTCCCAGTATTGCTGTATTGTAAGCTTAGAATGTATGGCAAAGGGATTTAAGGATTTATACATATGTTATAAATGAAGAGCTCTATAGGAGACTGGAGTCATTTATCAGTGGAAAAAATAGACTTTTTTTGTACACAGCAAATGCAATGCAGTTGTAGAGAATGTGGCCATTTTCGGACAACCTAAAATATCTAAATATTTTTTAAAATGCTTTAAAATGTACTTTTTGTCATTAATAGCACTTTGAGGTGCTGTTGCACTCATTACATGTGTAGCAGGATGCAAAATCTCAATCACTTCCAGTAATAAGTGCTGGAGAGTGATATTCTGAGACATTTTGCAATTGGTTTTCATTTTTTATGCTGACAAAGTTATGTATAGAGATACCTTCCTGAGTGAGCTGGGAACTCCTTTCTGTATGCAAGTCACTGTGCTAAGCATTATGCTACTGTGTCACATGTGAGCTACGACAGGAAGCCAACTCTTTTACTATTTTCAATGTCAGTGAAGACTAGGAATGTTTGTTTCTGCTTTGAGACAATTTGGATGTCTCAGGCACAGATTGCCAGTGGGCTGCATGATTTAAAGGGGTTCTTCACCTTGAAATCAACTTTTAGTATGATGGAAAGAGCGGCATTCTGAGATCATTTGCAATTGGTTTTAGTTTTTTTAAATTATTTTTGGCATTTGAGTTATTTATCTTTTTATTCAGCAGCTCTACAGCTTGCAGTTTCAGGTTGCTAGAGTCCAAATAATCCTAGCAACCATGCATTGATTTAAATGAGAGGCAGGAATATGAATAGGAGAGGCCTGATTAGAAAGATGAGTAGTAAAAAGTAGAATATATTTGTAGCCTTTCAGAGCATTTGTTTATTAAATGGGGTCAGTGATTTGAAAGCTGGGCGAGAGTCAGAAGAAGAAGGCAATTCATGCAAAAACTATAAAAAACATAAATAATAAAGACCAATTAAAAAGTTGCTTAGAAATGGCCATTCTAGAACATGCTAAACGTTAACTTGAAGGTGAACCTCCCTTTTAAAGATATTCATTGTCCCTATTGTTTATTCTAACCAGGTTAAAAGGGTTGTTCACCTTTGAGTTCAATTTTAGTATCATGCAGAGAGTGTAATTGTTTTTCATTACTTGTGGTTCTTGAATTATTTAGTTTTTATTCAGCAGCTCTCCAGTTTGCAGTTTCAGCAATCTGGTTGCTAGGGTCCAAATTACCCTAGCAACCATGCATTGATTTTAATAAAAGACTGGAATATGAACATAATAGAAAGACGAAATACTACAAAGTAGCAATAACAATACATTTGTAGCCTTACAGAGCATTTGTGTTTCAGATGGGCCTCCATTTGAAAGGTGGAAAATTTCAAAAGAAGGCAAATAATTCAAAAACTATTTAAAAAAAAAAAAAGTCCAATTGAAAAGTTGCTGAGAATTAGCCATTGTATAAAATATCAAAAGTTAACCTAAAGATGAACCACCCCTTTAAGCAAATGAAATATTCTCTGATACCCTAAAAAAACATATCATGCAAACTGGTTCCCTTGTGAAACTCACAACTAGACTGAGCTACAGTACAAGGCTGCCAGAAGTGGTATCAATCTAACCAACTGAATAGTACCACTGAATATCCAGGGCTTTGTTTGGAATGAAAGGATTTTGTTGAATCGTATTGCTGTACACATTAGCTGCTTGTGAAAACTATCTTTATGCCTTGATATTTCAGATGTGACAACATGCGGGTTTTCAAGCTTGGCGTGATGTCTGGGTTTTGGTGGACGCTGGCGTTGGCCTGTTGGATCAGTGACAAAGCTTTTTGTGAAATATGGTCATCTTTCAATTTTCCCTACCTCCACTGTGTATGGTGAGTGTGCCTTTCTTTAGTGCATCTCTGCACGGACTTGACGCTCTTAAAGCCAGACAGACAGCTTATTGGCCTGTGTGTGGGGCTCCCTGACAGGCTTCCATGATCGATATCTGGCCGAAAGTTGGCCACATCTTGATTATGTAGCTAAAAAAATCCTTTCGGATCACGTCAGCGTTGATGCAGTCCCGCGATCCAGCTTCCTGTATCGGAACAGTTTTCTACGTGTATGGCCACCTATATTGTTATCAACTGTTTACATACATAGTTACACAGTAACATGTAAGTTAGGTTGAAAAAAAAACACACGTCCATTAAGTTCAACCTTTAAACTCTATTTTAACTTCCTAACTGCTAGTTGATCCAGAGGAAGGCAAAAAAAAAAAAAAAAACCCCATTTGAAGCCGCTCCAATTTGCCTCAGGGGGAAAAAAATCCTTCCTGACTCCTGATTGGCAATGGCAATATGAAACAACAATATTTTTGGCAGCACTCGGATGAATCGGAACAAATGGTTCAAGCGTTTTCTAGGATTTAGAAGGTAATGTGCAATTCACACAGGAGAGCACAAACTGTAACCAAATATCCACACTGTTTGTATATACAGTACAGCTTAGGTAAGCTACAAGGTGGCTCATTTACAAGCACTTCTTATGTATTTAAAGGTACTTTCACTAATAAATGCTCCTTGCAACATGCTCTAATGTGCTGGTTACTGTGTTTACTCAGCCAGTATATTTCCACCAGCAGAGATACACCTGCCCAACATTTGGGCTGCATGCCACTGAAGTCAATGGTAACCAGCTGCTTGTCTATATCTAGCGATAGACATTTATCTGCCAGCAAAGCGAATGTTTAGTCTGGCATGGGCCTAAGCTCTAAGCTGTTTTTACACTTTCTATTTTAAATGTACTGTGCATGGGTGAACAACTCTTCATTAGATTCCCATGTACATATTGCTATCAGAATGCTTTTCTGTAGCAATATTTTCTCCGAGGGATGGAGCCAGTCTGTAGAATACATATGATCGATATATGCCCTGTACATTGTGAATTGACTTTGGCTTAAAGGACTTCCCCAATAGCTGAACACCATGAAGAAAAATCTGAGGTTCCTTATATGGGTTACTCATTTGTACTAGCAAATACATCATTTGTGGGAAATCTATTATTGGTGGTCTGTATTTTCTGTCAGCGCATTAGTACAAGTTAAAGCCACAATTTAAATATATAGTTGGGTAGGTGTAGTTAGGTTACCAGAGGCTCCGAATTTAGCCACCCTCCTACTCCAGTGTAGTTGTTTGTGGCCAGGCACAGGATTTTCCCAAAATACATTCTTTCCTGAACTGGAATAAAGCTTGGAATGAGCTGACGGGAGGGAGTGGAACAGGATGCCTAAGGAGCAGTTAAAGGGGTGGTTCACCTTTAAGTTAATTTTTAGTTTGTATACAATGCCCAATTCTAAGCAGCTTTTTAATGGGTTTTCATTTTTTGTTTCTTATAGGTTTTTTTTAAATGATTTGCCTTCTTCTAATGATTCTTTTGAGCTTTCAAATGGGGGTCACTGGCT
>CM044431.1:128807490-128824533 GCA_024363595.1 Xenopus borealis
GATGAAAGTTATGAAACTGCTGTTACTGCTATAAAGAACTTTTTTGTGCCAAGAGTAAATCTGGTGAAAGATATAAATTCCGCCAACGTGGACAGCATAATTGTGAACCCACAGAACATTTTGTAGCAGTTTTGAGAGAGCTGGTTGTTACCTGTGAGTTTCGGAATCTAACAGATGAAATGCTAAGAGACCAAATAGTGGTAAAAACAAACTCACACTACGCATTAGAGAGAGGCTGCTCCTAGAGCAAGATTTAACCCTTGCAAAGACTATAACAGTTGCTAGCCAAATTGAAACTGCTGTGGCAGAGGCTAAAACTCTCAGTCAGGGAACTGCTGGGAATGTACAAATTGTGAATTCAAAACTGTGGCCTAATAATGTACAGTCACAGGAAAAATACAGTGCTAAGAAAAGAGATTTACTGCAGAATCATGCAGCAAATACAAATAAAAAATACTGCTTTTGCTGTGGTTCAAAACAACACCTTGCAAACTATGCTAAATGTCCTGCAGGAGCTATACAGTGCCACAAATGTTTAAAGTCCGGTCACTTTCCTATGGTCTGCCGTAGTTCTACTAAATATGTTCATGAACTCACTACTACAAATGTTACAGTGTTAAGTGTGGATAAAGCTGGTACATTTATTCCAGACAAGTTTATATGCACTGTCAATGTCAATACTGCTTCTGCTGACAAGGGACACTCCATTAACCTGATGCTCGATACAGGTTCAGCTGTTTCTATACTACCAAAGGATATTTTCTTGAAATACTTTGCAAAAGATATGCTTGTTATGGTGTATATGTGGTGTTTATACAAATGTACCTGTTGGGTTACAGCCTTTTAGACTAAAATCAAAACCAGTTAATTGTTGGATGGAGCACAAACAACTGGCTGTGCAGCAGTGGGCTGCCCAAGTCATGTGGGATGGCTGTGATCATTCCTGGCTTGGGCTGGCTACTACCAGTGCTGATTTCAGGGGCATAACCACAAAGGAAGAAGACCCTGCTGCTGCCCCATGAATCCCTAATTCATATGGAATTTCAATAAATATTGGTAAAACAGGTCAGCCTCAAGACATTTTGGAGGCCTGAAAACGAATTTGCTGTGGGGCCCAGTAATATCTAGTTACACCACTGGCTGTATCATTGATCAGACTGCTGAAAGGGGCACCCCACAGGAAAGGGGGGTGGTTGCAAGTGAGGAGTTGGGCTTCGGGCCAATAATTTTTGGGTCAGGCTGGCTACTACCGGCACTGTATTTTATATCCCAGTCAGGACCAGTTCTAATGCATGCTCTATGCAGTTGTATGGAATCGTGACATTTAACTTGTTCTGTGTCCTGAAATTTTCTTTCTCTCATGTTCATATTTATCTGACAAAAAAACTCTTAAATATGGTCATTTGTGTTTTTATTTTATAAATGCAGGCTCATACCCTTGTTTAAATGGGACAATATGTATAGACGATAGACAACTTGTAGATTTCAAATAAAATTTTATTGTATTATTATATTCTTTTGCCAACATTGAAAGGGTTATACGTGTTTATTATACATAATGCATTAGATATATCTTACACACGTTTTACATTCAGGTGTCCATATGTACAGAACAATGTTGAAATAAAACTCTCCAAGTTAAAATATAATTTCTCTACTATACTATATAATATACATTTTGTTCTATGTACAATGTTATTAAGAAGATGACGTTGATTGACATGCAATACCGACAACTGTCAGAAGATCCTGCAAAACACCTTGATACACACAAACAGAGCACAACATGATGGAGTTTATGTCGGAGAATAGACCCCATACAAAGCCATCACTCAGACAGTACTAGCTGTGATTATCAGACCCATAATCCTCTCTGCTCTACAATACAGCTTGAGTGACATTTTCATGCACGCTAAGCTACTGCTCAGGCTGATAAATATGCCCTGCTATAGGATGTCCTCCTGTAAAACACTTCATACCCCACATCAAGGTTTCAGCTATCATATTGTTATTGCTTTCTGTGTAAATGAAAATAACTGCACAACATTAGAATGCACATTAAGAATATATAATACTGAATAAATAGAACAGTGTTATTAAACCATCTTAAGCTATTCTATTTGCAGGTATTATTTGGAAATATGTTTGCGATATGGACCAACCTGGCCTGCCAGAGCAGCAAAGAATTTAGTGGTGGGTGGAGAGCTTAGCGTGCCCCAGCCACATTTCCACCATAGGGCTATGCAGCAGCACTTTCTGCATATGATAATTGTGAGCATGGGACAACATAAGAGCTTCCCTGGTGGGCCCAACTGGTCCAGTCTAACTTTGCTACTTTTAAGCACAACTTTGGTAATTTTTGAAACATGTTGCACAACATAACATGCCGTTTGTATTCTTATCCAAAATGGGCCCAGAGCAATTGCCCTCTGTGCCCTAAATCAACCGCACTTGTTGTTCATATGAGATAGCTATAGGGATGGGCACTTTTCTGCCTTGTTTCGCCACAGAAATGATGCCCATAGACTTGAATGGCGCCATGTGAAATGAAGTGCGTCAAAAAGAAAATGTGGTGTGTCAAAATTTGTTGACGCCCATAGACTTTAATGGCAGAATTTTCATCGCCAGTGAATTTTTCCAGAAGCAAAATGGGCCAAATTTGCCTATCCCTAGTTAGCTATTATAGCAGCCCATGTTTTAGTAGTAATTACCAAATCCATGTATCTGAGTGTGTTGGCTTTCTTTTTAGAACTATTTGTACTGAGAGGGGTGGTTTGCCTTCAGGTTAGTTTTTAGTATGTTATAGAATGGCCAGTTCTTAGCAAATTTTCAATGGGTCTTCATTTTTATAATTTTTTTATGTGTTTTTTAAATTATTTGCCTTCGTCTTCTGACTCTTTACCTCTTTCAAATAAGGTTAACTGACCCCTACAGCCCAAAACTGTTACTCTACGAGGCTATAATTTTATGGGTATTGTTTTCTTTTTGTTATTTAGCTTTATATTCAGATCTTCTTCTACACATATTATTACAGTTTCATATTCAACCCACTGCCTGGTTGCTAGGGTAATTTCACTCCTGAAGAGCAGTTGAGCAAACCGCTAAATAATTAAAAAAAAACCACAATAAATAAAAAATGAAGCCCGACTGCATAATGTCTACAAATTGCACGCTCTACATAATACTAAAAGTTAATTTAAAGGCAAACATCCAATTTAAATGATGACAGAATTGTCTGAGGCCAAACATCGATAGAAATACAATAAAGTGCGAAATAGAAAATATGGAGTTTACAACACAATCATCCATGTTCCATTCTACATAGGAGTGTTTTTTTTTAAATATTAATGTGTATCACATAGCCTTTTTTTCCCCCCCTTAACTGTTAAAAGCTGACATCCAGAGGCACTACTTCTTCAGTATACGAGTGAGGAAATGTTATGCAGACTGCATGATAAAAATATGATAATGGTAAATTTAATTATATAAATCATTTTTCTAAAATTGGATCTTACGTTTTCCAACAAGATTAAATAAACTCTGCTGAAATTAGCCGATTAGAAGTTTCCAAGAATGAACACACAGGTGATGATATATTTGTAAAGCTCTTCAAATGGACATATCTATCCTGTGCATTTGGAACTGCTTAGATGCTAGGCCTTAAAGGTAGTGTCCCACAGCATGTTTGGTTTCCTGCATGAAATTGCCTCTCTTGCAGGCGACAAATTGCCCTTATTTGCACATCCACTCGAAGGTTTTACCTTCATTTTCCTTTGTTCCAGACATCATTTCTTTTATAAATTTTATAAATATAGTATATAATATAATGCATTTTTAAAAAAAAACTTATAAATATGTGCAGACCATCTGCTTTTTTTTAATTATGTAACGTGGGTAAAAGATGCACCACTCTACCCCTATAGTGCGCCCCTTTGAGCTATTCTGCTGCATGTCTAGCTGTATTTGGCAGTTGAGTCCAAATAAAAAAATATGCCGCAAGCTATAGAGCTGCTGCAGACGAGACCTGTTGTGGCCTGTGTCTGTTGCCACTCTGTAAAATGCACAAGTTAATGGACTGGTATGGGGGCAGGAGGAGAAACACACCCATGCCTCCCCAATTCCACGCCTCATAAAAACGCATTGTATTCATGGTGTGGCCACTGGTGGGGGAACTGTGCAAAGTGCAATAACCCAGTTCGATTGTGCTGTTCTTTGCACCCTGCCTTCCTTCTTGTAAATGAGCCCTAAAGACATAATCACCTAATCTTAGACAGATTAAAATTAATTATTTTAACTGCCGTTAAACAGCAATAATGGCAGGAAGTTGTTTTACCTTTATTGTTAAAGTGGCCCTCTGATCGAAAAGAGAATTTCTTCCAAGCTTGCCAAATGAAATACACCAACAGCAACACACTAATACTAGGTAGAGCCCGACGTAAATCTCAAAAACTTACATACTTTAACAGCAATCTATAACAGATGCGGTATAAACACTGCAAACTGTCTGCCACAACCACTTAATGGTAATAACAGTAATAATTACCAATTCACAGATGCCAGGGCCTATTTCATCATTCTTGTGCATCTGAATTCTAAGTTGGGAAGCTGGCACAGAATAAGTCCTGTGCAGGAACTTCTCTGAGCAGTAGATTGCAATAAGAGTTTGATAATGGCTAATAAAAGATAATGGGTCACTTGTTACACTGACAAGTAGCAATGGTTCTGCCAGTTAATCCTCCTTCCTTTGAGCCTCCTGGGTATTATGTATATTTCTTCTTCTGCTGTATGCCTCAACCTTCACCCAGGGCTAGGATCAAAGAAACAGAACTCTCTCTTTTACTAATAGAACTTACAATGACTTTCACCTTGATGTGATACACGATTGCCTAAAGCGATATTGGCCTTATGAAGTTTGATGATAAAAGTAAAGTTACTCCTAACAAAAGAGAAGGGGCACCAGAGAAGCATGTTTTAGGACAAAATGAAGAACATGCTGCTATAGATAGTGTCATGCTGGTAATCTGTAATGCAAACAATTCGGATGCATAAATGTAATATTAAAGTGCTTTTTAATATTTTGTTGCTATTGTCTTTTAAAAAAATGTTTTAGGCTTTATATTGTGAATATATGAATGCTGCAGCCCCACCCACTTTACATAAGCCACACCCACTCTCCCTCTTCATCAAGATTCTCTGTAGCTGATTTCATTTTGTTGCTAGCTGTTAGCTTAGTGCAGGATCCCCAACATTTTTTGCTCGTGAGCCACATTTAAATTTAAAAAAGAGTTGGAGAGCAACACAAGCTTGAAAAAGTCCATGTGGATGTCAAATAAGAGCTCTGATTGGCTTTTTGGTAGCCCCTATATGGACTGGCAGCCTACAGGAGAGAATGTTTGGCAGGACATCTGTTTTTTATACAACCAAAACTTGCCTCTAAGCCAGTAATTCAAAAATAAGCACCTGCTTTGAGGCCACTGGGAGCAACATCCAAAGGGTTGGAGAGCAACATGTTGCTCGCGAGCTACTGGTTGGGGATCACTGGCTTAGTGGATTCATCACATATATAGAAAAGCTTGTTATATTTTTACGAATGAATGACATTAGATATCAAAACTTGTCAGTTATGCTTTTAAGAGTTTTGATTTAAATACGAGGGGAGGCGGAATGTGAAACCACAGAAAAATATTTACACACGGTTTTACGTCATTTTCCTGTTTATTTTTTTCTCTATGTCTTGCACTTGAAATAGAAAATGATTTCCCAATAATAGGATACTGAAGATGTGAATTGATCTCATGGTCCCTGCAGTACGGTTCAAGGTGACTTTGCCTGTGAATGACTAATTATGTGTCTACGCTGGAGTGGAAACTGTTCATCTATTTAAAGCTATGCAATACTGCCACTGAGAGAGTATTTGATAACATTATGTACAATTTACCTACCTAGCATTCAGTAACATAATGCCTAGGTAGTACTCATTCAAGAATATGTTTCTATTTGATATTCTGGAAGTGCTATTAAAATGCTTCATACTAGACTACTGTAGGCATACAAGTATTTAAATATAAGCACAGTGGCGGAACGATAAGTTCACTCTATTTATGGCTAACAGATACAAAGGGATTCCAGAGGAACGAGAGCACTTTCTATCAATTTCATTAAATCTATTGCCTTTCTTTTGTTAAATATACCCTGCATATTTAGATTATATGTCGAAACAGTAGTAGAGTAATACAACGTGCATTAGAAAAATGTAGAGTGTTTTCATATTTCTCCTAGAATTTTCATGAAAGAAACCTCAGATTGATTTTCTAACCATCATGGGTTTCTAAGACTCCTCTTCTGAGTCAGATATTGATTCAAACGGCTCTGTAGGAGACACCGACTGTTCTTCTCACGAATGGCGGCTTATAATAATAATAATGCAGGATTTCAAACTAGACTGTTGCAGGACATGTGATGATTTGCTTTTCAAGAAGAACGCTGACCACTAGGAAAACGAAATAGAGCCCAAACATCATAAAACCCAAGATCTTGTTCATCTTCCACTTGCAGAGAGCGATGGACAGGATGACGAAAAGCAGCATAATGAAAAGCAGGACTATTGCACAGAATAAGCCATTGCTGCTAACTGCTACAGGTATCATGTTGTGAAATACAGAATAAAGGAGCCATGGCATTGGAAGGCTAGAGGGGGAAAAAGAAAATAAGAATGTCATTGGTTTCCTTAAAAAAATAAAATGCACCAAAACTAAAGCACTGTCCTGTGGGATCCATAATTCCGAAACCCGTTATCCAGAAAGCTCAGAATTACAGAAAGGCTGTCTGTCATAGACTCCATTTTATGCAAATAATCAAAATTATTAAAACTGATTTACGTTTACTAATAAAACAGTACCTTGTACTTGATCCCAACTAAGATATAATGAATCCTTATTGGAAGCAACACCAGCCTATTGGGTTTTTTTAATGTTTACATGATTTTCTAGTAGACTTAAGGTATGAAGATCCAAATTATGGAAAGATCTGTTATCTGCAAAACCACAGGTCCTGCTGTGTGTGCAATTGGTTGGAAATGCTTACAGCACTGATTACTTAGAGGGGCAATAATAAGAAGTGAGGCAAAGGGTCTGTATCTTTGTTTTAATATATATACACATACACACACACACAAATGCAGCTTTCCTGCCATCCTTGCCTTAAAGGGGAACTAAAGTCTAAAATATAATAATAGAAACAAAGATATCCATGGCACGCAGAATTAATGCAAGCAAAGAATCTCCTTGCACATTTTATGCGGAAGTGCACTGCATTAGTTCTGTGTGCCGTGGATATCTTTCTTTCTATTACCTAGTCGTAAGGTGGCCGTACCTCTACCACTGAGCACCAGACATCATTACATGATCTTCAGCAAAAGGGTGTGCGAGAGCCTATTTTTTCTTGTAAAATATAATAATGCCAGAAATGCTGTATTTTTATACTAAATATAAACATAAACTTACTGCACCAGAAGTCCAATTAAACAAATGGTTTATGCTTTCAAAGTTATCTGCAGGGGGCTGTAATCTTGTAACTTTGTTTTGCAAGACCAAGACTGTGCACATGCTAAGTGTGGCCTGGACTTCAGATGGGAGGTTAAGCTTAGGGATTGTCATAAACAGTACAAGTCAAATAATATCTGCCATAGAAGCTAATACAGCAAGAGATTAGTATCAGAATATGCAGACTGAACTGGATCTGCACATATGAATGTCTACTCTACACGGTCACCAGCTGCTCTACAGAGAAACAAACAAAGCTGCTCAAGTTCTGGGCTTCCCCCTGCTGTTTGAAAGTATGATCGTTTCCCTACAGAGCAGTTAGGGACCATTTCCTATCTGCAGTTGCCAGAGCAAATTAAACGAAGGGAGAATTTCACTGCATACAGTCTTATAAAAACGGTACACATTTTTTAATTAAAGTATCTTGGAGACAGATTTATTTTGAATAAAAGAAAGTAAAAATGGGATTTAATTTTTTTGCCTTTACATCCCCTTTAAGCCTGTTTCTCTCCCATCAGTACATTATATTAGTAAAAGGGACATATAGCATACATTTTCACAATGCATCAAACCATGTAAAATACAAGAAATTATTTTTATTTTAATACCTTTTGGATCAAAAAACATCTGTATTAGATTTAAGACTGTGCTCAGCCCTTCCCCTTTGCAACTTCCTGTCCCAGACTCTAAAGTATCTAAGTCTTCAGCCACCGGCTCATTGTGCCTAAGCTACACAGCAGCAGCCAGTGATGGTGGAGTGGGTGTGTCTGTGAGGTCATAAACAGTCCTTCCCTACAGACACCTGTTAACCCTTACGGCTTATTTTCCCTTCCATAAACTGCTCCTTTCTCTCCCTCTCTGTTCTGTTCCTTCCCCCTCACCCCTCCCTCTCTGCCCTGTTTGTTTTCCTCCCCCCTCCCTTCTTGTTCCTTTCCCGTGCCCTGTAATAATTGTGGAAAAGAAAGAAAAGCAAACTTCTGTATAAATAAACATAATCTGCTACTAAAAGTATTTTAATCTTTTCTGGGGACAATGTGTATCAGCAGTTAGTGTAACTACCATAGTCATTTTCTACACAGTATTATGTTGTATACATAAAGCAATCCCACATCTGTTATATGTTATTAAAATTTCAGAGCATCAGCTGCATTTATTCCCTTGCAACTCCCTGCACCTCCCTATGAATTGTTCCACAAAAGCTGTATTTATTCTCTTGCAGCATCCTGCAACTGATCATAAACTGTTGCATAACAGCTGCATTTCCCCTTGCAACGCCATGCACCTGATCATAAATTGTTCCAGAGCAGCTGCATTTATTCCCTTGCAGCTTCCTGCAACTGATCATACACTATTGTATAACAGCTGCATTTCCCCTTGCAACTCCCAGCACTTGGTCATAAATTATCCCAGAACAGCTGCATTTCTTCCCTTGCAACTCCCTGCAATTAAACAAAAAAATGCTGCATTTATTCCCTTGCAACTCCCTGCACTTGATCATATAGATAGAAGGTAAACAAACCTACAGCTGCTGTTCTCGAATATCATAACAGTAAATACTAATATGCACTCTTTGTAGAACTTTTATAATGTAATATAAGCAGGGCGTTGCACAGTGTATAACAATGTATGGAGTATAGATTATGTCCGGTGGGACACAGGAGCTGTACTGTTGTACTTTAAATAAAAGAAAATATTACTATTACAGTTTTTATTAACCTTCACATCTATTGCTTTATGTTGATCATGTAAGGTATATTGTTATAAGTGAATGATCAGGCAGCAACATAAGACAGCAATGTTCAGGCTGGAAACACACAGGACAAAGGGTGGGAGGGGAGGAGTTTGGCTGCTACAGCTCCAGATTTCAGCCTGTCAATCAGTGATGTGAGAATGAACAGAAACTCCCACTCTTCATTTCAGCCTAGACACTGCGCATAGAGGTTCTCTCTGCAGCTATGATATAATGACAGTTTTAGGAGGTAAAATGCTTTCAAAACGTTTATCTTTCTGCATCATTACATGTTTTGAGGAAGGATGAGTAATATATCTGAATATGAAGGTTATATGAAATGCCCCCTTTAAACAAAAGCCCAAAAATGCAAAAGGCATCATAACAGTAAGCTTGATTTATCAATACTAATGTGTAGTTATAAAGTGGCAATATTTTGCAGTGTTCACTAGATTGCTGTATACATCACACATACAAATTACACACAAATACACATTGATGCAGGAGGCTTATTAGAGCTTACAATATAAATCCTACTTCTTGGCCATTGGTGTGTAATTACAGTATACGAAGACGCACACCTGCAAAGCTGCTACACAGTGATGTCATTATTTCCTTTAGAATACGGTTACTAATCAATGCAAATCATGAAAAATCAAGCTGTGTAATTTAAGGATATTGTTGACAGACTAAAACATGTTTACTTTTGCCTGAAAGCAATGCATAATATTGTTTAAAACAGTTTGGTTTTAGAGAAAAATCTATGATATTGTTGTTGTGATGGCTTGAAAGGACTCCATTTTGTGGCATTCATTACCTTCATGATTCATCTCCTAAAGGGGAAGTTCACCTTTAACTTTTAGTATGATGTAGAGAGTGATATTCTGAGTCAATTTGCAATTGGGTTTAATTTGTTTTATCATTTGTGGTTTTTGAGTTGTTTAACTTTGTATACAGCAGCTCTCCAGTTTGCAAATTCAGCAATCGGGTTGCTAGGGTCCAAGTTACCCTTGATTTTAATTAAAAGACTGTAATATGAAAAGGAGAGGGTCTGGATAGAAAGATGAAAAATAAACAGTAGTAATAACAATATATTTGTAGCCTGAAAGATCATTTGTTTTGTTTTGTTTTTTAACTGGGGTCAGTGAATCCCATTTGAAAGCTGGAAAGAGTCAGAAGAAAAGGCAGATAATTAAAAAAAAACTATTAAAAAAACAATGAAGACCAATTGAAAAGTTACTTAGAATAGTCTATCCCATGACATACAAAAAGTTAACTTAAAGGTGAATCGCTCTTTTAATAATCCGCAAAACTTGTGTCATACTTTATGAGGTAGAATCTAGCTATACTATCAGAATTAGTGCCACTGATAAAGATAAACCAGGAACAACTTCTTTGCTAGAAATTCAACCATGTAATGACCATGTAATTTGAAACAAAAATTCCTGCTTAATATTAAATTCCATGAACTATTCAGAGCACATTGTTTTTGTATATGCAAAACTCTACTCACCCAACTGTGATGTCAAAAATGTTACTTCCTACAGAGCTAGATACGGCCATATCCCCTAGCCCTTTGCGTGCAACAATAACACTTGTTATAAGGTCTGGGATTGAAGTACCAGCGGCTAATATAGTGAGTCCCATAATTTCTTCTGTAATTCCAATGGTTTCTCCAACCTGAAACAGATGGAAACAAATATATAGCTGGTTTCAACGCAAGGGCAAAAGCCATGATAAAATATTTGAATATATCATATTGTGATATCACTCCAACTTGCAGTACAGCAGTAAAGAGTGATTGAATTTTATCAGAGCACAAGTCACATGACCGGGGAAGCTGGGAAAATATCTAGCCCCATGTCAGATTTAGAAATGAAATATAAAAAAAAAAAATCTGTTTGCTCTTTTGAGAAATGGATTTCAATGCAGAATTCTTCTGGAACAGCACTATTAACTGATGCATTTTGAAAAAACATTTTTTTCCCATGACAGGATCCCTTTAAACTTTTACATGCTAGGGGAAGTAAAACCTGACACAGGAAAGCAATTCCATGGGTAAAAGGATGTGTTTAATTATATATGTATTATTATATCAAATAAAAGACAAGCTATGAAAACACAAACTTGAACTTACTTGGTGAGCCCACCAGACCATTAGATAAGAAAAAATGGCAATCCAGGTAATAGATCCAAAAAACGTTACTGGAAAAAATTTTCTAGACTTCTGCAAATGAAGTGAGAAAGACAGGAAAAATGTGTTAAGAAAAATCACCCACCACACAATCAGAGTTTAGGGTTTCTTTGCTGGCTCTAATGGGTTGGACCGACAGGAAATATGCTGCATATTACGTTGACCTCCACGATTTCAATCAAATGAGATTTCATTTGGCTCTGTTCAGGTTCATTTAAAACTGACTGTACATGAGCAGAAAATGTCTTGAACTGTGCTGAATTGTCACATATGTTTGTAGTGTACTTCTTTTGGAATACACTCAGATTTTAGCAGTCTGACTGGACTTTTTACCAGTTGTGTTGGCATACATGGTCACTCATGCCTTGTGTCATTCCCAGGGCATGGTGAAGTTCTATATCCAATCTCTTTTTCCACATTGTAGCAGGCATTCAATTTGAATTTCCATGGAATCTGACCAGCTCCATGTCCTCTTGATCTGGAAATATAATGTACTGAGAGAAGTAGACACTTTGTAGGTGTGTGTCATCTCACTGGCAGAGTTGTTGTCATTCCAGCAGATTCACATTGAATCTGAATGTATCCATCTTCCTAAACCCTGTGAGACCCTCTTGATGTGTTACCCAACCCAACCATAGTTCCCACACACAAGCCAACCATAGTTCCCACAACACTGCAGGTCTTTCCATCTCCATGTTAGAGATTCGAAATATAAAGGATGCTACAAATTTCTTTCTGAGAATTAGACAGCACATGAACATAGTTAATTTTATGAAGCATGTTGTCCTAAATGATGCTTACATTTCTTCCAGATTATTGGGAATATGTGTTCATGACAGGTAACTGTCAGTAGAACTCAATTCCAAAGAAAGCTAACTATAAACTATACCCCTCACACAATGTAGGTCTCTATAAAAAGATATTGCATAAAACAGCTCATGTTTAAAACCTTGCTTCACGTAAATAAGCTATTTTCCTAATAATATTTTTTTAGTAGCATGTGCCCATTGGGTAATAATTAAAAAAAAAACTGCCATTTAAAAAAATAAATAAATAATTTCAGCAAACTTGTTGCTAGGGACCAAATTACCCTAGCAAATATGAACTGCATTGAATAAAAATATTGGAATGTTAATAGGAGAGGGCCTAAATAGACAGATGAGTAAAAATAAGTAGCAATAACATTAAATTTGTAACCTTACAGAGCATTTGCTTTTTAGATGGGTTGCGTGAACACCATTTGAAAAGCTGGATAGAGTAAAAAGAAGAAGGTAAATAATTGAAACAAGGCTATTAAAAATTAATAATGAAGACCAATGGAAAAGTTGTTTACAACTGGCCATTTTAGAGCATGCTAAAAGTTGTTAAAGTAGCACCACCCCCTTTAATAATAACTGAACATAGACCATCTATACTGTTTTTGATTACTCCCTTTTTTACACAAGAATAACATTATAATAATACATTATATTAGGGCAACTATGTTTTAACAGTGGATATGTATTTCCAGATTGTTACAGAATAGGAAAGGAATCAGTTCATTATTAGGTCGTGAACGTTTGAATGATAATAATGCTTTTTTCATGCTGATAATTTTCATGACAATCAATAGTTGACATAAGTGTTCCAGCTCTCCAGACTTGCTAGAAAGGGAAATAATGCCAGACACTTGCCAGGCAAGCTGAAAGAAGAATATTTATGGACTATTGTTGAATTTCATCAGCTGTGCTGCATTCACTGGGCTTAACTAGCTGAATCTGTTTGTATGTGTGAGTGTGTGTGTTTTTATGTGTGTGCGTGCTATTATCTCTTTGAAGTTTTATGCTTACGAGCCCAGGCTATGGTATTATCTGTATTGTTCAGCTACTTGTGTTAGAATTTAAATACACTTCTGTTAATTACTTGAATCTTTTTAACATAGTATGCAAATTACAGATTGACCAGTTACATGCATTTTCCTCGCCAGTTTTCTTTTTATATGCAAAATGATTTCTGTTAATTTTTTTAATGAAAATTATCGTTCTTGAAGCGGTAAGATGTATGTGTCATGTGCAGAGTCTGTGCTTGTCTAAATAGTATAATAAACATGTATGATCATTTTTTTCATCTGCAGGATCAATGGAATGTAAAAGAAAAAAAAACATCAAGCTGATATCCATATGGAATTTATCTATATGCAAAGAATAAAAATTTGCATCATTTAATTACAAACACATTTTTATCTTATTAGTTCAGAGCTTTAAAGTCAGACGAATTTAACCAAATTCTGGATATACTATTACATTGGGTTATGTCTCTAGGAGAATCTCATTCAGTGTTCTTCTGATAAGCCAATAAGAAGGCTGGCTGTGGGCAGAAGCGTTTGATAGCTATGAGCTAAAATGCAATATGTATTTTTTGGCACTTTTTTGTAATTCTGGGTATAGAATGTCAGTATGAGTTAAACTCACAGAAAAGATGTATGAGAGCAGAGAATATTATCGATTACTTACTGGATTTCGAACATCAGGTAAGGTGACCCACAAAGGAAATACAATCGGCAGAACTGCAACATATGCAGCTTGCTTGCGAATGGTTGTTGGCCATGCTAGACTCAGAGGCTGATCATCTTCCTCAGTTTGCTCTGCAGTTGGCATCTGATGGTAATTCATATTATACCAAATAAATACAAGAGAAAACAGAAATCTGATGATAATAAGCAACAGTGAGCATAAAACTGAATGAAAACTTGTAATTAAAATATATAGCTAAGATAATGTAATACTTCCAGTGCAGAAATAGTCCAGTAATTGTAATTTACTGATTATTTTGTCTTGGCAATGCATTTTGACAGAAACCTACATATGAATATACTAATGTAATCCTTAGCAGATCAAATCCCCTAAGGAATAAACTATAGTCTTGGAGCCTGCCGAGATATATTTTATTACTTAAGTAGCTACAAAAGAGATCAGTTTCTGTTATTGAGCTTAATATTTATGTTGGCCTTAGCACAAGTACATGAAAGGTCACCAACTGACTGCTCAGTCTTGTGTGGGAATTGCGTGTGCATTGGGTGTGAGAAGTATCAGGTATGACAAACTCTTATTCAAGGGATATATGTGTGCTCTGGGTACAATTGTTTACCACTGTGAGAAACAGAAAACAAAGCATTCTGAACACCAGCAAATCCTCACTGACAAGTTCTTTTACCAGCTGAACTGGTCGAAAATACGAAATGAGAAGCACCAGCTTTTTCTGAAAAAGACCTGTTGTTAAGCCAAACAACCAGATTGTGTGCAATATGGCTTCCCACATGGATGGCCAAATTACTGTGAGCAAGGCAACTTAACTATTGGATCATCTGGGATGTGTGGGAGAGATGCAGCCCTTTCCACTTTTGTTGGCAGATGATATTACATGGATCATCAGCAAATGAATGTGGGCTAGTTAATTTCTTCCATTTGGTGGGGGGGCGAGTGTTTTGTGAATTTTTAATAAGGAAGGTGAATCTTCCCTGGCCTTTAGATGCTTTTTGGCACGATGATTTATGGAATTACGTTTGTTCTGCAATTTACTTTTCTACGTTTGATTGGATTTGCTTCTAACTGAAATAATGCATTTAAAGGAGAAGGAAATTCTGAATCTCTGAGGGGTGCCAAATTGCACCCCAGTGAATTTAATCACTTACCTGATACCCCAACCTGGTGCTCCAGTCAAAATAAAACTGCCCTGGGCTTGGAGGCAGCACAGAGTCTGTGGAGGCAACACAGAGTCATCCTCTTCCTTCTTCTTTCATAGTGCTGGTGAGCATGTGCAATAGAGTGAAAAGCTGAAGTTTAACAAAAAGCTGAACATGCGTCTGCCCAGAGTATTGAAGAAAGAAGAAGCAGGAAGAGAATCTCTTCATAATGCCCATATAGTTTTCTGCTAACAGGAGCACCAACCTACAGTATCAGGTAAATGATAACAATCAATGGGCGATGCCATACCTTTGTGATTTCTAGTATAATGTAATAAAGGGAAAGTTATGTTAAAATAGTAAAGTAAGTAAACATAGAAAGGCAAAGAAAACATTTTGTAACAAGGCGATGGGTTAAATTGAGTAACAAAGGAAAAAATTGAAAAGATACCAAACCTGTGTTTCTCCAGCTTCAGTATTATGTGCGACATTTCCATTTTGAACAGATTCTTTTGGTGGTGTCACTTCAAACTCTACATTAGCAGTATTTGGAAAATCAACCTTTTCTGCAAATGAAAATGTAACAAACATATGAACTAAATGTATAGGGAAAGAGAGCACAGAGGAGCACTCACCAAACAAATTACAACTTGCCTGGGTGCAGGTAAAGTGTGTATAAAGCAACTACAAAGTACCCATACTCAATAGGCACAGTTAACAGAATTTTATAAGCAAGCAAACAAACATGTTCTATATATATATATATATATATATATATATATAGAGAGAGAGAGATATATATCTGTCTGTCTGTCTGTCTATCGATCTATGTATCTAGCTATATAGTATATAGGTATCCTCATTGGTTGGTCCAATGGCCCTTTTACGAATGACAATCTTTATTTAGGACATGTAGACATGTTAGTAGTCAGTAAGCACTTTCACATTAAAAGGGACCATAATGAAAATGTAAAAATTATTATTACAAAGACATTTCTTTCACTATAGTATTAGAAGTAATCATCAGAACCAAGGACGCATATCTATGAATTTGTCATGAAAAGATTCATACTTTTTATACTACAGTGGTATAGTTCAGTTTACTATCATGGGTTGAATTTGCTAACACAGGTGTCTGTGAATGTCAATCAAATCCATGTGTTAAATTTCTAACATCTAGTAGAGCAAAACTGGGCTGTTATTGGTAACTGTACTAATGCAGTTCAATACATTTAATAATAAATTAACCACGTGGTCTTATTTAACGACCCAATACACTGACGTTTCCATATAGTGATAAGATAGAAAGGGTTCATTCTCTCTGACCTATTACATAGTTCATTAGAATTTATATTTAATTAAAAAAAGATTCTTTTGTATATGTATATTCATAGAATAGAGAGCACAAGTATATGAAAAAATACATAAACAGAACTTACCTGTATAACTGGCAGCACCATTTAGGTGTTCACTGTCGTCTACCTGACACTTCTTTTTAGCCATCTTGTGAAGGATTGATGCTTTCTCTCTAAATTTGCCTTAAAAATATTGAGGAAAAACAAGTCAACATCATTTTAAAATGAAGGCCACAGGTCTTAAATTAGCAAGCTAGAAATTTGAAGTACACAAAGGCCCAAACAGCCCCCACCAGCCAACTAAATAGTGACTGTCTGTGGCATCTTACAGCAGCCCATCTGTCATTTGCCAGAACCCATAGATTTCTTGTCCTGGCCTGGCTGATAATACATTATAATACACAAGAGCCATGAATATCCTGTAAAAGATATCCTTATAAATGGTGCTTAGTGATGTCATTGGTTATAATTGGAGCCTAGTGATGTCAATTCTGTCACATGACTTACTGAAACATGTTTAATATAATCAACAAAGTACGGAGTTCCATGACCTGTATTTTATA
>CM044431.1:128848970-128865911 GCA_024363595.1 Xenopus borealis
ATATATATATATATATATATTAGTCCCATAAAGTACAGCACTTAAGTTGTGTAAACAACAAGTTTTTTAATTTACAAACACATTTATCTATTTGTTTCCAGCACCCAGGTAGATGACATAGTTTTGCGTGAGTGCTATTCCTTTGGCTCAATATACTTTATACATCAGCAGCTATAATTTCCCTCTTACAGCCCATACAATGACTTCACCATAAAGAGACATAAAGCAGGAATTTCCCAAACATGAGCATTGTTCTCAGAGCTAGGGCCAGCAGAAAGGGACAACTCCTATGGAACAGGCAAAGAGTAGAGACAATGAATGCCTAGCTGGAGGATAAATCTTTATAGATAATTTAAGCATAAAACAAGTTTTTTTTAAACAGAATTACAACTTAAGAATAGCAAAGTTTTGCCAAAGAAACTCATGGTGATTTTTGGAAAAACTGGGTTACAGAAAGCCACACCTAAGTAATGCCCAAAACTAACTGTTACAATATAGCACAGATAGAGAGACATTTATACTTTTAATCTAATTTTTCTTTTGGACTATAAATTGCATCAAGGTAACAAAATACTATGATGTTCATTTTATATAATACTATGGATGCTTTTCCACAATAGAGAGATATGAGAAATGGCAAGTCCGTTCTAGGGTGTAGTCTAGAGTGGAATACAACAGAGTTGACTGATATTTCCATTTTCTATTTTTATAGACTTTCCTCTCACTGTGCTGCGGTTTGCAAGGTATTTGATTACTGGATGGCTGGATAAAAAAGAGATTGTCAAAACTCACTTTTCCATATTGGATGGCCCAATTCTTTCATGCTTGGGACTATTCAGGACATCCATAAAAATCTGAAAATTCCTGTGACATTTGTACTATATATAGCACTATTATATACAGTATACAGCGATATAATACTAATGGGAAATAGACCTCTAACCTTTGAATTGAATTGCCCCCTTAGATTGTTTCTCTAAAAGGTATCAAATGTAATCAGACTATAGTTAGAGTTGTTGTACTTTATTTACCAGCCACAATTTCACTGAAAATGTATATTATACATGTTGTGTTATGTTTTGCTAACAAGTGGTGCTAGTGTTTGTATACGACTTAATGGGGGAAGTCACAAAAGTGGTGATATTTAGACAAAATAAAAGTGGAGATAGGATTGTCATATTTCCCACCATATTCACAAACCTCGATCTCCATTTTGGCTGTTGCAACATTTTAGACATTTCCTGAATTGGTTTTTAGCTCTTCCTAAACCTGTCATCATGTGACTCTCTGCTCTCCTGTGCCTTGTACTAAAGATCGTACCTTTCAGAGAAGAGATTCCCACCTCCTTTAAAGGCCAATTTGGGGAACAAATGCTTTATCACCTAATTATTTGGTTAATTTTGTAAAATCTCAGCACTACATAAGCTATACCCATTAGGTCATGTCGCCTGTTAAAGAGGGACTAAAATCGTCTATCATTTTTTTAGTTTAAACTCCAGTGCACAGATTATCCCCCCTCCCGAGCGCATCTGTTACACTTGAACAAAATTAACAGTGTGGCCTATTGCATATCCAGAACTTTAAAGCCACTTCACCATCTTCGATCACATAACTTCCATTCCCATCATGGATCTCAACTATGAACATGTACAACAGCCCAAGATTCCAGTTTAGCTTCTCATTGATCGCCAAGATGGCTGGTGGAAACAGAAGTGACAGCTAAAAAGGAGGCCCTTTTAAGTAAAAATCTATAATGTATATTTTCTAAAAAAGCTAACATTGACTTATTAACTAAGCAAACCATACACAATAATGCAAATTTGAGGTAAACATACATTTCTGTCACATATTTAATTTTGGCAATAAACTACTTATAAAAATATATATTTGTTGTCTATAAACAAGAAATTTTCATTTCTGATTATGTAGAAAACAGGGCTTGCATCCTGACAATAGGCTGTCTCTATGACTAAGTACCAGAGGGTATGAAACACGTAAGGTGGGCCATGCGGGGTCAGTATGTACCTATTTTAATGTAATTTTACAATAAATGAGGCTCAGGACGTATAGCTTTGATATATTTTGTTTTGCAAATCAGTCATTTTGTTGCACTTTGCACACTGCTGTCTTCCCTTGCTGTACAGAGAACAGAGACCTGCAGCACTCTGGGTGGGTGTGGGTGAGGCATTTAGGCACCCCCTAACTTGTGCATCATTGACTCACATAGTGATGTACAAGTTAGGAAAAACTCAACCTACACCCAACCCTAACCTGCAAGACCTTAACCCACACCAGACCCTAACCTGCAAAACCTTAACCCACACCTGACCCTTACCAGCAAAATGTTGCCATTGTAGGACCTGTACCCACATCTTCTCACTCTGTACGCTACTTCTGTGCAACCTTTGGTTCCAAGACAGGGAATCTTCAGGAGCAGTGGAGGAGTGTACTTCCCCGGTCTGACCCAAACCCAACTCTAACCTGCAGTGGTTGGCTAAATATCTACCCAAACCCATCCATCCAGTGGTCACACATCACTGCACATCACTAGACTCAGGCAAGTTAATAGCTGAAAATTCAGTTTGCAATGGGACCCTGTCTTTACCAATTTCCCTATGCATAGCTCATCAAATCCTCTGGGCAGAAGCACTGTTAAAATATCTTGCTCCATTTAGTGCTCTTCCATTTATGCCCTGGGGAATAGTAAACACCCCTGACTGATCATATAAGTTGTTTGCCACAATTTCAAATGAAAATATAGTCAGGAATTGCAGGAATCCTAAATGCAATGTATAAGCAATAGACTAGGCACTTCACTGTAATTACTAATCTGTTGTCTTACCCAAATGACAATACAATAGAAATAATCAGTACAATACTTTACATACCATGAACACAAATAATGACCACTTCATTATACATGCAACCTTTCTGGAAATGCATAAAACATAACACAGATCTTGTGTATAATAGCCAAGCAGACTCAACACAGAGTTGCAATAGAACATTTAAATCATTATTATGAAACCTGTGTCTTAAAAGAAAACCAGATACAATGACAAGTTGAATGACACAAAAAGTCTGCAGCTCTTGGTGAATCATGCAAGCATGAAAAAAAGAAGAAAATAAAAAATACAAAAGTACAGAAAAGCAAAAGAAAAATACTTTTTATATACAAACAGAATGCTAGGGTGAGTGCAGTATTGCCAAAGAGTCTTACCTTCTTCAGTCATAGTGTCATAATATTTTAGTTTTCCATATGCTCCAATCTCTACAACATTACAGTAAAGAAACAGAAGGGTAAGGGACCAGAAAAAAATGAACTGGAAGTAAAATACAGGTTTGACAAAAAAATGCCATGTAACATTATTGTGACTTTTATTAAGCCAATATGCTGATTTTAATTGCAGAATTTTTTTTTATCTGTGTTGCTTTTTATTCCATTTAAATGCAGCAACTTGTCTAAAGAAGCCACAGTGCAGACGAATTAAAGTTTGAAGCAAAGTGGTGCAAGTTATATATTACCATAATAGTTGAAGTTGAATGCTTTTTTAGGAGAATTGTGATGTTTAACATTGCATTCCTAATGCATCTTCTTTTCTGGCTCACCAATGTCTTAAAAGTTGAAGCATTTAGCAAATTAGCACAGAGATCTTTGGATATGAAGTTGTGGCGAGTATGTGTGGTGGGGCTCAGAATAAAGGATCCCTTTTTATAGTCACTACAGATGTTACATGTCCAGTAGTAAGTCAGGTGGAAACACTACTGCCTTATTTTGCATCTCCATCTATTGTTTGTTTTTTAAATATTTAAACATTGTTGTAGAACATTCTAATTCACATAATTGTACATACTACTTGAAGCATTTTCTCATATCTGGTAGCAGTTCTGCATGACAACAAAGAATTTGCTTCACTGGAAAAAAACAGGCTGGCATAATACCATTTTTTACAACAGATGGACATGTGACTGCTGATGTCAAAGGCAAGAACTACATAATTCTAATACGATGGAGAATGTTTAGCAATAATATCTAAACATTATACAAGTATAGGATTTATTAACCAGAATGCTCAGGGAACTCGTCTCTCCTCTCTTTCTGTAATTTGGATCACCATAAATTAAACTTAATTAGAGTTATTTGCACATTAAATAAATTCATTGTTTTGCCACCAATATGGATTAATGAAGCTTAGTTTTGATCTGTTTGGTACTGTTTTATTATTTCAGAGAGAAAGGAAATCATTAAAAAATCTGTTTCTGAAGAACAGGTTTCTGGATAGGAAATCCCATAGCTGTACCACGTGCAGGTTATTATAAGAGTTGACACAGTGACAGGATGATTTAACCTATAATATTTAATACAAAGGTGATTTAAGAAAACAGGCTTACTGCAGTGGTTTCATCATCATCATCATCATCATCATCATCATCATCATCAGGCAAAATCTGCTGCCTTACGAAGTTATTGTAGTAACATTTTGTTTTTTTAAAAGCATTTCAGTTCCCATTTCAGCATGATTAATAACAATCCATTCATTTTTATATTTAAATATTCCTAGAAAACCTAATGTAGCTTGACTTGCAGGACACCTTCCAGATTTATTATGTTTTAAAATCCATCCATGATACAACTTTTATGAAGTTACTGTTCCAGTGATATAATGAGGTAAACAGGTGTTGATTGCGGGAGGTATACATCAATATACAAAAGAGATGAATAACGCAAACTGATAATATATTAGGGTGTAATAATACTTAAATGATGATATAGAATATATATATAGTATGATGATATAGAATATATATATAGTATGACCAGTCAAAGTTTCACTGTATGTTGAGGACCCTTAGCAAGACAACTAGTGTCTCTGCAATAGATTACCTAGCATGGACAGAGTCAGTGGCATAACTACTCGCTGGTGGGCCCTGGTGCAGGATTGGCACCCGGGCCCCCCCTATCTGGCTCTCCTACCAAGGAATAGGATATTGGAGTTCTCCTAGCCACTCCAGCAGGCCCCAAGGGGGAGCGGGCCCTGGTGCAATTGCACCCCCTGCTCCCCTGGTAGTTACGCCACTGGACAGAGTGACCAACACCACTGGGACCACAATGAACTGGTTAAGAGCATTGGCATCAGTGGGCTTTAAAGGTTTAAATTCCTCACCAAAGCCATGTCACATCTGTGCACTGATGTCACAACTGAGATTCACAGGGAATCCCTGGTGTTTAGAAGTCATGTGCCATTTCTGGACTTGTCTACAGTGACATCACTGAGCTGCACCACCTCAGTGACTTCATCACTTGGCACCAGACTGGGGTAAACTTGACAGCAGATCAGAATATACAGTGTTGTTTAGAACTACAGGTAAAAGTGGCAGCAAAGAGCTATTAACTGTATATATATATATATATATATATATATATATATATAAGATCCTTTGGGGGTGGGTTGAGGTGGTGCATTATTCAAAGGGTTTCTTTTTTTCTTTTATTAAATTAATCAAAAATACAACATATCTAGCTTGTTGAAAAAACAATTTTAAATGACAAAGAACTCCAAGGGGCAGAAAAAAGGGTCGAAAATTCTAATTCAAATCTTTTTGAAATTTCGATCGAACTTCAAATCCTTCATGTGACTTTAGTAAATCTGCCCTCAAGTCTCCCCACAGCTTCAGGGAGAAAACACAATTTGTATGGTAGACAAAAATTTAAGCTATCCTTGACAAATTAAATAAAGGGCAGCACAGATATGTTCTTTTATTGTCAAATAACTATGGGGCTAAGTTACTAACAATAGAATTTAATTTTTTTCTACCAAATCTCTAAAAATGTGTGGTTTTCCTATTTTTTAGTTTTATTAACTACAAAACCCCTAATGAAAAACTTTGTCAGGTATGAATTGTCGAGGTCCTTTAGACAATCCTATTGACAATAGTCAATTTGGACTTTCAGAAGAAGTTGTCGGATTTTTTCTATATTTTCTGTTCTTACTTTTTAATTCGGATCTTTTAATAAATGTCATTACATTTGTGGTTTTAGGGAAAGTGAATTTAGTTGTGTCTTCAAAAATCATGACCTTTAATAGGCCTCCATGTGTACAAGTTAGGGGTAAACCTGTTGAAGAATCAGCACAAATAAAAATGTTATAAAAAAAAAAACTAGGAATTATATTTCTTGCCCATAATTTTATTGTATTTTCATATTCATTCATATATTGCTATAATATTATATAGCATTTTACAGTAGCCACAAGGATAATTTATTTCTTGGGAAAAGTGCTCGGGTTGGAACTAGTTGCGATTTCTCATCTGAATTGTGTCCTGGGCCCACAAAGGATAGGCATTGGGGAAAGGGTAATAGGCTTAAAGCTTAAAGTCCTAGGAGAGGAGTGGTGTTTATACAAATGGCCTGCAGAGGTCACTGTGCACATGAGTTATGCTGTGGATACACAGTACTGTTTATACTGTTTAAGAAGGATAGAGTTTATGTTATTGTTGTGTAATGGCTGCATGAACCTGCTAATAAAGCCCTGTTATCCTCGGCTATCAAAACACAAAAAGAGGTTTGGGACAATACTTCAATTTATTACAACATACGGACACATTTATAAAATATTAAATACTTTTTCAACATGCTTTATATATAGCAAATTTTAAAATACCTTTATAAAGGTTTAAGTGAAAGTTTTCTAAAGCATATTCAGTGGACTTAAAAATTGCTTTTCCAGCAAATACTGCAAGTGCTACAAGAGCATACTGTGCTATTCATATTTCTAATCACTTGTCCCCAGATATTAAAAGCCATGGTACAAGTCTTTGTCAGAAGCAATTTTAGATCGACAAGCTCTCCACAGGAGAAGAAATTTCTTCTTTATAGATATAAGGCAATTCCATCAAAGGAAGCCACTTCTGCATATCTGAGTTTATGCAAAAGGACCAGAAAGTCCATTTAAAGTCAGAATTGCAATTTGCTTGGAGTGTCAATTCTCCTGTTAGTGAAATATATGTTTATTTTTTATGGTTAGAAATGATTCACTATAAATGCAACACTGGGCAATTTCCACATGCTTGCATTTTAGATCTGATTCTAAAAAAAATATAGGGATCTGGAGGATTTAAGGAAATCACAGCAGTTCTCCTGAAATGGAAAGAAATCTTAGACAACGGTTGCCTTTCTAGCCACTGAAAATGCAATTTTCCAGCAGAATAGGCATGCTGGGAATTGTATTTCACAAGGGTTGGATGTGCAATGACTTTTACATTTTTGTAATGGATGAGGAAACATCCAACCTGCATTTCTCTATACTATAACATTCTAAAAGATCTGTGCTTGTGTTGCAAAGCAAAAAATATTTGTAACATAAGGTAATTCCATACAATACTGTCAGATTAGATGTCCTTATATATGAAAATTGAATTGAAGAATCCTAGCAACTGAAATAAAAACCCCATACTGAGCTCAGATATGCCACAGCTGCACATTGCACCACAGCACAATAATTATCAGTATGCTAGGAGCAAGCACTGCATTGTCTAACAATATAAACTACTGGAAACGGTCACATTTGTGACCATGTCCTGGAGAACCCTAGAAACACACTCCCACACATACCCGTGACAAAAGAGGCCTGAGGCAGCAGCCCCAATTCTGACCCCATCACCGCCACATTATTGCCTCTTTTGTGGCAGAGTGGGTTGAGCTGGGCTACACCGTTAGTTCATAGAGCTCACTTGCTTTTTCTGCACTAAGAGACACATTTCTACTCTTTAAGTTGCCAGAGGCAACTTTTTCAACCCTAATAATCTCTCTCACACTGCCACTTGCCACCTTGACACATGAGCAAAAGCAGCCCTGCATGGCACACAACAATCTCTACTCACTGGCAAGCTCAATAAGTAACCATGGCCATAAGTTTAGAAGGCTAATGTGTCTCAATGTCAACAGTGGCCTAATAGATAACAGCTATATCTATAACAAAAACTTGTATTAATAACTGATGTATTTTTGTTCATTTCCACATGATTTTTAGGAATGAGGGGATCCATGTATGTAAGGAAATGCTTGTTATCAAAAGAGCAGACAATTTCACCACTCAGTGGGAGGCTAGAATGTAAATCTCAGGGGGAGATTTGTAGCCCAGCAACAAATTGTTTCTTCTTCAGAGAATTAATCTCCCCAAACTGCCTCCCCGCTGGTTAGAATGTAAATCGCCTGTGGGATGGCACTCCCTCACAAGGAAACTTCAGGCAACTTCTGAAACCGAATCGTTCGGGGTGCCATCACCCCGGCGATTTACATTCTAGCTGGCGGGGATGCAGTTCGGGTAGATTAGTGGACTGAAAAAGAGATTTGTCACTGGGCAACTAATAACCCCCCCCCATATCAGCATGTGCCACTGCCCTAAGAATATTAAAACAAATTATAAGACTGGGAGGAACTTATAGGGCCCGCACCAATTTTAAAAGCTGAGCATCTCTACTCTTCCAAAGTGTGAAGAGTGTGTAGACCAAAGTACATCCACTAAACAGCTTCCAACTAAAAAAAAAACCTTAACAATGGGAGTAATGTAATGCCTATAACAAACAGTATAGTATTTGTTTTCGTACAGTTGACCAGTAAAAGCTGTTGATTGACATAGTTTACCAGAAAAGAGACAATTTGTTACATTTACCCTAAGAACTATTACACACCCTGTAATACAATAGAGCCCCTATTTTATCTTTTTCAGGTGACGAGGCAAAAATTGTGTACAACCCGGGTAAATGTAAAATCAGGGCACTCCGGTAAGCAACTTATTCTTCAGTTACTCAAAAGATATAAACAAAGTTTTAATTTGAAAAACAATATGTTACTGTGTTAATGACAAGGGTTAAGCATTGCAGCATTAAAGTGATACAGACCCTAAAAAATGAATTTTAACATATGAATGTACATTAAGGGGCAAATTTACTATTATTCCCCAAAATTTGCTCGATCGTACTCGAAATTCAATAAGCATTCGACCATCGAATGCTTATCAAATTGTTTTAGGCTATCATTTTGCTCGATATTCGATTTCTCAATGAATTCGTACGTTCAGATAGCGATCGTTCGATTTCACGAAAAAAAAAGGAACATTTCCTTCGAGCCTCCAAAAAATTTGTACGATTCGAACGATCGAACGCTTCGATCGTACGAATGGTATTCGCGCAGGACTTAGTCTCAGAAGCCTATGGGGGGTTTCCCATAGGCATCTATTGCAATTCGGTAGGTTCAATCTGGCGAAGTAGGCAGTCGAACAATTTTTAAATTTTGATTCCTTCGATCATCGAATAATCGAATTATCGAATATCCGATCATTCGATCTATTATATCTATTAGGTATTCGATGATCGAAGAGGCCAAATTAGAATATCCGAATATACGAAAAATTCGTACGATCATTATTCGATCGTATTCAATCGAACTTTCATCATTTCACGTGAATTTCGTAAATCTGCCCCTAAATGTTACCTATAGGTCATGTTGATCATTTGTTGCTGAGATGTTTGTTTTTGTAAATAATTGTTAGTTGAAGTTCCTAAGCCTGACTCTCTGATACTCTGACTTTGCCAACCTGACTGTCCCATCTCAGTCTGTTAGTTACAGTTTCTAATGCTAACGGACTCCTGCTGCACAAATATGGCAGCCCCCTCATACAGTAACATGGGGGATCAGACAGGTAATGTAAAAGCATCATGTAAATACTTTATGGCAAAGTTAGAAGTATCTTTCAAAGCCAATATTATAATAGATGTAAAAAAGAGTTTAGTTTCAGGTGTCAGTATCTCAAATATCACTCTATGAGGGGGCATGTGCAAGGCCTCATCAACATTGGATTTCTGGACAGCACCCAAAACGAACATCTTTAAATTTAAAATGCCTTCATTTATTAGTGTGGCACAGACCAACAGAACAATGTTTCAGGTCTACATTGATCTTTTATCAAGCTTCAGGCCTCATTGACAGTAACTTGCACTATGTAAAGTAATAAGTGATTTGTGCATGACTGTACGAGGTGCACACTAATTGGAATGGACTACCGACAGAACCAAGGTAAAATATGCATCTGGTTAGTGTTTTACATTCAAAGAGGTCATTTTGGGGAACATCAGGATAATAATCTGAAACACTATGAACATTATGTAAATCAGGGAAAATAACTCACAAAATGCATTTTAAATCTGTGGGACCAGAAAAAAGCAGTGTAAAATGTGGGAAAACTTAAAATCAGGGGAGGTAAAATTGAGGTCCCACTGTAATTCCAGTGTCAAAACTGACCACGCAGGACAACATTCACTCACCCCAAAGCTCAACACATTTTATTATGCTAAGCATAATGAAGATAGAAAGAAATCCAGCATTTTCTCTGTTGTTCTAAAATAGGTGAGTTTTTAGCAAGTGAAGCGCTAAGCTATGCTGCAAAGTCACAGGCTTCCCTTACTTACAGAAAGTATGACTGCTATTCCAAGGGTGTCTGTAAAGTAGTAATAAACCAAAATAGAAGTAACAGCTCAGCTGCATAATTCATTGAAGCAGTGAAAATACACTACAGGCCTATTTATCATGACATGTGAAAAACAGCGACAAAAACACACATCAATAGGCATCACTGTGTAAAAAGGTATATTTATCAAGCTGTGTATTGATTTTCAGTGTGTGTACATATGTGTACAAATCCAGTGTAAACGGAAGCAGCCATTTCAAAATGCTATGGGCAAATATAGTGTTCATCCAGTTCAGTTTCTTCTCTGTTTTTTTCTGTTTTCCTATTTACTTTAAAGGAACAGTTCAGGGTAAAATGAAAAACTGGGTAAATAGATAGGCTGTGCAAAATAAAAAATGTTTCTAATATATTCAGTCAGGGAAAAATGCAAACTATAAAAGTTGGAGTGACTGGATGTCCAATATAATAGACAGAATCCAACTTCCTGCTTTTCAGCTCTCTAAATCTGAGTAAGTCAGCGACTTGAAGGGGGGCCACATGGGACATAACTGTTCAGTGAATTTGCCATTGATCTTCAGCATTCAGCTCAGATTCAAAAGCAACAGTTATGACCCATGTGGCCCTCCCTCAGCTCCTTCATGATTCGAGTATTATCGGCAACAGGAACCCCCTCCCAATTACCAATTCAACATCACCAGTACATTAAGGGGAATATTTATTAACATTGGAGACAAACATCATCGGTGATGTTGGCCATAGCAACCAATTAGATAGTCACCAAGATAACCGCCTCTATCCATGGACTTCCCCAAATAGCCCCCCAAAGTTTGTACCTCACATGCAGGGTCAGTTCCCCTGCTCTGTTCCCTTGCTCAATCTTCCCCAGAATCCCATGGGAGAGACATCTCAATCCAAAGAGTAGACACAGCTTTTTACTAAAGTAGCAATTTAGAATACACTGCCAGCCCCTGACCTAGTGCTTGACCATGTGACACACAAAAAGTCACCACCAGATCAGGAGAAGCAAGAAGAAAATTCACTAAAATGCAAAGTTTCGTTCTGGGTGTCGAATGCTAGCGACTTTTCTCTAGTGTTACTTCAGCTGTGCAAGCATTTCATGTACTAGAACTCATCATGCCTAGCGAAAATTCGCTAGTGATCTTGCACTTCCAATTTGCATAGGGCACATAAAGTTGTAGGGATGTCTATTATAACTGTTGGTGCAAATGGTTTAAGTTACCACTTTTTTATTACACATGTCCAGGGAACCTTAATAAAGACAAGAGAATTAATATAATGGCCTACACATGAGCCCACTGTAAAATTAATGTTCCATATGTTATAATATGTTGTTAGGACTTTTGAATTTGCAGAATAATGATCTTTCGCCAGAGTGAAAAGTTGCCTGGCGTTAGAGTGTGAATGAACGCTAGGGACAGTCCTGTTAGCTAGCGAATGGGCACCTGTACCTGTTAGCGAATTGTTACTAGCATTAGCCACTGTTCTTTAGTAATTCTGCTGCCTGTCCGACTGTGTCTGTAACTGAGTGTCTCATCTCCTGAGTATCAGCTATTGTACTCGCTCATCTTTTCATTGTGATGGAGATCAAGGAAAGTGGGGGAAGTAAGAGATGAAAAAGAATGAAAAGCCAAGGCAGAGACAGAGGGGTGGTGTTATGTTTTGGTAGCCGAGAATGAGCAGAGTATAACAGTGCTTTATTAGCAGGTTCATGCAGCCATTACACATCAGCAGTAACTTGAAATTTAACCCTTTTAAGCAGTATAGAAAGTACAGTGTGTGCATAGTATACTTTAGTGCACAGTGACACCTACAGGCTACCACTACCTACTCTTAGTGGTGCTCTATCTGGGAACTTTGCTGCTCAGCAGTTCCAAACACCTGGCAACAAAAACAAAAAAAAATCACATGCAGCAAATGTGCTTAAATTCTGTGGTTTATTCGGATCTCTGCACAACGTTTCAGGGGATCAACCCCCTTTATCAAGAGTGGAAAAGAATCTTGCTCCTTGGAGCTCTGAAAATATTTCCTCTATGTGTGGCAACTGGCAATGGATGATTATTCATAACAACTGCTTTATTAGGTTCACGGAGATCAACACACAGTCGAATACCTCCAGTTTTCTTCATTGTTACAACAATTGGTGAAACCCATTTGGAGGCTTCTGATTTTTCAATCACATCTTGCTCTACCAGTTTCTTTAGTTCCTGTGAGACAGCCTCCCTTATAGAGTAGGGCAATCACCTCAATTTCTGGTGAACTGGTTTTACATCTGGTCTGAGCTCTATGTATAAAGTTCTTTGCACATCCCAATGAAGTGTTGCTTTGTATTGAAATTTTAGACACTGACTGTGTGGCAGGCATTGGTGCTGTAGTAATGAGACCATCAACTAATTGTAGGTTTAATACAGAAAAGAGATCCCTTCTAAGTATAGCAGTACCCTTATTCACAATGACCATGAAGATTAGTGCCGGAGGGGTTGACTTCCCCTTTAAATCCTGCTCTAGGAGCAGTCTCTCTAATGCAAGGTGAGTTTGTTTTTTCCACTATTTGGTCTCTTAGCATTAGATTCCCAAACTCACAGCTAACAACCAGCTCTCTCAAGGCTGCTACAAATTTTTCTGTGGATTTGCCACTACATTTTCCACGTTGGTGGAACTTATATCTTTCAGAAACCACATTTACTCTTGGCACAAAAAAGTTCTTTATAGCAGTAAGAGCAGTTTGGTAATGTACAGAATATAAGCTGCCCCTCTGCTCCCAGGCAGTGAATAAGTAAAGCACGCTTTTTAGCAGCAGAAATCTCCCCTTGGTCAGCAGCAATAACGTAGTTTTAAAACATATGGATCCAAGTAGTAAAGGTATGGTAGGTTCATCAGGGTTTGGGAGAAAAGCTGCAAGCTGCTGCAGAGGTAGAAGAGACATTTTTTGGTAGCCGAGGATGAGCATAACATGTGCTTTATTAGCTGGTTCATGCAGCCATTACACAGTAACTGGAATGCTAACCCTTTTAAGCAGTATAGAAAGTACAGTGTATGCACAGTATACTCTCGTGTACAGTGACACCTACAGGCACCTTGCACAAACAACACAGGAGGAAAAATTAAAACAGGGAAAATGAGTGACAATGTACAAAAGCACAGGAGAAAAAAGAAGGTGTATGGAAGATTTGAGGGCAGAAAAGAACAGGCTAAAAATGGTAAGAGGGTAGCAAAATTCAGCTGAATGAGATACGATATTACATAAGATTTAATCTGCTGATACACTGTCCAATGCTATGGAATGCTGTAATGTCATTCACAGAAACATTGCATACTGCTACAGAATATCACAATGTTCTTGATATGATAGCCCAGTTAAACTACTGTAGCTAATTGAGATTATGTTAAATTAGGGTGTATTTTACCCCTTTAACAATTCTATGTGGTGCGTTTAGGTTATTTTTCATGGTGCTCTTGCTCTGCAGGGAATTCTAACAAATTCTTAGCCAATTATAAACATAATAATATCAAAAATAGGAACTGGAATGATTAATTTTTAATTTCTAGGATAGAGCACTGGAAGGTGTAGTAGAAAGGTCAGTCAACACAACTGAAAAGGATAACCTGGGTTGAGCAGAATACCTGGGGTGAATGAGCTCAGTTTGTAAGCTACTAATGTAAACTTTAGTCATGTATAATTCATTCCCTTCTTTTATTTTACAATGCAGCAATTTATAGTTTGGATGGCATAATCAGTTAGATGCTACTCACCAGGATATTACCCCTGTTGTGAAATTAAATATTTCATCAGTACTGTTGGCACATGCTTAAATAATTGTCTTCTAAATGGACGGAAGTCAGCTATTTTCATGCATATGCTCAGAAACCTTTCCCATATAGTGGGAAGTCTTGACAATTTTCATGACTAATACCTACAAATATTTTTAGAGACAGGTAACATATATTTCTTCTAACAATGTAGTGGCTTTTTTTATAAGGAGGATTTGTAACTTCTACAATGGGGCTTTTGCAGCTGATTCAATGTAGCAATGATGGAAGAGATCAGTTAAGAGTAAATTGTAAATTACTATTGATACATTATTGAAACTTTTAGACATATTTCAACTGACCGCCACTTAGTATTAGAAATATAGAATAGGATCTTTTCGAGCTCTTGGTTATACTCTCGCATGTTAGATAAATGACTGTGGTTGTGACGATGAGAGTTCTATGCACTTAGGATCGGCAACAGTATGGGTATTACCCTAGACGTAACACCTGGGGTTGCTACGAGTTAGCCTGTTTAGCAACTTGTTTATGAGTAGGAAGACCTATAACCTGGTTGGAGAGTAACTGACAGCACCTGCTCTGAGGTTCTACGCGTGAGCAAATTGACACACATGTGAGTGCTACGGCTTATTACTGAATAATGAAGTTTGAATTTGATAGTGGTTTAGCGCACCATTTCACATACATCGGATTGCTCGACGATGGGGCTGAATTACCAGAGGTAGATAAGTACCTATATGTGCTTTTGCAGTATGCTTTTTAGATAGTTGTTTATTTATGGCTTTTAAGATTATTCTTAATTTTGTTGGATCACCGGTGATGGGTCCGTGCACATGGGCACATTTGAGTGTGGGAATGAATATGGTACAGGTAGGTTAGACATATTATTACACGTAAATGTCTCATTAAGAGGAGGATACTCCGGTGATAATTTTAACTATGGTTTTACAATATTACACGCGGTCTTCGAATTTGTCAGACAGACAGAGGGGGGGGACACTGGTACTCTGGACATCTGTGGATGTTTGTTCACTTATTATAACATTCTTTTTTTATATACAATGTGTTGATTTTATACTGATTTTATTCATAGTGGTGGGGGGTATTTTATCGCACGTCACTTCCGTGTTCACTGAGTTTGGCGCCACAACAAATGTATTTATTCATTGTGAATATTTGTGTTTGCACTTTGAAAAAGGCTGTTGTATCAGCCGAAACGTCAGCTTGAATTTGTGAATAAATAGAATGCACTTTATAAGACCTGTGAGTGCTGTCCTTCCATATGGTTTCATACACAAATTTTGAGACTTGCACCCAGGCACTGATTGACCGAATTATCGTCATCCATGCTAAGATGAGTAGTCAGTCAGTTAGCCCAGCATAAATGTGCATATTTTAGTACAGGATGCCTTACAAAATCTTTCAACTCAGCTTAAGCAGCTTATATAAAATTAAAAAAAATATATATATTTTCATACATCTTGTTGCTATGCTGTAATAGATCTGCTATACTGTATCTGCGGAAGGGCAATTCAGATTCTGTTAAAGCTTAAATAAATGTCCTATACTGTTTACGGGTCACATGGCAAGATTCGGGGAGATTTAGTTGCCTGGCAACTAATCGCTTCTTCTTCTGGGTGACAAAATCCCCGATCTGCCGTCCTGTGCCTTCCCACCTGCTGCAATGAAAAGTTGCCAGTGGAATGGCACTCTCGCCACTTCGTTTTCCGAAGTTGCCTCACAACGAAACTATGGGCGACTTCGTAAAATGAAGCACCGCAACTAAATCTCCCCGAATCTTTCTGTGTGCCCTTACCCTAATGCTTTACAATAATGGATGAACATTGTATATACGCAGACCATTTCTGCTTAGTATTTTAAATGCTTTGGCGCATATTTTTCCATTCTCAGTCTGGCAAGATCCTGAAAATGCACAGATTGATCAACATTTGCTTTTGCATATTAAACATGGAACTGGGGCAAAAGTACAACTTTACAGCTAATATATTCACTGTAATATCATATTAAAATGCATTTATTACTTTTACATTTCTTATTAACAGTTATTGCCATAGAAAGGGGACATCAAAGAAAAAAATATGAAAGCAATAGAGACCAGTTTTCTGTGGGCATAAGTACCTTCTGCTGAAGTATTATATTCTGGCACTATTCACCATCTGTCAACTGCTAATGAATGTCAGGGCCATATGTATAAGTGGAAAATTGGAAATTAGAAGCAACCAGGTAGATGAAATAGAGGGGAGCACAAGCAAAATTCAACAGCATCTTAAATACTGCTTATCATGAAAACTAAAACATTAATAAGTTTGAATGCTGAAAATTATGTTTCGGTTTCTATACCAGCCCAAGGCAACCGCAGCCCTTAAGCAGTGAAGATCTGTACCTCTGAAGATGAACCTAGTGCTGATTCCAAGCACATGCTCTGTGCTGCTTAGGGACCAACTCACAAAAAACGAAATATGTTTTTGTGAGTTTCCTCCAACCAGTGCTCTATACTACATTTTAATATTTAGTTACAATATAATCTATATATAACAACTTCAATGAGCCAATACCTTTTAATGCTTTGATCCGTATGTTTGATAATTTCATTATTGCTGCTGATCAAGGGGAGATTTCTGCAGCTAGAAAGCGTGCTTTACTTCATTGCCTGGGAGCAGAGGGA
>CM044431.1:128868766-128898066 GCA_024363595.1 Xenopus borealis
TCAGTTGCTTTATGTAAGCTAATTCTATAATTCTATATTTTGAATAGTGTTACAGATATATTGACAAAAGCTTCACTTTTGAAAATAAATAACATATATTCAGAAAACTCGTTTTATTTAGTCAACTACCAACTGCAGTCAGATCTTTTTATTCAGTAATTCCAGCATAACCTACATAATTATGTAAATAATGGTATCGCATAAAGGCTGAATTGTAAGTCATGCTTTGTGATAGCATTAGTTTCAGACAACTCACTAACTACTGTATACTGTAAGAATAAAACTATATTATACACCAATATAAACTATAAGGATATCACAGGTTACCATTCGATCAGCACTGAAAAAAGCTTTCCAGCCTTGTGCCTTGACTATAGAACTATTTAGTGAGTTCTGATATCCTTTTATTTAACAAAGAGTGTACATTATTCCATGTATATATATATCTAGTGATGTCTACAGTTATAATCTGAGCTTAGTTATGTCATTTCTGTCACATTTCTGACTCACTGAAACTGTACTATACATAAAGTACCCCCTGTTGCAAAATGTGTTTTTATATGGTCATGGAACTCCTCTGTAACTTTTATCCTTATATTACATGAGGGGGAACTTTATTCACTATATATTGCTTTGTAAGCACAAAAGCCTGCCTGGGATTTATGAAAAAGCAAGCCTGTGAGATTTCATTATTGCTACCTGCAAGTATTATGGTCAATTGTCCGGTTATCATGTTTAATAAGCTGATTAAGTGCAGGTACTGTATTGACCTATCTTTAGGCCGTAAAGCTGATGTCACTTAGATCAAAAACTGATGAAAGTTGATTGAAAGCTAGCGGCTTCATCACTGGTTGTGACTCAATAGTGATTTTCTCTTCTCATACACTCCTGTACCTACTTTTATAATTTTGTTACATTTTCATTTCAGTAATTCATTTTTTGCCCCAAACCACTCCCACAGTAATCTTTTTTAAAAATTATTAAATACACTGACACGCACTGTAGTATTGTCTACTACAATGTTCAGACACAATATATCTCTTAAAACAATACTGTTGCTTGTACTGTACGTGTTTTCTCCAATCTATAGTAATTAAGTCATTACTCCTGTATAATTCTCAAAGCAAAGCACACCTGAGAAAGGACTGATGGAGGTCTGAAACATGTTGTGCGCCAGCCACATCCAGTGTCAGACCTCAGGGTCCCCCAGATCCCCCACAATAGCTGCCAGCCTATGCTCACCCCCAAGCCCTCCCGTACACCACATTTCCCATGTACCTCTACTTGCAGTTACTATAGGGGGTGGGGAGGAGTGCACAATTTCATGGATCAGAACAGGGAGCTTGTCTGGGTTGGTGGGGCCCACAAGCGACATGGCCCACTGGGTTTTTTTCCCCCAGTGTCCCTCCAGCCCGTTCGACTCTGACTACATCATAAGCTAAACTTTGGACATTATCCTGATGTATTTTTTTTCAACACTCTGCCATTTATTACTTTTTCCACAATATGTAATAGGATTAATATTACAGAGCAGAAATAGCATTCAACAAGAGGCCCTGTGCAAAGTATAAACCAAGAATAAACTTGTTCCTAACACCCATACTGTGCAAAGCCAGGACAGGGAAACCAGCAGAATATTACAGCCCATACACAAGAAGCTATGGTTTTCTCCAGCACTATTTAGAGTTTAAAATTGATAGTACAGAAATATATTTGATGCCCATAAATACATACTCATTTTTAACTGTTTTACCAAGTCTTCAATAACATAGTGTTCAAAAATACTAGGAACAGCAATCTATTTTTAATTCTGATTAAACTTTGCTTGTGTGCTTTTAGCAGTCGTGGCTGCTTCTATTTGCCTTAAGCAATTCCTTCCTTGCCAGATATTCACATGAATTCAGCTGGGCTGCTGTAGTGTAAGTATAGGGTATAATATAAATACTCCATGTGTGAAGAGAAGAACGTGGCAGGTCTGCATACTGAACATCCAGAGGCTATGAATAAAGCAAAAGTCAGGAAAGCAGGGAAGCATTAAAGTGCTAAAAAATAAACCTGAGTTCTTTTAAAAAGACCTTGCATCAGCATCAATATGATCACTTTTTATCTGTTGCATTATTTAAAAAATAAGCATCACTAGGTCAACTTGATTTCAGGTCTTATATAGAAAGCCTTTCTTTAGCTTGGAATCACAAACATGGACATAAATAAAATATACAATAAAAATACAAGATTGAGGAGAAATTACCTTCAGAAAGAGGATCCAATGTATGTATCATTAGCTGGAAAATGCTGTTCCTCATCAAACTATTATGCAGAGAGGCTGAGCTACCACCTCTTTGTAAACGTGGCTTTGTCTGAAAACAAATATAAATGAATGGAATAATTTTAAAAAGATTCAAATAATTTGTTTTATACATTAATATGAGGCTAGTGCTTTAAATAGTGAAAACATGTTCCATTGTGAGGTTTTATGTCCTTAAATCTCTCTGTTTTGCAATGTACAATTTAATTATCCGGTACTTATGCAGAGAGTATAGGGCTTTATTAAACAAGCCTGACTATGAGGATAGTTATGTATAACATTAGAGGGGAACTGTCACCCTAAAAAATTAATTCCACAATCTTTTCTTTTGTGTTTGTCAAGCAAAATAAACTTCACTTCACTTGTTTCCTTCAATCTTCAAATCAACAATCACAGGAAGCAGGGGTGCCATTTTGTAAACACTGCTACTAAGACAAGTGTACCAAAAAAGGGAGCCTGATGTCCATGCCCATACACAGCCTACATAATTATAGACAGTGAGCAGAACAGGGTGACAATTGCAGTGACTTCTAGGAAGTGCAGAATGGATGGTGAAAGTAATTGGTTGATCCACCTCTATGCTTCAGGCATAGAAGTGGGGCAGGCAGTACATGATTGACAGCTGAAAATTTTAAGGACTTTTTAAACTGGTATGGATGTTTTCATTAAAAAGGGAATTTATGTTGAAAAGGACTTTTATTATACAGCTTTTTAATCTCAGGGTCTCCTTTAAGGTCAAGTGAATCAACAATGGGTTTTTTCCTGTTACAATTCTGCATTTTTCTTACACATAACATTTTTCTTGCTACATGGCATCACTATGAAGCCTTTTCCCTTCTCTCCCCACCATATTTTTTATCAAAAGGTGATTGCAGGCAAAAATCAGTCTCACCATTGACCTTTGATTAGTGTTCCCAGTAGTGCACATGTTTCAGTCATGCAACATGATCCCTGTAGCATCCTGTTTTGATGTTCTTGCTCATTTTTCTGCATTTTCCCATCCTATTGGCCATGATGCAATCAGGCATAACTACTCCCTGGTGGGCCCTGGTACAGGAGGGGCACCCCTGTCGGGCCCTTACCTCTATAAATCCCATGCTGGAGTGTTGATAGCATGTGTGCTGTAAACTTTCCTCCTAGATATCCGCCTGCCATTACCATTTTCGTGGCTCTGATGGGCCCCAAGGGGGTGGGGGCCCTGGTGCAATTGCACCCTCTGCACCCCTGGTAGTTACGCCACTGGATGCAATACTGCCTAATAACTGATTAGGTTGTAATTCAAGTGGCTGGAGAAGTTAAGAGGAACAGTAGAATTCACAAGAATGCTGAGAATATTGTCCTGATATGTTCAGAGGCTGTAGATGGCACTAAGGCATAAATACTAATTAGACATTAGGTAATTTAGGCTAGTGGAATCAGTAGGCTCTACAGTACACATAAAAAAGAGGTGGAGAGACTGAGATTTCAATTGTGAAGTGTTGTTGGAAATTTTGGTAGCCATTGTAGATATATCATATTCAACAGATATGAATTAAACTTTTTGTCCAAGCCCTCATCCAAACTACTTTCATAGATCTGGCCAGTCATATAATCCTTGTGTAATGACTGGTCCGTAGTAGTTCCTTTGGCCTTGTGTTCTTGATAACTGTTCTGCTGAAAGATGGACTTTCTCCCAGGGTTCAGTGAGTACTATTGCCCTGTGTTTTGCTCCATCCATTCTTCCTGCTATTTTATCAAGACACCCAGTCTCAAATTAAAAGCAGCCCTTCAACCTGATGTTAATGCCACCACATTTCACCATGGGTATGGTGTTAAGCTTGGGATCATAACAGAAAAACAATTGTAAACACAAGGCCAAAATAAAGCAGTGGTGACACAAAACATAAATGTTGGAACGAACTGGTATATTTTGTATTCACCCCCAAAATGTTTAAGCAGTTATTGCTGCAAAAAGTTGCTGTAAAGGTATCAAAGTGTGGGAATTGAATACTTATGGTAAATGTATGTATAGCTGTTTTTTTTCTGATCCAAATCAATGCATCCTAAAGAGCTAATCAGTTTTAGTGGCTATATTTTTTTCTGCAGTAAAAATTAGAGAATGTTGAATTCAGTAGTCATTTGTAACTGAATGAGTAACTTAACTAAACAGCAGGGGGTCGGGTGCAGGCTGTGCAGCTGGGGCCCCCTCCCCCCTCAAAAGGAGCACCCTGAGCCTGGGTGCAATCACACCCCTGGCACCCTAATCCCTGCACCTAATAAATACATTTTTACTAAAATCTCCAATTGTTTCAGCCCAGATGTAAATGTATCTAACTGAACTAAAAATGAATCTGCAAGTGTCAAAAGAAGATGATTAATCAAATGCTGTGTGATACAAGTGTTCTGAATTGCAGATGCAAGCAGACTAAATGATATCTACCCCCTACAGAATGCGGACAAAGATCTACTGATTGCATGAAAGATAAAGAGAAATCTCAAAAGCTTAAAGCTATATTGTAGCATGAATTATACTATAAAGTTTAATGATGAGTCCCCTTATTTTGCAATATTCATGTGTTAATGTTTTGGCGTACAATTACATAAACTATATATTGTAGCACTCTGCATTACTCCACAGATATTTTCCAGCAGCATATTATAAGCTCTGAAAAACTATTTAAATTCACACTTGTGTAAAAAGAACAAAAAACCTTCTGTTCTACATAAGCTTATTTTGATCTTAATTTTGTGCCCCATTTCCAATATAATTTGGCAATCACAAACCTAATAAGGACACGCCTAACAACAAGAAGATAAAATTGACTTTAAAGTTTTTCCTTTCTGTATTAGAACTACAACCTGAAAGTGTGATGGGGCCACCGTGACTTCTCCTGATAACAGTTAGTTGCATTTGCTTGCCTAAATACAGACAAAAGGATTATCTTTCATTACCTTTATTTTTTGTCTATGTATTATTACTACTATTATCAAGTGTTGCACAGCGCTATAAAATGAATGTGCTTATACAAAGAAATTACATGAGTTACATACATATGACATGAAGAGTTACATAAATAACAACCAGTACCAGTTCAAAAGGTGAGGAAGGCCCTATGCAAAAGAGATTACAATATTAAGGGGAAGAAAATGACACAGGTGGGAGTGGGAAAAATAAAAAATAAGCAGGTGAGAGATGTAGCATATGGTATTGCATTTGGAGGCTAAACAGAGTGAGGGTAGGCTTCTATAAATAAGTGTGTATTAAGAGATCTTTTGAAAGCAGAAAGGTTGGGACAAGGTCAGACTGACTGCAAAGTCATCGATGTAAGCTTGCGAGGAGGTAACTAGAGAAGAGTTGAAGTGCAGGTCATTAGAGGAGTGTAGTAGGGTATTGGGTGAGTATATAGAGTTGAGTTCAGAGATGTAGGGATGGACAGAGTTATGACGTGCTTCGGATGTCAGGGTCATTAGTTTGAATATTATTCTGAATGGTAGCAGAAGCAAGTGCAGGAAGTGGCATGGCAGAGGATGAGCGGTTGCTGAGGTGTATAAGCCTAGCGGCAGTGTTCATTATGAACTGGAGAGGTGACAGTCTCTGGCAGGTAAGGCCAATTAATAGAGAGTTACAGTAGTCAAGATGTGATATGATGAGAGAGTGAATAAGAGTTTTGGCAGCATTTTGGGTGATAAATTATTGTATTTTGGATTGTTGACTTTTGCTGTCATTAGTTTTACCAGATCCCTGCGAAGTTATGTCCACCATAACGGGTACACAAAACTCTAACATGAACACAGTATTGCATTTGTTTTGGCAATTTGTGGCACATGTATGGACTCAAGTACCTCAAAATATAATTAATTCCATAGAAATGTCAAATGGAAGAATGCTTATGCACTGAAGATTTCCATTATGCAAAACCATGATGAAAAAAACCCCAAAACACAGGTTGACTGCAAGCCTACAAATATCATCAGATGCTGGGAATTGTAGTGCCACACATACAGTACCAGACCTAGGAAATACACTGTGGAAACACATTAATGTTAATCTTTCCTTATACACTCAAAAAAAAAGCATGCTATTGCCATCAAAGTAAAAAAAAGTAAGAATTACTATTACTATTTATTGTCAATCTGTGCTTTTCCATTTGCTACACATTGTCTCTAGCGGTGCAAAATCCTTTAATAGTATATTTCTTAAGTTCTTTTTTGAAGATCAGTGAGCTAACATGCTGAAGCATTTTAAAAAAAATAAATCATACAGAAGCTTGATGGATAATGCCATGAGCTAAATCCATCATTTTACATGAACATCTCAATAATGCAAGGAGTTTCTTGTATTCATGTTCATATTTAGCTCTCTCCACAGATTTATGATTAAGAAAGAAAAACCCATCAGAAAAGCCCAAAAATAATTATTTTTGACAATAAGTTCTCTCAGTATAAAACACAATTCTAGTCTAACACTTTCTTGCAAATAAAATTTAGACTTGCAATTGTTGAAACCTTTTTGCCTGATATATTAATGCTAGAAAAAAAAAATATTCTCCCCTCATCACCTTGACAATACCAATGTACCGGTACAAACTGTTTTTCTAATATACTATAGTTAAACTGATAGAGTAATTAAAATGTGATTTATATTTTTTATTAATATGAGATTCTATATTCATATCACCTGAATGACTGTATGCTTTCATATGTGAAAGGGTCTTAATGAATGTACCTTAGTTTAAATCAGCATCTACACTTCCTTTCCAAGGGTTTTTTAAGATTAAATGTTCGAAAGAGCTTTTATGATTTGTTATGATTTTACACCCCCCTAATGTTGAAGGTTTTACAATGTTGTGCGTATGTACTGACATGCATGCATAATCCAAAGTGTATATTATTTTACTTATCCTTGCTATGATTACCCAGTGCATAAATGTATTGGTAATAGCACTGACCTTGCTCGGGGAAGTAGTTGTTTCAGTCCAAGTCTGCAAAATGGGAAAAAGAAAAATGGATGTTCAATACAGGATATACTACTAAAGTAATTATGTAAACAAGTGTAGTCCATACACTATACTATATTTGAAATATGCACAAAAAAGCTTTTTTATAAACTACAAACATATAACTGTAAGCAGCGCATGCTCTGAGAATATTTGCATTAGTTATCATTGGGCTCACTGATAAGCAGTACTGTTGTGCAGCACTAAACAAAAACAAGGGTACATAAAAGGACTTAAATGGGTAGTTCACCTTTTAGCATGTTATAGAATGGTTAATTCTAAGAAACTTTTCAATTGGACTTCATTTTTCTTTTTTTTATAGTTTCTGAATGATCTCCCTTCTCCTGATACTTTCCAACTTTCATATGGGGCACTATGTTCTACATGTATTGTTATTGCCACTTTTTATTACTCATCTTTCTATTCAGGACATCTCCTACTCATATTCCAGGCTCTTATTCCAATCAATGCATAGGTACAAAGGTAACTGGCATACAACAACCCCTTTAATAATGTATTCGTGGGGTTTCAAGTATTATAAATAGTTTAAGGCATTTTTTAATAATTTAAAAGTAGGATTTCCCCATGTGGAATTGGGCTGCTAGAGGTAAAAGGCTTTATGATAGTTTTATGGTAAAATATTAGCATAATAAAATATCTCTGCTTAAAATGAAGCATTTTATTAGGCATTTAGAAGAAGATACATTGAGGATATGCCCTATGTTTACTCAGTATTCATGGTGCAAAAGTAGCGCCATACTAACACCAATCACTAAATAGACTTTTCATTATACATATGAATGCATGAAGAGAATGTTTAATGTGATGTTACATGTAGAATTTAAATATTGTACAGTTATAGACCTGATCATGCGTAACTCTCTTTCAGGAAGCTCTCCCATGTGGCTCCTGCTACATACCAAGGGGGAAATTCACTAAAGCGCGAAGCGTCTAACGCTAGAGCTAATTCGCCAGCGTTAAGTCAATTTGTAACTTTGCAAATTTACTAACGCCAACTGGTGAATTTTCACTAGCGAAGTAGATAGACTAGCGCAACTTCGCACCCTTACACCAGGCGAAGTTATCATGATAAAAGATAATTTGAAGGTGAACAACCCCTTTAAGTTGACAAAAAGATGTCATGGGACAAACTGAGTCTTGTATATATTTATATGGGGTAACGGTTCTACTGTATATTTTGTGTTGTAAAGTATTTTCTTGTCTAAAATATACTGTGTAATAAAAATGTTTACTATTTATTTGTACAGCATTTTCAGATGCGCGATAACAGATGCAATTGCACTTTTGATGCAAATTAGGTGCATTACTTCCGGAACACAAGTTCAAAGCCATACATTTATGCGATTGCTTAGTTTATATTCTATTTCACATTTATATAACTTTATCATTTTGCAAGAAAATGTTTGTGAACATCTAACAAATCTAAATATTTTTGCAGAAAATGATTTTAGGTTGATTTTCTGGTATTTATATAGTGCCGCAGTACTTTAAAGATATTAAACATCATTCCCATCAGTCTATGCCCCAGTGTATCTTACAGTCAAGGGACCCATTCACATACAGTAGGGGCAACTTTTTCAGGGGTGAGTTAACCTGCCTGTATGCTTTTGGTGAGTGGGAATAAACTGGAGGAGCCAAAGGAAACTCAGGCAGATACATGGAGAACATTCAAACTCCTTGTAGTGCCCTTTCTGGAACCAAACCCACAGAGAGTGCCATGGATAGAATTAGACACCAGTGCTGCAAGGCAGCAGTGCTACTCACTGAGCCACCATGCTCCCCTATAGTCACTTTTACTTTTATCATTCTGTGCCAGCTACATGTTGAACAATGCCTCTCCTACATCCATACAGAAGGACCCCCCCAAACTGCTTTCTCATTGAAAAAGATGTTGTTATGCCTGCTGTCAGTTTCAACTGATGCAGAAGGGTTTTTACTGGAGGCAGAATGGGTCTTGCTGAGAAAGCAGTACAGGGAATATGGGTACTTAAATGAGAAAAATCCCGACTCATGTTCAATTTTGTACCTGAGATAGGATTAAAAGCCCCTCATTCCTTGGGGCCTTACGGATTGTTTCGTCGTTCAGGCTGAACAGTGCTTAGGGTGGTCTACTGTGCTTAATTTTTAGGCAGACTGAAGAGGCACAAAAGGCAGTTAGTTGCAGAGGCCACTCTAGAAGCTTCAGTTGGCCATTTTATTGAATGTTTGGCTAGTTTTTACATGGACACCATTTTGATTTTTTTATATGGCATTTTCACCCAATTCGGTTTTGCAAGGTTTTTGGGAGTGCTCAGTGTTCTCACTTGACCATTTGTTCTGTTGCTATTACTTCTATGTAGTTCGGGCTCAGGCAAAGTGAGCTTTTTGGAAATGTTTTATTACTGATTTTTTATTGATTTTATTTTTAGAATGGAATCGGAGCCAACTGCCCTTCTCTGGAAGATTGTCTCCAGTAATGAGGAAGGGATTTTGTTTATAATGGTGGTACCTATTTGTGCTTTACAAATTAAAAAGAGAAAGCATTCTAAGAATATTGCTGCTAGTCCACCACAGCCTATAAAGTGTTCCTCGGCTACTTACATGTACAGATTGCAACCTTCCAACTCTGATCAACAACAAATTATGTAATTTAGGGCAAGTAATGTATTGGCATCTGAGAAAAAACTATGCAGCTAAATTAATTCCATCCAGGATGTGGTGACCTCACAACAGGATCTTGACAAACTGGCAATCTGGGCAGTTTAGTGGCACATGATAATTAATATTGATAAAGAGAAGTTAATGCACTAATATAAAAATATGCAAGGCACTTTAAACCTTAATGGAACTGCATTAGGCACTTTTTTTGACTAATTTATATTTGTTTGTTCTTAGATAAAACAAGCAGACAGGGGGTGTTTAAATTGCAGCACATTAGTGATATAATAAAAAGCCTACTGGCCAATAGCAACCAATTGGTAGGTTATGCTGACTAGTTCAATGGTTCAATTAGATGGTTATTGATTACATAGCAATCTTTTACACAACCCCAAGTGGGGGATATAAATAGCTCAGCATGTGCAGAAAGGGTAAAAACTGACCCTAATCTCAAGATTAAGGTTGTATCAACTACTGGAATTGGCACATTGCTAATCTTAAGAGACTGTAACAAAGATAACTGCTGAAATTAGGATCATGTGGATTATATTGTGATCAGTGGTGTAGTTGCTGTCAGTATGTCTTCCACCTCTAATGAATAAAGGGCCCAGTAGATTCAAATAATTATATTAATGCTTAAACAGCAATAACGTTCACAATTATCATATTTGTATTTATGCTCTAGTTTGTAGCTTTCATTTCTTTATTACCAATTTGGCACAACAGAGCTATGCAACTAACGCCAGCTGGCCAAGTATATTTTTATGGCCATCAATAGGCTCAAGCTAAAATAAATAGCATTTTAACTCAGGTGGAGTGGGTAAACATAGTCTTGAAGATTAAATTTGTTTTGGGATGCTGCACCTTTGTATTTAATCTGTTAATGAGTACTTTTTAAATCAGATTATTCTATTATAATATTGCTGCCATTTTGCATGATTTAGTATACTGTTGTATTTAATAGAAATAAAAGCAGAGGAAATACCAGTTTTTTTAACTATTTAATTTTTAGGGGTGCATTGACATCACTGTACATGACTCACCAACACTAGGAACTGGTATATCAGATCTGCAAAAACACGTACTGTACTTTTTGATAAAAACCACAGGGGAGTCGCAGTCAAGATTTTCAGAATACAAAAAATCGCAGTAAATGTCAGTTCCTTTACAAACCTTTTATCTTTCTTTAAATTGGACAAGAATCATTATTTAATGGGTTTTACACTAAAATACTTCATATGGCTTACACAAGTATTTACTTTTAAAGACCCTAGCCAGAAAATCTGTTTTATTGAGCTAGCTTTGCCCATCTGATATTCTGTGCTGCCCTTTGGAGGCATGGGCCAATCAGTAATTCTGACAATGCAAATAAGAACAGAAACAACTCAATATAAAGTTATTGTGTATATTCCTGTAGTATGGTATGTAGTAGAGCATACACTCTTTCCACTTGTGTCCATTTTACACACCACTCTTGGTGCCTTTGCACTAATTTTGTGTCAATTGATAAATTGATAATTTGGATGTTACCCTTTGTATATTATATGATTCACCAGGACACCTCCGTTCATAGGCAAAATAATCACCAAGAACCTTGTGATTAGAAAAGTTGTATATTAAATACTGATCTTAATTATATTATATATTGAACTTAACTCGCCACCTACCCTATCATTGCCTCAACATAACTACAAATGGTGCAGTCCAGGGAGAACTGGATTGGTTATACTCAACTGAGGTTTTGGCCAAAGCTCATAAACTAGAGTTTTTTTTATATGGGTTAGTGTGACTGATAAATTGACCTCTACTTTAATTAACCTCTTCTGCCTACTGCATGCCACACTGGGTGACCAAAACATCTCACATATATTTTTCACATATTTATTTTTTCACATATAGTTCTTTGTGGTTCATTGTTATTGATACTTGCACAATTTCTATCACTTCTCATTTTTACTTTCATTCCTTATCCTATCCAGTTTTGTTTTATTTACTATCCAGTTTTCAGCGAAAAATGAATACATTCACAATATATATGGATAAAATAAAATCAATTTTAGCCATTTAGAAGTCTTCGATGAAATTCATAATGTATGATTTTCATGACCCAGAGACATACTACATGCTTGTATTCACCATTCTAAAGAGTACATGCCAGCAGATTTGAAAGGCTCAAAAGGGCTTGTAAGAATAGCAATCCTTTTAGGACTATTAAGCTATTAAGGTGTTCAAGTAAAGGCTCAGCTCTTTGGTAACAGTGCAGTTTGACTTTCCGGTCTTTCCGGTCTTCATTCCTCTTTATCTAACTTCATTTGAATATCCTGTAAATCATATCCTAACAGTGCTTAGTGATGTCATCAATTATAATCGGTGTTTGTGAAGTCATTTGGTTCATGACTCACTGAGACTTGTGTGTTAAAACAAATAATATACCCACCAGTTGTAATATAATGAGGATATTGAAGGCACTTTGGAGTTCCCTGACCTGCATAAAAGCACTTGGCCTTCAACCTTGTTCCTTTATATGATCAGGGAACTCCTTATATTTTACAATAGGGGGTACATTATTTCCTATATAATAATACAACACATACATGCATCTATGTGGATCATATATATGGAGCACATATATTAATTCCAGGGATGTCCAGAACTGCCATTCATCTCACTGTACTCTTCAGTATTATGAACACAGAGGCACTACAGTTAGCATTTAGCAACTGACTTGATTAATGCACAATTATTTATGGTAGGTAGAATGTTTATATTTCAGATATACGGAAACATTTCTTTATTTCATGCACATGCTCATTGCAGGATTTCATGTTTATATTCTGCTGCAAGTAATATTATATTTATAAAGTTCTTTGATATTTACAGTTATATGTCAAGTGTAAATAATTTAGCAGAGTATTTTACAAATACGGACAATTAAGTTATTTTTCTCCTACCTCTTTTAAACCAGCTGTTTCATTTAATTCTCCATGTCTAATGTCCATAGCAACTCCTTCCTGTTCTTGGGGAACCCTTGACTCCACCAGGATGTTTGGTTGATCTCTGTGGTCCTGCAGTAAAAGAGAAATGATAAGAATGTCTATTGCTTAAACAAGTATTTCAGTATTAATGCAAAATGATAGATTTGGCTTTCCAAAGCACAATACAGACCAATATAAAATACATTTCAATATATTTTTAAAACATATTTTAATATATATAAATTGTAGCAGTGTTACAGGAGTTCATATTAATATGCCAACAGTACTTGAATCCCATATTTCCATATCCCCCCCTCTGTCCAAGTAAATGCATTACAAATTGACTACAGACACTGGTAACTACTGTACATACAGAATGATATTCTCAATTCCATCAAGTCTCTTGCAATGTCAGATAGTCTATAGTAAGATCCACATCCTTTGTAAGAGATTTTACCCTAAGGTGGCCATAGACCAGGGGTGCCCAAAAGGTAGATCTACCAGTAGACCTTTAGCTGGTGATCAGTAGATCTCAAGACACTGTCAACAAAGAGCTTGTCTAAATTACCCACCTATTTCATGCTTTTCAATTCGATATTTATTACATTAGGTTACATAAGAAATTTCTCATAAATTAATATTTAAGTAATATTTTCCATGGAACAGAATGCTAACAATGCTATTATGGATGTAGATCACAATGGGACAACATCACTAAAAGTAGATCTTGCATTAGTAAAGTATGAGCACTCCTGCCATAGACATAAGAATTACGATCTTTCCTGGAAAAGATCTTTCCCAGAAAGATTGTTTCAACACACATGTATACAGCTGAATCATCAGATATACAGGAGGTAGAAACAATAGACTACCTGTATCTGATGATCCAGCACTGACAATAGCTGAAAATTTTCTGCCTGCCCAATCAATGAGCCAACTAATATCCGAGTGATCGATTGGCTCATCTCCCACCATACACGCACTGAATATTGGACGAAAATTTGTTTTGTTATTGGTGCATCTATGGCCACCTCTAGTCTCTCCAAGGGTTCTTCTGACCTCTTACTGCATTCATTATGTGAATAGTTAATGAGATCCCTGCATAAGCAAGCACAAAACTCCTTAAATCCATATTAAAATACTGCTTCCACATAATTTAAAGGGATCCTGTCTTAGGAAATTTTTTTTTCAAAATGCATCAGTTAATAGTGCTGTTCCAGAAGAATTCTGCACTGAAATCCATTTCTCAAAAGAGCAAACAGATTTTTTTATATTTCATTTTGAAATCTGACATGGGGGCTAGACATATTGTGAATTTTCCAGCTGCCCCTGGTCATGTGACTTGTGATCTGATAAACTTCAGTCAATCTTTACTGCTGTACTGCAAGTTGGAGTGATATCACCCCCTTCCTTTCCCCCCCAGCAGCCTAACAACAGAATAATGGGAAGGTAACCAGATAACAGCTCCCTAACACAAGATAACATATCCACAGTGAAAAACATTCTATAATTTCTTTACATGGGACTGCCCCCAATGACCAAGCCTGGTTTTTACTACTTTTTCAGCCTGCTCCTTGAACTGTGTACTGTGACCTTCTGCCTGAAAGACTTTGCTAACGATTGTGCCCTCTACCTGTCCAGAACCCTTAGCTTGGCTCCCCTCTTAAATAAGACCTGGCGGCATCCAATTAGCCAAGGGCTCCTCCCAAGGCGAAAGGTGGCTGTTATAGGCAGAACCAAGATCCAAGACCAGGGAGCCTAGCACTGGTTCTGGATTTTGGGTGCTGAATCGTGACAATAACTTTTTAGGGGGCAGCTAGTAATACGTATTTATTTTTTTCAATGCAGTTATGTGCACCGAATAGTATACTATGTTCATACTATCTATATAGAGAAAGAGATAGAGAGAAAGAGAGCTCAATGGCAATAAATCCGCCTAAAGGCCTAAAATTGCCCCCAGGCAACCAATTTGATCTCTATCAATTGGTGCACCAGCATTTCTTGCAGTCTTATAGTAAAATACTCACATTCTTTCATTTGTATAAGGTATAAAATTAAAATTAAATCAATAAAAGCTGCTATGCACTTTGTATTAACGCTGGATGTCAGTGATTAGCATATCTACAAACAAGTTGCAAAATATTTTGTTATGGTACAAATTACTATTATTTATTTATTTATAAATAATAGTGCTACTGAAGTGGAATGCATTCTTAAAATTACAAGGCCTGTCCTGACAAGGCATTAAAATAAATAGCATCTAAAATTAAAATTGGCTTTGGTTTACTCTCGGCTGCCTCTGTTGTTTACTCTGATTGACAGCTACATTTATTCACAGTTTGAAGCGGGTTGGCTGTAGTTATCACATAATTAACCTATTATGCCTGTAAACCTTGGATAATGATTTTTTTGTATGGAAAATTTTCTCCTGGTGCATGTGCCCATAAAACACAATCAATGTAGCATTACACATTACTTTACTTGAATGAAGGAGACCCAATTCTACCCTATATGTTTCATCATTTATTGCCCAGAGCGCCCTATACTATGTTCTTACTGTATATTGCTAAACCATGACATGATATTTACAATTGGAATGCCTGCTGCTGAACCTTTCCAGCCCTACAATTACTCTTTTGAACATAATGACCAACCTCTAGAATGGAATTAATAATGCTGATATCTGAACAATCCTCCCAAGACATTACTGGTTTTGGTCATCCTTTGGGTTAGCATACAAACCAACTACCATCCTACCTGATTTTATCCTTATTAGATCTATTTCAAACTTTGACTGAACCATTTGCATTCTGTTCCTACTCTAGGTTTCTCCACTAGAACAACAAGAATCAGGGATTCTCTGAGCTAGGTGTTCAATCTTCTTTATGGGTTCCTTTCAAAATCCGATTCTTCACACCTGGGAGACGAATATGACATCTAACTTTTCTGTGCTGTTATGAAATATGTTGTAACATACTGTATTACATCCTCTGGACTGCTATCATGTAACAACATTCCTGCAACATTAAGGAATTATTTATATCCTAAAATGCTGCCAAGTAGTTGTTCCAATTGAGTCTATTGGAATAAGGAAACATTCTTATAATGCCTGGCCACTTGTGGCAGATAAAAAAGATGAGCTGACTAAGAATAAAAAGAATTACATTGTCCCAATGTTATATATCCATCTCATTAAACTTATATTGAATTGGATTTGTGTTAAAGGGGACCTAATAAATCTGAATTCTATTCTGTTGTGTTAGTTAGGCAGAATAAACATGACTGTCACTATATATCTATATAAATATGGTTTCCTTTATTCTTTTGGAATCCACAACTGCAGGAAGAAGGCAGATGCCATTTTGTAGAAGCTGTTATCAAGGCATGCTTTGAATCATCTCAAAATGTTATGTATGCAGCAGAAAGGGGGACCTGATGCACGTGTCCATGCACAGGGTACACTATTATAAACAGCGATGAAGGAAGGGAAATGTGAGGAAAGCAGTGACACCTAAGAAGAGCAGAATGAAATTAATGAGTGAAAATATAGAGTGAAAGTAATTGCTGTGCCTCAGGCATAGATGCAGAGAAAGCAATAAATGATTGACAGCTGTAATTTTTAGATAAGTTTAAAGGAGACATATTGCATTAAAAGCAAGAACTCTTTTAACTATAGAAGAAATGCATTTTAAAAAGTAGTGTTTCAGGCTAATTTATTGAAAAGTTCTACAAAAACTCTACAAGTCCTACCCATCTGTTCCACTTCCCGCTGCCTCTTTTTCCAGACTGGAACAAGGGAGCCAACAACACTCAGCTCACTGCACTGTAGGATAGGAACCAGCAGCTAGGCTGACCTGATAGGGAACTGAAGCATGTCTTTGTTTGTGTGACTACAAGGCTGTGATTGCCTATTTCCCTCCTACTGTGCTTCTGGCAGGTTTAGTTAGAACATGCTTACCTCTCATTTGAAACAGGGACCATAGCAGGTCTATAGGAAGCTCCAATAATGGGGCCATTTTTATAGATTGCATTAATTTTTTGCCAAAAGTAAAACCATCAACATAAATTATTATAATAATAATAATAATAATAATAATTCATTACTGCCTACAAGATTTGTGTTGTTTCATTTCTCCAACCCTTCCTTTAAAACCAAATTGGGTTTCATGGTTAATTTGAAAAAAACCCTTTTATTATACAGCTTTTTATATCTGGGTGACAGATCCCCTTTAAACATGATCAAGCATTACTTTGGAAAGGATAGTTTCCAGAAAATGTAGGAACCATTGCTGAATTACCAATATCCTTGAGGTATGGATTGGGTCCTCCTCTCTACTAAAAATATTCTGCCTCCTTACATGTCTCTTTTTTTTATACCCAATATGTTCTGATAAATCACAACATCACTACATTATCCATTGTATTTTGTAGTATTACTAGACTATCAGGAATACATATACATTGGAATGGACCAAATATAGCAACCAAGCACTTTTTATTGTATAATTTTTGTTTTATTTGTTAATTCTCACCTATTTGAGTTAATTGTTCTTTGTTGTTGGAAAATAATATTGCTCAAATTGGAATGGCAAACACTGATACAGGTCCAGATATTAACGTAATGAATACGTTTACTAATATGTGAAACAACTATTATGGGATGTAACAATCTACCTTTCATATTAAACCAAATAAAACAATTTTGAAAAATAACTGAGATGCTATGGATGAGCACAGGTGCATGATTTATAATGTAAGTTGGAACTGTTCAGCATATACTCATTGTATCTAAAACCTATCATACTGGATATCCATTTTATATAATACTACTTAAAAAAGTATCAAAACAAGAAAATGTACTGAAAATTGTACATTTATTATGGACATATATTTTTTCAATAAGGGTTGGTTCATGTTTGTTCCTTTGTTAACTAAATCTTAACTTGTGCTTATTTTCTGTTAAATATATATGCATATTTGAGTTATTATAAAGGAACTACAGACATAACAAAAACAAGTTGCATTGTTCTTTGAAAACAGAATGATTAAAATGGACCTGTTGTAAAATGACTAAGAATATCTTCAAAGTGGAGTCTCAGCAACAAGTAGAAGTAATCAGGTTTGGACCATCTCTACACCTACTGTGCATTGAAGCATTAGTTATACGTTATACAATTGTCCAGTGTATAAATACAATGATTACTCTGAAAAATAATGGACAAGATGATTTACCAGAAAGGTTGAACTTGGATTTAGATATTTTATGAGATTTTGCAGATGAAAATCAATGCTATAATATCTCTTCTTATCTTTCAGTACTCTGACATGAACACTGAATTGATTAGCTCTGAGACTGGAGGTCACAGATTATATCTCAGAAAATCACACAACACCTTTATTCAGCTTCCCATCAAAGAGCCGAGAAGAAGAAAATGAAAAAAAAAAAGGTTTGTTTCCATGGCAAATCACAACTTCTTAACTAACATGCCATCTGCTGTAGAAAATCAGTTGTCTGATACACTTCAGAAGAAAAATGAGAAAAGCAGGTGGCATTAATTTGATACCTACATTTTCCTGTCTTCAGATGTGCTAAAAAATAAAGCAATATGTTTTATTTATCTGATCTGTATAATTTAATTATACACTTCAGCTTCAGCTAAACTTCATTTATTTACTTCAGAAGCCCAGCATTGTATGTTAATAATGTGACATTTACTGTACCACCTATTCCTTAGGTCACTTACAGAGCTGTCAACCCCCCACCCCCATTTTTTCAGGAGTTAAAAGATTTTGGGCTCTGTCCCTTGGTCTTCAGTCACCCCTATACATTCCCCAAATGATGATGATTTTACATGATTTTGGATGAATTGAGGGCAAGCAAGTATACATGTATGGAATCTATTGCTTCAGGAGTGGTTGTGCACGTGTGCATAATGTCACTTCTGCAGCGAAAAAAAATGCTGGCGGCGTGCTGCAGCTCCCCCATATGCTTCTATCCTAAGTTGCCAACGCTGCACTTATCTTTAACATCACTAAAGGTGGCCATACACGATAAGATCAGCTTATTTGGCAAGGCCATCTTCACCCGATATGCCCACCAAAAGCAAGGAGATATCGGGTTAATCTGTTAATGATTGGATTACAACAAAGGACATGGGTGTCAACAGGATGTGGACCTCGATCGCTAAGAAAAAACAAAATGCTTTGTTGATATCTGGACGATTTTTCGGGGAGATCCATTGGAGCACCCGATATATTGATCTAAAGGACCGATATCGACAGCTTTAATCTGCCGTGTATGGCCTGTCTGTTTGTTTTTACAAATCAAAATTTTATCTCTAAAAATTATTTTTTTATTTCTATAAAATTCTAAACATTTGCAATTTATAAATCTAAACATTTGCAAGTTATAAAGTATAAAAACCACAAAAAACTGCAATGCAAAACTTTGGCAAGTAAAACCAATCTAGGTCGTATAGTCGTCAACAGAAGCTGTGCTGATCTTATTGGATTCTTTTTTAACCATTTGGACCTTAGGATGTTTAAGGATTTTTTTCACTAATAGTTATCAGGAAAACTCAAATTTTTAGAGGTTTTTATATTTTTTAGTGCATAGATCAGCTTTTTTTCATACTTTTCATATTCAGATCTTTTAATAAATTACAAGGTATTCCTGATTTTAGAGAAAGAGAATTTAATGGTAGTTTTCAAAAACTCGGAAACCACTAAAATTTAATTGTTGATAAATGGACCTCCTACATTCACGTTCCAATTCCAATTTACCTGCATCTTTTCTATTCAGTTGTAGTCCCTCCACTTTAGAATAGGCACAACTGACAAAATAATATGCTCTTTTTCATGAAACGATATGTACAACAATATGAAATGAAAACTCAATACATATAACCATTCACACATTTAAACTGCCAAGCATCAAGAGGGCCGCTATAATAAAAGAAAAAAATACAAATTTAGGGAGTACCACTCATCAAAAAAAAAAGCCCTTGATAAAGCCTGCTATGTGCAGGTGAAACGCGCGTCAGGCGCTTTTTAGGTTGGTTAGGCAGGGGGAAGAAGAATCATAACCTTTAGGCCAACGCTCTACAACGCTTCACAGTAGAACCGGGAGGGGAGCTCTGTGGGTGAATGGGTGGGCGATCGTCGGAGCTTCCTCTGGGGTAGAATTCAGCACACTTCACAGTGAGCGGTCTGTGTAAATTAACCCTTACCATTTGCTCAGTGGATCAACTCCTGATGCCTTTTTATTCCTTGAACTACCTCAAGGGGAGGGTCTGCTTGAAGGTGAAGGGGTGGCATGGTTTTGGCGGCTGGGAAGTGTACCATAGGGTCTGTGACTTGTTCTTTGTATATGTGGGTTTCTCCCGCAGACAGACCCCACTGACCTGTCTCTCCTTTCACCTATCTGGGATCTAACGGAGGATGAAGGGATGGTTCCTGTATGGTTTTAGAACCGCTTATTAACATGCCTCAGGACAAACCTCAATTGCTACATCATGGCCTACTTATATGGTTGAATCCATTTTCAATCCATTTTTCTCCCTGTTCCTAACTCAATTTTACACATTGGACTCATGTTATACTTTATAAATTGCAAATGTTTTGGTTTTAAGTCATTCATTATTAAAAGTTAAGTTTTAGGAGGTTTTTTTGGGACTCTCAGATCTTGGGATGGGGAGGTGCAACTACGAGGGTTAAGCTTTTTTCTCCTTTTCAACACTATAATAAAATCATAAAATCAGTTCCAAAAAGCTGCAAGTGTTAAAAGCATCACAGCCTACATCATTTTCTTATGAACAGTTTCTATACAAGTTTGAGTCGCAAACTTTTTTAACGGAAGTTTTTATTCTTCAATGGTGCATTGCCATATGGGAAATGTGGGCCAAAAACTTGAAGGGGGAGCAACACTGTTGAAAGGGGGCTGAGCTTGGTTGGCAACAGGGTGGAACTTGGGTGAATTAGCTACTGCCTAAGGCCGTAGCAGAGGTTATTCTGCTGCTGATGGCTACACTGGCAAGAATATAACTGTGTGTTTTTACCTCTGAATTGTGATGTATTAAAAAAAGTAACTATAATTCTGCACTGCATTTTTACACAGCTTGATAACTACAGCCTACAAGAGCTGTAAGTAATGTAATCATTTTTAGTTTTGTATGTAACATTTGTGTTCATAGTTTCTGCACTTTCTCAACTTCTTGTCTCCTATTATTTCCTAGGGTCCCGCTAACTCTATTAAACTTTTAAACTCATAATTATGATTTTTAATCTCATAATTATGACTTTAAAAGTCAAAATTATTACTTTTAACATTATGAGTTTAAAAGTCATAATTATGAGATTAAAAGTCATAATTATGAGTTTAAAAGTCATAATTATGAGATTAAAAGTAATAATTTTGACTTTTTAAAGTCATAATTATCAGTTTAAAAGTCATAATTATGAGATTAAAAGTCATAATTTCGACATTTTAAAGTCATAATTATGAGATTTAAAGTCATAATTATGAGATTTAAAGTCATAATTATGAATTTTAAAAGTCATAATTATGAGCCTGAGGGCAGCAAGAACCCCAAAAAAGTCCCTGAGTATGCCTGGAATAACTATGTAACTATGGTGTTTCCATGTGTGACTAAGGCCTCCCACATTTACAATTAACAGATTCCTGACTTAACCCAAGGTGTCCATAACTGTACACATTTCTCCCCATCTTTCTTGTTATAGAACTTATATTCACTTCTGTGACCCAGTCAAATGTACTTGGTGGAAAGCCATGCCTGAACTTCAATTATGGGTTTAAGCCTGCGTCCATTTATCAGTTGGGAAAGTCCCTCCTATGCAGCACAAGTATAAAATCAGGATTATCTATTATTGGGGACATTGTTCAGAGCCTAATTTGGACCCTTGGCCCTTGTCTTAGCAGCTGATTCCACTGTTTTATGGAAAATAATAAAGGGTTTGTGAGACAACATCCAACACATAAATGGATTGGATATTTGTCTTGTTAAATTTTAACCCATTATATAGTGTCCTTATGATTAAAGCAGTGCAAAATATGTGTAAGTGCTGAGGTAATACTGTTTGATGTTGGGGAGATCAACACCCCTTTTTATTTTGGTCTGTATAAAATGTTTTCCCCCAATCTATATTGTTTCATGGACCATCCAAAATCCCCTTAAGAAAAGTATTGCATCTTGTGCTGGACCTTAGACTGGAACCTGCACTGTGGCAGGCTCTGTCCAGAATGATGATCAGTATCTATAAAACGCTGCATAAATGTGTCAGCATCACATAAATAATACATTATAAATATTTTAAAAAAAGAATTACATTCTGTTTTCTGTTATCAGATTAATTATCATTATAATTTTCCCAATGTTAAAGCTATGTACATGAGGTTCTACAATTTTATAAGAAATACATTTTAAGCAGAAAACAATTTCTTAGCACTCAACATAATATTAGCATTTTTAATATAAGCGTTTGCTTCACCAGATATAATAATGGAAATAAATCTCATTTGCTCAATCTGTGTGGGCTACAGTTTTATGATGTTCATGAAGGACACTAAATCACCCAAGTAATTTTCCACTATTCTTTATAGAATTTCACCTGCAGATTAAAGATCTTTTCTATTTAGTTTTATTAGCAGCAAGGGTAATACAGCAGAGACAGGTTATTCTTCAGTATCTACTCTGGAGACAAATTTGTTGGATTGATTTAGCATATAGATTATCTGGGTTCTTTATCAACATACTGATTGAAATGTACCCAATAATGAAATGATTCATGCAAAATTGGAATTTGCTACATAGCGTTTCCAAATTTTATTTGAAAGCAAATCCAAGTAGTCTGATGACACAGAAAAAGAACCAGACAGGCAGGCAGATAAATACAAAATGAATCATGATAGTGATAGAGGAATAGACAGATCGATAAATATATTGATAGATAGATGATAAACAAAGAGATAGATTAGATGATGATAGATAAATAAACAGATACATAGATTTTTGATGATAGATTAGATAGATAGATTAGATAGATCGAAAGATAGATAAGTAGAAGTCAGACTAGATTAGAGAGATAGATGATAGATAAATAGCTATATAGCTAGATAAGTAGATAGATCGATGATAAACAGAGACACAGATTAGAGAGATAGATGATTGATTGATAAATAGATAGATGATAGATAATAATTAGATTAGATAGATAAATAGATAGATTGATAGATGACATATAGAGATGGATGATAGATAAGTGGATAGCTAGATATGATGATAGATAGATAGATAGATAGATAATAGATAGATAGATAGATAGACAGCTAGACAGACATACAGATAAATAGATATATGAGAAAGAGATGATAGATTAATGATAAAGAGATGATAGATTAGATAGAAAGATGATCTATAGAGATCGATTGATGATCGACCGAGGTAGATGATAGATAAATAGACATATTGATAGATGATAGAGAGATTGATGATAGATAAATCAATAAATGATCGATATATAGATAGAGATAGATAGACAGAGAAATAGATGATAGATAGATACATGATAGACAGAGAGAGATAGATGATAGATAGAAAGTAGTGATAGACAGAGAGATAGATGATAGATATATTGATAGATGATAGTTGTTCACAGTCATGGCATATTTTACCATATTTTTTGCCGTTTGTTTATAATGGACTGTATGGGGGATGGCCATCTGAAACACAGTGTGAGCCATTAATTCACCATCTAAACTAAAGAATTTCTGTAGGCCAAAATGTAAGGTGTGCCAATATAATTTTGTTAAGTTCAGAATTGATAATTCTGTGCATTCATTGTTTATTGTGTGTAATAAAGGCCAAGAATGGCACCCAAACCATAAAGCTTGATAGCAAAGCAAACTTATCTGTCTTTCATTTTCCCCTCACAGTTGGCATTTGTTACAGAGATATTATAGTTGAAAGGACTATTTGATTCTAACTAGATAAAAAGCATTTAGAAATTCCTAGTCTGAGTATTCTGCTTTACCAAGGGAAAAAGAAATAGCAGCATAAGGTTGAGACATGATGTGACCTTGACACCTCTTTTTTCAAGAAATAGCAATTTCACGCTGTTCAGTACAAGAATAGAGAATCTTATCAGAAATTCACTAAATAAAATATTTTTTTGGTTTCTGGTTTAGATGCTTATGTCTAGACCCTTTTAATGCAAAATGTTGTATTCCAAATAACAATCTGGGCTTGGTGACAAATACTCTAACACAAAAACAAAAGAAAATATATATATATATATATATATGGAACATGGAGGCGCACTCACCAAACAAAAACACAGCATGCCTGGGTGCAGGTAAAATGTGTACAAAATAACAAAAATATATCACACTCAACTGGCTTAGGTACAGTAACTGATTTAAATAGACAAGCAAAAGAAATTCCAACGTTCAAAACGAACAAATCATAGTGATCTTCCTCAGGGAAAAAACTAAAGTCTCTACCTACAAGGCTATGTGTTCAATTCCTGTCCACATTCAAATCATATTTTACAAAATATAGCCCATTTAATCTCTTTTAAATGCATAAGGTCCTAATCTAGTTATGAGCACCTCTTAACAGATGAGCTCAGTGTAATGCTAAAGTTGGAAATAACACTTACAAGGTTGGGGATCCTGATGTAGTTAAATGGTCATGAAATGATGGTGTTGGATGGTCTACTAAACAATAAAAGCTCGACATTAAACAAAAACATGTGAGACAAATGAGTATCAAAACATATAAAAAAAATTTTTTTTTTAGTATTGTGGTTTCACTTTCAGACCCTGTCAGGTTTATAAGCAAGAATGACAGAGAGGGAGGGACTTTTTGCACCAGGCTGAATGGAGGGCCGAGGAGAAGGAATTGTTCACACCAGCCCCTCTGAGCATTTTTTTGCAGGGGAATCTGGTGCTTGTAAGAAGAAGGAAAGCTACTGAGGCAGATTATTGCCAATAGATTAGCCACAATAGTGCAAGCTAGAATGCTATGTTTATTCTGTATCATGCATTACCGTACCAGAGTAAACAGCTGTAGAAGCTCTGGCTGTTTTGAATAGCAGCTGCAGTATTAGCTTGGTGTGAAGTCACTTCCTGTCTGAGTCTTTCCCTGCTCAGGAATAGCTCTGGACTCAAATTACAGGAGGGAGAAGGGAGTGAACTGAGCATGCTCAAGCTGTGCCATGGTGTTTTATGCTGAAAGAAGGAAGTCTGATACACAAGCCCATGTGTACACAATAGAAGGATAGAAATGCAGTGTCTCTTTTGAAAGAAGACCAGGGGCAACATTACTCTAATGGGCAAATTCACTAAAGCGCAAAGCTAGCACTAATTCGCCAGCATGACTTCAATTCGTAACTTCGCAAATTCACTAAGTCCCAAAAAAACGCTGGAGTGTTTTACCTTTTGTAGGGTGATAGTCTGAAAAAGAGCAACATTTTTTGGGGGAGGGGGGTTACTCTCTTTCCCCCCTTACATTCCCTAACATATGGCAACACAACTATACAGTGGGCACATGTTTAGGGCAATAGGACAACTTTATTTTATTTATTAAAGGTTTCCTGGGCTTCCTTTTACTTTGCGCCGTATGCAAATTAGGCATTTCTAGCGTAAATGCGCTTTGCCTGGCGAAGTAACACTAGCGCAACTACGCTACCGTTCACCGACCCGAGCGTAACTTTAGTGAATTTTCGTAGCGCTGGCGAAAATTCGCCTGGCGAAGTGCGGCAAACATTAACGAAGGCAACGCTAGCACATTTTTGCCGCTTAGTGAATTTGACCCTAAGGGTTTACTGGTGTATTTATATAGACCTTTCTGATAAAGCTTATTTAGCTTTTACCTTTCCTTCTCCTGCAGTTGTAATACATTATTTTATTTCTCTCTCCAGATTAAGAAAGCACCACCCACAGTGGCTTCCTTTCTGTTGTATGTAAAACATATTCCATTTGAATATGTGTACCCAGATGGTATTAGCAGTTTCCACTATATTCATTTAATCAAACATCCTTTACAGTGTTTAAAGTACTTTGTAGAAAGCAGTTAAGTAAAATGTGATATCAGTCGATACTGCTGAGAAATCTATCAACTAATGTAGGAACATAATGTAGCAAATTGTAACCATTCAGAATCTGCACCTGGATTACTGAGCTGCCAGAGACAGGAATATTCAACTTTAAACATTAATTTTGAAAAAATAGTAAAAAATAAAAGCCTTTATTCCTGGTGAACAATGGAATGAATGAAGAAAGTCCCATTAAATTGATATTACGGAGAAAGGTCCATGTCTCACTACATTACAATTAGAGGCCTATTTATTAAACCTCGTTGTTTTGTAGGGATGCACCAAATCCACTATTTTGGATTCGTCCAAGCCCCTGAATCCTTTGCAAAAGATTCGGCCGTATACCGAACCAAATCCTAATTTGCATATGCAAATTTGGTGTTGGAAGGTGAAAACATTTTTTACTTCCCTGTTTTATAACAAAAAGTCATGCAATTTCCCTCATTGCCCCTAATTTGCATATGCAAATTCAGATTCGGTTCAGCTGGGAAGAAGGATTCCGCCGAATCTGAATCCTGCTGAAAAAGGCCGAATCCCAAACCAAATCCTGGATTCGGTGTATCCCTAATTCTTTGTGGTCAAGTTTTTGAAGGGGGAAACTAAAATTTTTATAGAGAAAAAAAACCTCAAATGTTTTGAAATGTATTTTACCTCAAAGCTGCTAATAATCTGAAAATACTGGGTACAACCTGTTGCGGTCATGTAGAAGTCAATGGCAGATATCACTTTTACAATTTGAAGATATTGTGATCTGCGCTGGGTTTCATACAAAAATCTGAAAAATTCAGGGTTTTTGGGGTGACAAATCGGAAAAAAATCAAGGGATTAGGGTGTTAAACCGGAAAAAGTCATAAGATTGGAATATTCTTTTAATTTTGTCAAGACTTTTCCTGCACCAACTTTTTTGAGCTGATTATTTGATAAACAAGTTAAATTTGTGGATGGGATTCAACTTGGCTTTAATAAAAAAATTTGATAAATTTGAGTTTTAGTAAATACCCCCCTTTTAATGTCTGTAGGAGACCATATATTGTGCTCCACAGATATTGCTGTTTCAGCGAATCTAAAAATAGAGTGGCTGTTCCGCATTAAATCTTTTTTTTGCATGTGACTGATTGCTGTCACCATCTTCATATATATCTTCATTAACTTCTACACTGCAAAGTTTCTCTTCCCTTTGACATGACTATAAGATGGCATATGATCTTATTATTAGTGTGTGTGTGTACTCATCATAACACACTCATTAGAAGTTTTTGCTCTTCTTCCATATACAGTACAGAATGTTGATTATCATCATTCTGATCCAGAGCATCGTTAAGTAGTGCGTCATGTTCATTATCTCATGATTACACAATATGCTGTGTTCCATATTAGTGTGCATTTGCCAGCACTGACACTGCCTTTGCATACTTGCTACATTGTGTACCCATATGTTTCATGCTAAACAAGCTCTGAATATATGCATATTTAATTTTTAGATACAGTATTGATCCATCCTTCTGCTATGTATCCTTGGAGCAGAAAATCCTATTATTGGACAGCAATGACACAAAAGCCATCTATGTTTAAGGGCTGATGCAGACAGGGAGATTCGGGAGTTTCCGTTGCCTGGCGATTCTGCGTGGTCGACAATCTCCCTGAACTGCTTTCTCCCTGTCCGCCGCCTGTTTAAGTCAAAAAGCACCAGCGCCAATGCACATGCGGCGCAGCGATTTCCGGAATCGCACAAAGTTGCTTCGTGAGGAAACATTCGGGCGATTCCAGAAATCGTGTGCATTGGCGCTGGCGCTTTTTGATTTAAACAGGCAGCGGACAGGGAGAAGGCAGTTCGGGGAGATTGTCGCATCGCAGAAGAGGCGATTAATCGGCAGGCGACAGAATCTCCCTGTCTGCCCCAGCCCTAAGGGTTGGGGCAGACGGGCAGATTCGAGGAGATTTAGTTGCCTGGCGACTAATCGCCTCTTCTGTGGGGCTTCAATCTTCCTGAACTACCTACCATCTGCCTTCTGTCTGCTTAAATGAAGTATCACCTGTGCTAATGCAGTTGCGGTGTTTCGATTTCCGAAGTTGCCTCACTTCGGAAATTGAAGCACCACGAGTGCATTAGCCCAGCCGATTCTTCATTCAAGCAGACAGAAGGCAGGAAGAAAGCAGTTCGGGGAGATTGTTGCCCCGCAGAAGAGGCGATTAGTCGCCAGGCGACTAAATCTCCCCGCATCTACCCATCTGCCATACCTATAAACTGTAAACAAGTAAACTGAACCACTCCCGGATAACCCTCAATTAATGCTCTATTGTAAGAGAAGCAGTTTAAATATATATTACATGAACTTATGCCAGTAGAGGTGTGTATGCTTGTATTAGGCACCAAGCAGGTATAGTACACACAGCCTGGTTATGATAAAACTGCTAATATAACAAAGGACATTATATGCTGCTTAGCATTCGGCAGAGCACAGATTTGCCAAAGTATCTAACTATCTATCTATCTATCTAATTGTCTACTGTATCTATCTATCTATCTCTGCTATCATCTTCCTACCTGCAGTACGTAGTGTGTCTATCATCTTCCTATCTACATATGTAGGCTGTACACCATAAGGATTTCATAACAACTGGGTGCCTGATTGCCTGTGTGGAAAATGAATTTATTTATTATTTTTATTATTTATTATCAAAAGGTAAAGACAGGCCTAGATTTGTAGGCAGGACACAAAGGGCTGGGCCTAGCTAGGCAAAGTTCGGGGGCAATATGCCGCTTGCATTTGCAGTATTGAGGAGCAACAGAGAGTAGGAGAGGGAGATGCAAGTGGTTGGGGGTGTGAGCATGGTATGTGCACGTGAGGGGTGTGGGGGTACAAGGGGGCAGATTGGCGAGTGGGGAGGTTTATTAATCCAAAGTTTTTGTCCCTACACAGGAACCTTAGTCAGGTAAACTATGTAAATTCCCATGAGTGCCATCATTGCTATTCTCTCTCTCCTTTTAGAAGAAGAATTCATATGTTTACAAAAACATTTTTCTGTCAAAGCTGTGTCCCCTGTGGTTTTCCCAATGTGAATAATGCATGCCCTTCAGTTCAGTGGAGTTCTATTTTATTTTATATATCTGTAAGGAGCGAATACTTCATCTTTCCAATACCAAAATGTATTCTTGGCCACATCCTCATCATACCTTTTCCACACTCTGGCCATGACAGTTTACACCTAATGGCACTCCTTGCTCTACCCCAGGGGGGTTATAAATATAGTTTGCTTAACAGTTGGAGGTGG
>CM044431.1:128898359-128917825 GCA_024363595.1 Xenopus borealis
AAGGATTCCATTTCAGGGCCATGATCATGATCAGAACACGCATTAAGCATCTATTTATTGAAATAAAAAATTGATTTTCCAGGGAAGGCGGTTAACTAAATCAATATTAATCTTGTATTCAGCAGTTTGGAGACAATTTAGAAAATGCCTTTAGTAGCAAAGTTTTATGTCCAAATCAATATGTTCTAACAGAATTTTCAAAAATAATAATTACCTGGGAAATGCCAGAATAAAGCAGACGTTTTAATCACCTAAGAGACATTTTATAATAATTAACAACAAAATAAACTGTACTCTTTCCTAACAGAATTTTTTTTTATTGTGGACACACACCTATACAGCTTTTATTTGACAACTCAGAGCTATTCTCCTACTTTAGGTATACACAGTCTGCAAAAACTTTCTCCAAACATTTGATTCAGTTAGGGAAACCACTCTGGAAATATATCTTCTCCAGCCTAACTTGGCAAGAGATCTAACATACATGTACGTAATTCTGATGCAATCAAATACTACCAAGCTCAACAAAGTTTGGGGATATACCAAAATTACATGATGAAATGTGGAAACATGCACGTGAGCTGGAACCCCAACTGACCATCTCCTATTATTTTTCACTTTTTAAAATTACTGGTCCTTTAAATAATGTAAAGTCAACACTCTGTCTAGTAAAAACACAAGATATGGCAGCCTTGCTTATGGAATACCTTTCAAAAATGAATTATTTCTATTAGACCTAAAACTTAGTTTTTAAGAATAAAAACACAGTACCTGCAAAAGATCAATGATTTATGTTCTTTGAAAATCTGCACAGTTACACTATGCACAGCAGAGGAGGAATGTACTGAGACAAAGAGCATTAAAGTTGCTGAGAAAAATATTAAATCATTGTGTGTTCTAGACAACGGGCCAGGCAAATAATCTCACCACTGTTTTTTGTCAAATGTGATGTTTGTTTTTTGTGGACATGCTCAGTGTTCTGTTTTAAGCTGGGCTGCTCTGTTTACTCCCCTGCTGTTTTCTTCTGATGCATAATGCCTCACCCCTAGCTGGGAACAAAATTCAGAAGGCTTTTGATGTCTCTGAATCAAAACCAGGAGGATTTGTCTGAAACAAGAACAGCTTGTGACAAAAATCAGCTAATAACATCCATTTGGTGTCAGCAACAAATAATCAAAGTTATTCATATTCCTTGCTTTTATTTTTCCTGGCAGATTGTAGGTGTTACCTTTGACACATTTTCGTATACTCAAGGGGCATACTGTATATGGGCAAAAGTTAGAAATGAACATAAATAAGGAGTTTTACCATTTATTTAACATTATGCTGTGAAAACAATTCACAATTCTTAACAATTATATAATGCATATTCAGTGGAATAATAGAGGGGGGTAATGTCAAAATGTGTTCCTATTTTCTGCCCACAGAGAAACATAAACTCATATGTTTATACAACCAGAAAACTCTAGTCTAGGGGCTAATCATAAAAAAATGCACCACAAATAAATATAATGATATGCAGAATAAGCTTATAAAATGTTTTCTCAAAGTATGCACAAATGTATAGCCAGGCACCTGACCATAGTTGTTTTTTAGTCAATCAGACAGCAGGTTCAAGGAAGAATCCCATCAGATCACAGTCAAGAAGAATGTTGTCAGCTGATCCACTCTATGACAAATGTGACTAGGGCCACCCCACCCTTCTGCTTTAAATCTGCTTGTTCAGCCATAAATTTGTAAACTTTGTACCAGTAATTTTTGGTTCTCCATGTTGGTAGCCATATTAAACAATATCAGTCAGTCAGTGGATGATCAGAGGGAAATTGAGACAGTTGGTCTGTTCGTTTGGCTTATTCTCCGTAAAATTCAGAAGTAGGCATTTTCCCACAATGAAGCAGAATCTCCACATGTAGGGATTATTTATCATAGGTTGAGATTTTTTTTACCTCAAATGAACTTGAAACTCAAATGGTATCTTAAAAAACTCAATTCTGCTCGAATTTATTAAGTTTTAGTAGAAAAACAAACTCAAATCACTCAAATTATTTCAGTTTTTGGGGCAAAACCCTCTGAAATGAGCTCAAACATCAAGCAGCAAATGTTCAAGGGACCTCTGTCATTGACTTCTACATAACCTCAACAGGTTTTAGGTGGTGAATTTTAGTATTTCCAGGGTCGGGGTATAATAAAGTTTTCTTTAACCCAAATATCTGAGATTTGAACAAAAAATACTCAAAACCATGAATTTTCGTGGAAAAAAAACAACTCACACCTTAATAATTCTACATGTGGCTATCCCTTTTTACCTGAATTAAATGGTATTTTTGGACAAATTGTTGCCCGCAAAACAGGCAATCTCCTTTTAAGTACTCATGGCAGCCCAGAATCAATCACAACTCTCCATGAACAGTATGTAAAGTGTCAATACTTTTAAATCTGATTTGAATTAATTCAGTCCTAGGTGACTGAATATGTATCCTTTTCATGTAGTCAGAAAGTCTAAGAACTAAGGCATGCCATGTGATATCATTTACTTTCAGGCACAGCTATAAGGGTCAGATCCTTTGATCAGATGATCAGATCACTCCTTTAAGATTCTTTAAAAAAAATAATGATATGATGGATGCTAGAATTATATATTGTAGACTAGTTACCCTCTTTTAATGCCAGAAGCAAATAGCTGCTTTCTCACTTTATCTCAATGTGTATGGAAAGTTTCTGAGCCAGCTGAATCAGACAGTGCTAATGAGTATACAAGTGGTGACACAATCCACAGAGAAACGGGAACCTTTTTAAAGGAGGTTATACTTTTAAATGTGTTTGGGTTGTGGTGGAAACTTTTTAAGAAGTCAACAATCCTTAGGGGTAACTTATTCAAAATTCAAATGATCCATAATGGCATTAATAACCAGTACTGAATATCAACATAAGATAAATTACTGTAAAACCTCAATTTTACAGACCCTGATTTTAAGTTTTCCAGCATGTGTATGTGACTGTCAAAGAGGCCTTGCACATGTACCCTCATAGTGTAACATATAGGGAGTTGTTTATCAAAGGTCAAGTTTGTGAGATTTTTATACCTCAAATAAACTCATAACTCAAATGTTTTCTTATTTATGAATAAACTCGAATGTAAAAAATTCAAATCCGTGCATTTGGGGCGAAACCCAAATACTCTAAGAGAGTTTTCACCATAAAAACTCATATTGCTCCACCATATTGAACCACCAGAAAAAGCCCAAACATCATGAAGGCTACAAACATCTTCATTGATTTCTACAAGACCTCAACAGGTTTTAGCTGGAGTATTTTGCGATTCAAGCAATTTGCAGCTTCAGGACAGAATAAATCTCAAACATTTTGAGTTTTTTTCTTTTTTTAATCCCGAAAAATGTGAGTTTTTACTAAAGCTACCCTCGAAAACTTGATTTTTTTTTGGGAAAAAAGCTGCTCAACCTTTGATAAATAACCACCTAATACTGCAACGCTTAAACCTTCTCATGAATATAGTAAATAGTGAATTTCAAATTAAAACTGACTCCTGTGCTGAAATACTTTGAGTACTTGAAAAATAAGTTGTTTGAACACATTTCCCCGGATTTTACATATTTTTTCCTGTTCCCCTGAAAAATGTAAAATGGGGGTTCTACTGCTGATATCAAAGCATTTGAATTTGGGCAATAAAAAGAGTGCAGCTGGATAGAAAGATCAGTCTGTTGTACATATGAGTTTAACATAAGCCACCATCTCTTTTTGATGGTTTTGATACCAGTAGTGTTATTTTATTTTACGTTAGAAAAATTGCTACAGGCAAAATTGTTCACCAAACCTGGAAGAAAATTCACAACTAACACATACGATATCTATGGGACATTTTTGCTTTCCACTAATATTGGGAGGGAAAAATCACCAAGTAATGTTTTTTTTAGAAAAAGGTTTAGCAGTGTTGTAAAATCATGTTAGATCTGCCTTACTATCTACTGCTTGCCCTGAAAAAAATTCCAAAAATATGCACTCTTGGTGGATCCTGAGAAATTTGAAAAAGTGGATGTGGGTTGGAAAGGTGATTGATGAAGATGAAATTTGGATGAATAATTTATATTTTGCTGAGGAACCTTCTAGCAGAACACTGTTTTACAGTAGCCATGTATTTTTAACATTTTGTTAGTGTCTATAATTAACATTCATTTATTGTGAGACCATACAGTATTTGGTACATGTCCTTATTATTAAATTTGTCACTAACCTTCTCAGTCTCATCTCAGTGGTTTTTGAAATCACAAATAAACTCACTTTCTCTAAAACTACAAATGCCATGGAATTTATTAAAATATCAGAATATAAAAAGTATGAATGAAGAAAAACTCTGAACAATGCACTAAAAAATAGAGAAACTGGAAAATATCTAAAAGTCCAAATTGATTTAAAATGGTCCAATAGGGTCAGCACAGCATCCATTGAATTCTATAGGACCTTGACAAGCGTTACATATGTTTGTATAAGAGGTGTTCGTGGTTTTTACACTTAATAAATTTTGAATTTTTAGAGATTCATGAAAAAAAAGTAATTTGAATGTTATTAAATAGGCCCATAAAAAAAGTTCTTATTATAAAGTAAATTTACCGGTTAATGAACTGGTTTTATATACAGAAAATAATACAGTGTAAATAATACGTGTATTCTGTGGGATGAAGTGAGAGCTCTGAACATCTCCACTGATGTGTGGAATAGCTGATGTTACATTTAATTAAACAAAATCCTAATCAATGGGAAATAAATTAAATCTATAAGGGCTGACATATCTCAAAAAATCCATTAGAGATTAAGACTGAGTCTTTGCCGTGGCCCAGAAATAAATACATTCCACAGGGGTAGAGTTAAACGTTAATAACTTAAAGGCCTCAGGGTAAAAATAATTTCACACCATAAGCTTGACAAGAAAATGTTGGAGCTTTAGCAAATGGTATCTAATGAGCAATATTTTATTTATGGAATAGTATAACATAGTCATATGCTTCACATGTATTCATTTTCAATGTGTTTCTTAAGCACCACAAAGACAGATTCTTCTGGCCCTTTCTTCATTTTAATTAAACTGGCCAGTGAACATGTCTTTTGGATTAAAGGCACACTCGGGGGAAAACTTGACTGGTGCAAATTATGTTGGCATATGCTAAACAAATGTGAAACTGATAAGCATTCATATTCTAAAGCACGGCTGTGCCCTCTCATTGGATGGCATAAGATACTTAGATACCCAGAACTAATCCAAGTAATATTAGGTGCACATTGGTGCCTGCAATCCCACATTCACAAACAATGTTTTTTCTATTGAAGAATGTTTTTTGAGCAACATGCTGATGTTCATGCCCATTTCATGGTACAATAAAGTTGTGGATGGGGGGTATCTGTAAGGGCTGGTACCAGAGCAGGATTACCCTACTTTACTTAAAATAATTAGGCATTTGCCCGGGGGGCAACTAGGCTGGGGGGGAGGAGGGAAGTTGGTCTACACAGGGTACAGGTTTTTTCTAGTATGGGCTGAATTCTACTTTAACATATCGTCTACCACGATGACTTTGAAAAATACTGGTACTGCATCCTTCAATGACTCTAAACCAAAAATTATGAACCAAATTTAGAACCCCTACCAACTCTTGTTTTGCAAACTTTTTTCTTCGTGCCATGAGGACATCCTAGGTAATAAATGTTTCTGTCACCGGATTTTCAGCTGTTTGGAATATGTTATTATGGAACTGTGTCAAGGACATAAGGTAGGCTGCCCGTATACAATGACAAATGGTTCTTTGATTGTGTGCAAGCTGTACCCTATGAAGCCCTGCTTATTTATAATCCCAGTCCATCTGTTGATGCACAGCAGACCTCCATATATTTTTTCTACGAACAGTTTCTATCTTAGTTTATTTGCCCTTCAGGCTTGTATGGAACTGTATAAATACTGAAAACTGCTTATTTCAAAAGATGGACTTTATATTCTACAAAGATTCCAACTGGGCCTGGTTTAGGCACATTCGGCTATATAATACTAGCAGGTTTTATTATTTGTACTTTGTTCCCTTTTTTTATGGAATCGGTGGCTTTAATTACGACTCACATGCATTTTTGGTCTTACGAGCCCAGATGAGTATTATACTGTAGTATTTTTCAGTGAAGTGAATGTAAAATGCTGGCATGAGTCTATTTAACCTATATTATATAGTGACTGTCTCTTGTCTGGACCAAGGTTTAATCAATTAATTAATTTACTTATAGCATGCTACATTCGAAATACATAAATATATTTCCATCAAACTAGATGCTAAATTTGGATCTCAAATTGATCCAATGTTTACTTCTAATTAAATTTGTTAGTTAAAGGACAGTGGTATCCTAGCTTAAATTAGATTTCCGTTTTAAGCTGTGCAGGTGTTTTAGCAGAAAGAGAACCAGAAATAGGCACTGTTAACAGATCTCATATTTTCCCTTGTGCAAAAATGTAATACATCCATTCCACAGGGAGGAAAGATAATAAGAGAAAGTGGGCCTGCCAGAAAACAGAAACGGGTTGTTTCTAAGGCCTAAACCAATGTGTGAGCGAGAAATTGATGGACCTGCATAAGATAAAACGCCAGCTCTGTCCATCTAGACGTCTGTATTGCTGCAGATTCAAGCAGCTGCTTCACAAGTGCATTCAGTAAAAACAGTTTCTCTCCATGACAACAATTGCATCATCTTTACGTATACCAAGTCTCCTCTGAGATATAAGATTGCTCTATAAATCGGCACTGTATGGCTGCAGGAGTTCATAATTATAGTATAATGGATTGTCATTGTGTTATTTTGCTTTGTTTTCTACCTCATTGTTATAAATATAAGGTATATATTCCATTACAAGGTATTCTTGGAAAACATTAAGGGGGTAATTTATTAAATCTCAAAATTTCCTGTTCTGGCTCTTTGGGGTAAAACTCAAATTTTTAGAGGAAATTTTTTTTAATTTGTCGAGATTTATCTGAAAATCTGCCATCTCAGACCTGTCAATGTCTTGTATAAATCAATGGGAGATGTACCTATCCTAAGTTATAATGGTCTTCAGTAGCTTTAACCTGCAAATCTGACTTTATCAGGGTTTTCGGGCAAAAACTCAAAACAAAAAGCAATAAAAAGTAATAATGACTAATAATGCTAGTGCAAATTTTTTTTTTTTTTAAATCAGGTCATGTTTCTGTAAATAGGAGGTTGTCTGACACAGTGTGACTATTGTTTATTCTGAGAGTATAGGATTAGGTTGATGACCAACATGTCTGTTCAAGTGAAAATGTGAGTGTAATTAAAGCATTCAAGTAGAGAAGAAGGTTGTGTAGTATCTCGAATTATCTTGCTTCTCACCTATTAATGAGCCAACTGTATCCAACATTTACTGTATATATATATATATATGTAAAATGTGTCATGTATTGACGGGAAATGGTCTGGAACAAATCGTGATAGTTTAGTGATCGCAGTAAACAATAAAGCTTTTTTTATCAAGATTATTTTTGTAACATGCATAGCAGTGTAGGCTGAAAAAGTCAAACAGTTCTCGAGTTCTTCCTTTCAGTTAGATAATTTCTAACTACGGCCAGACTTTATGCGATCAGAGGAAATCAAACAAAAAGAACAATGTAGCAGTAACCAGCTTGCCTTGAAAGGATTAACATCCTTTCGGACACAAAAAATACAATTACAACAGGACCTGCCTAACTAGATGATCCAGAAGATGGGAAAAAAAGCCTATCTGAAGTCTTTCAATATGCCAAAAAGGGGGATTAATTCCTTCCTTACCCCAAGATGGCATTTGTACTAATACCTAGATAAACTTTGTGCTAAAAGCTAATGTCAATAACCCTGTATTTCTTATGCTAAAAAGCAATAAAACTGCTTCTTGAAGCTTTCTAATATAGCTGCCACCGAACGAGCTCGGGGAAAGAATCCACAACCTCACAGCTCTCACTGCAAAAAAAGCAGTTCTCTAATTTTATGATGGAGCGTCATGTCTTCTCACCCGAACAGATGTCCTTACATTTGCTGGCATATACATACTGTATGTATCAAACCTTCTCTTAATCAACTCTTCTGCAGTGTAAACACAGTCCCATATTGAGCAGCTTTTCTTCACTTTCCATAGCCTTAACCAGCTTGGTTGCCCTTCTTTGGACTTTCTCTAATTCAATAACATACCCAGTTTAAGTACTGGGTACCAAAAAGTAATTGTATATTCAAGATGGTGTCCTACCAGTGCCCTGTAAAGTTGTAAAATTATGGAGCTACCTTGTGTGACTTGTTTCCCCTCATTGTCCTGGCAGTATTGTTGCTCCAGTCAATATCTGTGTAAAGGAAGTTACACAGATAACTAGAATTAGTACAGAATTAGGACTTTACCCAGAGTAACAGGCTTTTCTATTTGCAACAGGAGCTGAGCCTCTTAATTTTCACTTATGTGAGTGGGCTGTAGCATATTTCTACAATTAATTAGCCTGATGCTTTAAATCTGTGAAAAGCCTCACAGCCTCACTAACTTATAGGGCTTCAGCCCTCTCATTTTTAATCCCTTCTCTGCAACAAAATACAGGTATGGAACCTGTTATAAAAAACATTGGGACCTGGGGTTTTCCAGATAAGGGATCTTTCACTCACTGATAAATGCTCTTTAAAAAATCCTATATAAATGAATGAAGAGTGATGGAATTTCACTCTAGTGGACTGTGGTGATCTCGAACTTCACTCTTTCACTTACACACCAGGCATATTTTTCAAGTGTCAAATTTCGAGTTTATGGGAGTTTCTATAAAAAAAAAATCTAAATTTATTTTAAAAAATTACATTTTTTAAATTCGGGTGAATAGGATCGACTTGCAAACTCTAACTGAATTCGAGTTTTTTCACACCAAAAAATTTTTTTTCCCCCCAAAAGTCCACCAAAGGACTCCATGCAGTACCAGTTTTATTAGTAATACCATCGTAACATATATGAGGATAAATTAAGTACTTATATTACATATAATATCCCCAGGAAAAAGGTTTAACGCAGTTCCAGTTGCATGTACATGACCCTCAGCATATATAACTGGATAATGCACTCTCATGAGGGCTCCACTTAAATTTACATAAAATGAACAAAACAAAAAGTTACAAAAAAACTACTACTGTAGTGGAAAAGAAAAAGCACAATTGAGCTTCTTTTTCAAGACAATGGGTTTAATCATGATCATAATGGCTGCCAAAAAGCATTTTTATTATAGCTGATGGAGCAGCTGCTGAGGAGCCCATCAGCCCTCAGAATATATAAAGTACTTGAAGTTGCTGCAAAAATTCCCTGTTGCAAAAAAATCACATATTTCAGCTCCTTCTTATCAGTCTCACTTCTGCTTCCCCTTCAGTCTGTAATGTTTTTCCAGTCCCACCTACTTCTACACCTGATTTGAACCTTTTTCTGTCTGTAAAGACTTCAGTACTCTGACTAGACAAGCTATAAGCAGAAATATTGAATCAAAGGGCAGCTGATCTCAATGGCATCCAGTTAGGATGCAGAATCGGAGTACTTCACTGATGTTTAAAGTACCAACACAATCAGCAAGGGAGCAGGTTTTTTTTGTTTGCATTTTTTAATTTAGTTGTCAGATGGGTTTGGGGAGGCTTGACCTCCCCTAGCCTTATTTAAAAATTGCTGATCCATTCTCCCCACACCTATTTAAAATCTCCCTCAATATTCTAGCCATCCATCCCCAGCAGAAGGAATGAAAAGTACAGCCAGAGAATCCCAGCAGTATAGAGCAATCAAAAGAAAAGCAGGTGAAATACAACCCATTATACGAAGATGAACTTGTGATGGCTAAAATTAATGTTGTTTACACGAATACATTTATACTTTGCAGTGTTTAATTTAATCCATTATTATTCAAAAACTCTCTTCAGAAAAGAAACAAAGGGGTGAGAATATGTGCAACCAAGAATCAGGATGTGATTGCTAAGATAATTCACACCACGGATGTGTCAGGTTGTGACATGAATTACACTTGGAAAATGGAAGGTGTCTCTTGCTCCCTTCTATCTATAGTTCAAGTTAAGGTGTTTTTGAAAGATTAGTAAGAGGTGTTACAATGCTAGAACACATTTAATTTTTAATTCATACAAACAGGAAGAGGCAAACTAAGATCTGGTACAATCAATCTGCAGACAAAACATGAGTGAAAAGAGTTTAAAAAAAAGTTACAAATTAGCCCTGTACCATTGTACCAACACCTGTCCAACGAGAACATTTCACTTTATTACAAGTCTCTAATCTTCTGGCCATTTTTGTATCCTAGAACAAAGTGTATGTTCATGGCCAATATTGCTTAATTTAATCCATAAATTTGTGTCTGGTACTGTTTAGCCAAATGTATATAAATTACATTTAGGGGGTTATTAACTAAAACACGAGTTTATCTAATTTTTTATTAAAACAAAGTTGACTTAACATCAACATCCACAACTTTAACTCATTTATCAATAATTCTTCTAGAAATAGTCAAAAAACACTGCAGCACAATCGAGTGTCAGTTCAAACTGGTAATATAAGCACAATATCACTATGAAAAAAGGTTTCCCCAAAGCCAAAATTCTGTAAAAAATATTACAAAAGTTTATTACATAAATTAATTAAAATTATATATAGGCATACTGACCCCAATGATCCACCTAACGCGTTTCACACCTTCTGGTGCTTAATCATAGGCAAATCTGTCCATAATTGCTCAGTCCACCGTTTTAAAGCCAGGATGATCCCACCCTTTGCACATCTAAAACCAATCAATGGAATGACTTCCTAGTAATTATACATAAAGAGGGTACTCTAGTTATGCCCTGTGACAAGTATATACCAATAAAAGATAGTTAACCTGTGGGTTGCCAGTTAGTCACATATCAAAGCAAGAACAATGCAATTCTACAGATCCATATACTCTCTTTTTCTTTTTTTCTACATTTTCATTGCCAAACTGTTTTTACAATATGTGAAGCAATGTTTTGTGAACACTGTTACAGTCCAAGATAACAAATAATAACCTATTGAATAAATACAGTAAATCAATTTTCAGTGTAACATGACATCAAATACAAAGTTTAGTCCTAAGGGGAGCCTTGTTTGTAGATGAAAGATCCAGAAGACTTTTCTCCTGGCCAACAGACTCATGATATCCCCACCCCTCTCTCCTAATCTTACTTTTTCTATACCCTGGACAGAACAGAAGCCAGTACATTCTGAAAAGTGCCTTACAACATTACTCCTCTCAGATGCCCTCTGGTTTTTTTATCTGACTAAGGTGTTCCCTTATCCTCTCCTTGAGTTTTCTGCTTGTGTAGCCCACATATTGCTTATGGCATTTTATACATGTGATCAAATAGATCACAAAAGGGGTGTTGCAGTTTATGTAGTTTTTATTTCATAACTTCTATTAGTTACCGTGGATTTAAACCTTTTAGACCCAGCCATATGGCTTCATGTTATATACCTGCGGCTACCACATTTAAAGTTCCCTACCACCATCAAAGGTCCTATTCTCTCTTTTGAGATTAACTTCTTGTTCACAAACAAGCTGGCTGAGAGGATGTCCCTCAGTGTGTGGGCCCGTTTAGGTATTATATTAATACCAGGGCCCAACACACTGAAGAAGTTCTCATCACCATAGAGTATCGGCAAGAACTTTTTTACCAACTTGGAAATCTCAAAAAACTCATTGCTATACCTGCTTGTGAAGGCAACTTAGTGGACCAGTCCTGATCCTCCCTTTTATTACTAACATTATGAATTAGATCATGTCTTTTTTTAGCTTTCGCCTTTAAAACTGCCTTTCTTCTATAACCTCATTCAAGAAATCTGGTTTCCAAATCCAGTGCTTGGCAGTCGAAAGCCGTCTCAGTGGAGCAGTTTCTGAGCAACCTCAGGAACTGCCTCACAGAGATCCCATCAATCAACCTCTTCAGATGGCAAGAGGACACATGCAGCAATGTATTGCCGCTACAAGGTTTGCGGTATATGTCCCAGCACCCGGAGTTCAATGTCAAGAAATTCCATCTTTTCCCTATCAAATTTACTGGTAAATTTGAGGTTCAAAGGGTTCTGATTAATACTCTCTATGAAAACACTGAATTCCGCCTGTGTCCCTTCCATATACATAGCAAGTCGTCGCTATAGGGCAATTAGAGAGCTAGAAATCTATCCACTCCTATATTCAAATGGGTCTCCTCCCACCACCCCATGTAGAGATTGGCATAGGAGGGGGCAAATTTCGCCCCTATTTCCATTCTACATAGATAGAAACTGTCAGTTCAAACTGTACAACTTTTTCAAATTGATGCTCCAAAAACTCAGCTTTATCGAATAGTTGCTGTGAAAACTCACAGTCAATCAACATCTTCAGGCCATTGACTTCTACCTCGACAGGTCTGAGATGGAGTATTTACGGATTTGGAATTTTAGCAGCTTTAGAGTATAATAAATCTCTAAAAATTCTTTTTTTCTTACTCTAAAAGTTTGAGTTTCCCCCTTTAAAAACTCAACCAGAACAATTCAAGGTTTAATAAATAGGACCCTTACTCTGATCCTAAGGTCTCGGTTTCTAAACTAACCTCCTCAATTCAATTTAAAGGCACAATCTCTTGTAAATAAACACTACATTGGTTATATACCAGTTTCTACTCCTTTAAACCCACTTCCTACCAGATCATTCCTACCAGAGATTTGAAACTTACAGGGCTCTAATTCCCTGGCTGAGAATCAGATTGCCTTTTGAGTAATGGCATCATAATAGTAATTTGTCAATTTCTTAGTACAAAGTCTCACATCTGACAAAAATACATTAAGTGGTCTAGAGCTATGTTGCATTAGTAGCCTGGGATGAATACTTTAATTACTGTACATAATTCTTGGTTTACCTTCAAATTATCTAGTCTCAAATGAACCTCTAACTGAGAAAGCTGTTTACCTAAAAATAATTCATAACCTGTTTCCACACAGAAGAAGCAGTACAGAAACTTGGTCTTTCCATAAGCCAAGTTGTATAGCCTAGGCTGTGGACTATCTAAAGCTATATTTACATTGAAAACATTTCTCAGCAACATCAGGGAAATTCCTGTAGCCTGCCTGAGCACCCTATGCAATCGAGCCAGGCACCCTAGGCAACCTGGCCAGCCACCTCACCCCCTGCCCTGAGCTGGTGGGGGAGGAGCGTGCAGAGAGCCATTTCAGAGACAACCAGCAGTGGGGGAACAAGGGCCTGAAACAGGTAGGCAAAGAAAGAGGTACATGCTTATTGCACCCTCATCCTTGCACCCTAGGCATGTTCCTCTTCTGCCTACCCATAGTTATGGCCCTGGCCAGAAGCTAATGGGTGCTGCATTCTCAATATGTTCTAAAACATTTGCTGCTGAGCAAAGAACCACTTACTGTATGTATTCAATTGTAACAGTTTTGAAAGTCAGCCACTTCCTTTACTGACCTGCTTTTGGGCAAAAACTGCAAAAAAAATAGAAAGTAATCAAAATGTGTGGGAATCTACTAAAATCACATTAAATGCCGTTTACAAAAAACAAATCCTCCCACCCTCCCCTGAAATTATTTTGGTTGGCTACCTGGTATTAGGATAGCTGTTTTGAGCTATTTATTTCCAGTTCTTTTGCTTGTTTTTCTGCTTTTTTTGCATGCTAAGCATAACAATCCTTGTAAAAAAAATGTAAACATAAATGCACGTTTTTCTTACAACTCTCAATGCTAATCTGTGTATTAAACCACAAGGGATTTGCTTTGTTTTCTTTGTTTTAAAGGGGAACATTATGAGTTTCTTTGGTTGCAATTCAAAGAACAGTTTATCATTCTTTTTCCATCATCCCATCAGGTCTTACAGTAATACAAATTATATCAGAATATTTGGTTCGCTCATGCTTTCCCATTTTGTCTAACAAGCTGTATGCATTTGCAGTCAGGCCCTGGAGGTGATTTAGTTTGTAACAGTGGGAACTCCTTAGCATGTTTATTATCTCAGCTCCTTACAAAAGTTCCCTTTTTAAAGGGGAAATGCCATTTGTGCTTTGTCTTCTATTTTTCTGTTTTGTTTTTTTCTATGATTTGTCTTTCTGTCATCATCTTTTTAACCAGCAATGTAAAAGATAATATCTGGTGTCAGTAAAACTTTCCAAGCAGAAAGCAGAGTTATTCTTATTTATATATTTTTTAATTTTATTACTTCAGATCCTCTAATATTCATCTTCCATAGAACGTGTAACAGTTTAAATTCCAGACTGAGGCTCAGAAGAACAAAATATTAAAAAAAAAAATACAGTAGTAAGGCACATTAAAGACAAAGAAATCCAATAGTAAGGGCATTTTATTTTACCATTTAAAATGAATGGACTGTCATTGCCACCTTTTCTTGTGAAAAAACCCCCATCACTTCCTATACTTTTGTTTTTATTCCCTATACATAATATTGGCTATTGTTTTTTCAAGTTAGATTGGTAACCCTTTCAGTGTAACTGAAGTCGCTGTTCAGAAAATAGACCAAGTGATCTCACACCACAAATTGTCTTGATAGGTGCATACAGTAAGGTCAAAGACTATGTCCTTGGATGAAAGCTAAGACAATGCAGTCTAAAAATATACTCTTTGACAGTATTATTCCAGGTCCCTGATTTGTAAAGGAGTGATGAAATGAAAAACTGAAGTTTATTCAGCTTGGATCAAGGTAATGACTAAAGCTCATTTAGAGCTGCTAGCATTTATGAAGAAATTATAACACAGAATTAAACAGGACTGTCAATTTAGAATCACATGCCATTGTCAGTTATGCAAATTAACTAAATTGCACAACTTATTATTCAGTTTTTCATTTATAATAGATTTAAATCCGAAACTCCACCAGCACTGTATTCATGGAGGGCCTTAGGTGTTTGCACTTCATTTTGGAAAAGTGCAGGACAGGGTGCAAATTTGTACTTTGCATTATGAGTGCCAGAATAGAGTGCAAAGACCTGAGCTCCCCCATGAATACAGAGCTGCTGGTGTTTCAGATTATGCACTGTGGATCTCATTAGGATCAGTTATGGAATTTTAAGAGAAAGAAAACAATTATTGAAATAAATATATTATTTTTCTCAATTAAATATTAATTGTATCTCTTGGGTATTATAAAAACATATGTAAAACAACTTATCAAACCATCTGGCAGTCAACCAAATGCTTTTGATTTCAGGGTACTTTCTGCTTGCCAATTGACCAATATGGTCTATCCCTTCTATAAATGTCTGAAATAAATCATATAGTGAAATGTACATCTTCAAAATCAACCAACCTTTCCGTCGGTATTGGCTGATGGTACCTTAACAACTTTGTTCCTGTTGAGGTTCCTCTTCACGCAGTTTTCTACTTGGACATTGTACTTCATGAAGGTAACATACATTAAATAGGTGGCCAGTAGCAACAGACTTTCCCACCACTGGATAAAATTGTCCAAGAAAAATGTTATGAGCATAATCAAGCCCACAATATAAAATGACACATCTCGAAAAAGTGGCCACCAAGTAAGGTTTAGTATTTCCTTGGAGAATAAAGCACACATACCAATGACAAAGAGGATATTGAACACTGCTGATCCAACTATGGTCCCAATTCCAACATTGCTATGAGAAATAAATACTCCTATTAACGATGTGAATAATTCAGGGGCAGAGCCACCAGCAGCCATAAAAGTTGCTCCAGCCACATCATCAGAAATACCCAGTTTTTCAGTGATTACCGTTAATGATGGAACAAAGAATTCATCGCAGACTACAGCTAGTGCAATAAACATATAAATCATCCCAAATATATGCAGGATAACAGCGCCCTTCTGTCTTTCTTCCAAAGAAAAAAGATCTTCTGGGTATTCTCCTTTGGATGCATGGTCTTCAGTTTCATTGTCCTTAGTTTTCTGTGCCATGGAATCCCCTGAACCAGGAGTGTCATTTTGGATTTGCTCAGGAAAGTCCATCAGAGTTCGCAAATGCCTCCGTGGCAGAGACTGGATTTCTGTAACAGTGGCTACATCACTTCTATAATTGTCTTTATTAAAAAAGGCAACAATTGTAAATGACAGAGTACTAATGGCTGTTATGCTCATAAGAAGACCCAGTATCCGAATAAGTCTCAGTTTCTTGTGGATAAAGGGATGCTTTTGACTATGACCAGACCATGTTTTTCTTAAACAGCAGCTTTCAATGAAATCCCCAGCAGAGTTTTTATGAAGATGCATCTTGTAATCTCCAAGAAAGGTTCAGGGGGTTTAATGAAGTCAGACCAAATGTACGGACATGCTTTGTAAGTCCTTGGTTTGTGTTAACAGCTTTTAAAAGAATTCAAATGTATGGCTTTCAATAGCAGACTCTTCTTCAATCAAGCTTAAGTAAAGAAAAGAAAGAAGTGTTAAAGATAAGTTCAATTCATATTTCATAGCACACAATAAAGAGCAAAGCTAAGCAATATAACCTAAACAGTTTTATTCCATATAGTGTACCTGGGAATGCAAGGCAATGCATAAAGTCAATTCAAAGCACAACTATAGCCCTGTGTTAAAGGGGCAGTACATGTATGAGATCCGTTATACAGAAAACGTTACTTATAAAGTTCAGAATTATGGGATGCCCATCTCCCATACTCAATTTTAGCCAAATACTGTAATTAAATTTTTTAACAACTATTTCCATGTTCTTTGTAATAATAAAACAAAACCTTGTACTTGATACAAACTAAAATATAATTAATCTTTATTAGAAGCAAAACCAGCCTATCTGGTTTATTTGTTTACATGAATATCTAGTAGATACAAGGTATGAAGATCCAAATTACGGAAAGATCCGTTATCTGGAAAACCCCTGAGCATTCTGGATAACCGGTTCCATACCTGTATATACAACAGCATTAGTTTAGTAAATTGAGTTTGTGCTGCAAGTAATTTATGCATATTGCTTTAATTAAGAAATATTTATATTAAACATTTACAAGAGTGCTTCATTCAAATGAGAACATCTTTAATCATTTTTGCATGGGCAATTTTGTCACCAATCGCAGTAGACTTTGAGGAAAACTAATTTTTTTTGTCATCAGGAAATATACAGGAAAGGTTTAGAATCCTCTCTGTATTATGCTGTATGCACCTTTGCTTGCTGTTGATGCTTATTCCTAGTACTATGATTCGTTTATATAATTCATATGGATAATGCACTCAGGCACTACCATAAATATGACTTGTGTTCCCTTCAAGGGCTTAACCGCATAATATATTCAAATTCAACATTCAGCCATAGGAGTAGAATGAAGCTTTAGGGAGGCGTGGCTTTCAGAAAATGAGACTTGTTGATATATAATTATAAATTCTCCACTGGAAACTTTTTATTGGTAACCTTCCTAAATAAAAATGCCAGTTAGAATCAGGTTTTCAGGATCTTACTCTGTTCCATTTTCACTGTCTGGTTTTACAGCTTTCATTATTCTGACATGTAATTTTAAAGTCAGTATAGCAGAAAATCACAGTTGGTATATCCAGGGGCGTTTCTGCCATGAGACAAGGTGAGTTCCTTTCCTCAGACAGCAAAAACGGTAAAAAGCTGCTCCCGGTAACTTTAAAAGTTGAATTTCCGGTTATTATATCGGAATGTAACCTTTTCTAGTGCAGAGAACGCAATTTTGCTCTCTGCACTAGCGATGCCCCCCCCCCGGACCCCTGTTGCCAATCATAAAGTAAGCACGAAGGACAGAGTGGGCTGAATTTTGAACGCTGCCTCAGACAGCATTGCAGCCTGAAACGGCCCTGGGTTAGGGTTGCCACCTTTTCTTCAAAAAAATACCGGCCTTCCTATATATTTACCTTTTTGTCCTATTAATAACATTGGGATCAGCCATCAAAAATACCGGCCAGGCCGGTAAAATACCGGCCAGGTGGCAACCCTACCCTGGGTATATCTGAATTAAGCTGAGAATATATATGATTCTTGTCTCTTCTCACCTGTTATTGAGATATTTACACCACACTGAGCTTCATTAAGCCCACTGGCTTTTTTCTCATGTCTGAAGACCTTACTGAAGTTCTGCTAAAATGACCGTTTAGATATTTTTATCACAATCTACAGAACTATTGGAAATTTCCATCCCAGCCACGGGAACATCACTAATTAGAAGCTATTACATTTTGCTATGTGCAGCATTTTCCAGAACACTGGCTATTTTAGAAATGCAGACAGACTAAAGTGAAAAGACACTATTTTCAGTCTAACAGAGGCACTACTACACACTAATTACAGGGCAGTAAAAAACCTACAGCGTTTCTCTGCCCATGAGATTGAGGCTAAATTTATCAAAATGTAAATTTACATAAAACTCTAACTTTCACCCATAAATAAATACATTTCTTTTTATTTATTAAGCTTTAAACTAACATTTTATAAATCTGACCCATCTCTCTCCTGCACAAAGTGTTGGTTTGTTTTCTCTCTTAGAACAACAAGTCTTTTATTTTATATGTATCTGCTTTACTGTGGATTATGGAGTGACTGCATAGGCTGGCATTCGTAACAAAAATAAAAAAAAGTAAAGGTGCACATGTATAGGTATTCTGGAAATGAGAACACCGGGAAAGTTTAGCTGAATCAATAGAGAACATTCTGGCACTGTTTTGTTATGGCTTTTCAGAAATCCCTACAATGTAGGCAGTGAAGTCTAAACAGACTAACTAGTATATTCAGGGAAACACAAGTATTCATAGCTGATTAACTAGATAAATACAAGCTTGATATTCAGTACTGTATGTGTATAAAGCCCCTTATGATGAACCATGCAGCACTTCTAAGAGACCCATCTCTAAGGATATAACATAAGGATATAAGTTAAACTTTTATAGACCATGCATATCATTTGACATGCAAAAACCTAAGATTAATGCCTAATCTACAAAAAATGTGTAGTCACTTCTCAAAGCACTTCATTGAGCACAAATAATAACTGCTGGCATCACATAGCATTCTTTCTATGGATTTATTTTACAGGTTATTTACTGCTCATATATATATATATACAGGGCCGGGCCACCATCAGGGGGCCACAGCTTGTTGTTCCGGGCCCTACAGTCTGGGATGAAAGGGGGCCTGGCTGTGCTACACTCCCCTAAAAGCCGGCCTGACCCAAGCGGTAGCGACAGAAAGACCAAGAAGAGGTGACAAGACCCAAAGCCGAAATGAGCTGAGCAAAGCAAAACAATCTGCCATCGCCGATGGACAAGGAAGAAGATTTTAAGGTAAGTTTTATTTTTCATTAAACCCCTAGCACCAATGTTTTTTTTAATTTTATATGGGGCCACTGACCACCATTTTTTATGCTATTGGGGCACCTGACTACAGGCTTAGTCACCATTGTTTTTTTT